>JAZGLO010001988.1:25000-415000 GCA_036873155.1 Biomphalaria sudanica
ACCTCTGTTTTGCCGTCCTCATTTTTTTAACTGGCTGGTTAACCACTTGTTACTAATTTATGATATTAATATGTGTATAGATGTTTAAAAGATCAGAATTCATTTTCACAGGGTTCCCCCCACCATTCTGAGATTAGGATTTCAGGAGGTTTCCAAGAGAAAATATTCGATTTCAGGAGGTTTCCAAGAGAAAATATTCGATTTCAGGAGGTTTTCAAGAGAAAATATTCGATTTCAGGAGGTTTCCAAGAGAAAATATTCGATTTCAGGAGGTTTCCAAGAGAAAATATTCGATTTCAGGAGCCGGAAAAAAGGCGAACTATATATTTAGTAATAAATATAAGAATTGTCATATAATATACACAAATACATGTATAAAATTACAAGATCTCTCCTGAGCCTTTCGTCTCCATGCCCGAAACCCAAGGTGTTGTAGATCTGCCGCCCATACATCCTCAATCCATCGCATTCGGGATCTGCCTTTGAGTCAATCAGCGCGCGTGTTGGTATGTGTGTGCGTGTGTGGGGGAGATCGAGTTGATGGTGATTAAGTGCACTGAGCATGTGTTCTTTAAAAAAATAGTCGCAGTAACGAGAGTTTATGAAATGGAGAGTAGTACGACCTGGACTAGCCTATAGGGAGGAGGCAAGATAGAATTTTGTAGTTTCTTTCTTTAAAAAAAAATATTTGATGGCAAGTTTCGTAGGCTATATATAGACATCATGTTCCAAACAGAGAAAGGAGATGTGGAGCACAAGAAAATAAAAACAAAATTAGGCCTAATGCCACAAGTAGGACAATAGTTCTACTGCTTCAGGGAAGAAGTTAGATGATAGAACTAATGGAAGCATCATTTCCTATATTTTAACTTGCTATGTCGCTATTTTTTACGGTCTTGCGCTCATTATGACTCCCGCGAAAATTGCGTTCGCTGATTAGGTCCGACCCCTACCGTAAGTTGACTTGAATTATAAATTTAATAGCTGATATGGAAAAAAGAGTTAAATTTAGTTTTATCGCCCAATAGCTGAGGAGTCCGCAGATATTTTCATTTTTTTAAATAAGTTTAACCATTGTGGAGTTAAAAATTCTAAACTAAAGACTGGGCACAAAAGAGTTCGCCATTGGTCCTTTCCCAGATATATGGGAAACATTTGGGAAAAGAAAAGTTTGTAAGAGTTATACAGCAGTTATGAGCAGTCTAGAATGAATTCTATGAATTCTAGATTTTATATATGCCATGTTTTTTTTTACTATTAAATTTACATAATTAAAATAATTATAAATAGTTTTAAATACTAGATTTAGATCTAGTCCATATAAATACTATAGTAAAAAAATACTACTTACTACTAGTACTATACTACTATACTATACTATAAACTATAATTGTAATCTGTATAGTTTAGTCTTCTTATCTTATATAATACAGACGTTACTTCAAAAAAGAAGATGATTACGTCCTACGCGTCATGAATTTAGTCATGCATATTAACCAATGACTTAAATTCTGCCAAGTCACTGGTTTTTCTGGCTAGCTCATGCAACCCATTCCATGCTCTAATAGCACTAGGGAAGAAGGGGTATTTGTACAAATTTGTCCTTGCATATGGGACGAGGAATGTGCCTTTATTTTTGTGTCTTTCAGAGTATTTTATTAGATTTTGTTTTTGTATTTGAAGATTATGGTTCAGTGTTTTATGTATAATTGCTACTTTACTTTTGAGTCTTCTGCCCTGAAGGCTTCCTAAATTTAGTGATTTTACTAATGGTGTTACTCTAGTCAAATGTGAATATTCGTTTGTTATGAATCCCACTGCTCTATTTTGTGTTTGTTCCAGTTTCTTAATGTTTTCTTGAGTTGAGGGGTCCCAAACGGTGGATGCATATTCTATTATTGGCCTAACCTAGGTTAAATAACATTTTAGTTTTATGTTCTTATTTGATTTATAGAAATTTCTTTTAATAAACCCTAATGCTTTGTTTGATTTTTTTATAGTTTCATCAATATGTGGATTCCATGACAGTTTTTCATTTATTATAACACCTAGGTATTTTGCGTTTTTAGTCTGTGTTACTGGTTTGCCATGAATAAGATAAGTGGAATTAATTTGTTTTAGTTTTTTTGTTACTCTTAACAACTGACATTTTTCTGGGTGGAAAGACATGCTCCAATTTGATTCCCATTTCTGTAATTCATCTAATTCTCTTTGTAAAATATCTGTGTCTTGTTTTGTTTTTATTGTTCTATATATTATGCAATCGTCTGCAAATAATCTGACTTTTGTTCCTGAACTAATGCAATTTGGTAAATCATTTATGTAAATTAAAAATAGTAGTGGACCCAAGGCTGTTCCTTGAGGTACACCTGAGTTTACTGTTATTGGTGTTGATTTAGAGCCATTTATTATTACAGTTTGTTCTCTCCCTATCAGAAAATCTTTAATCCACTGATGCAGTGGACCATTAATGCCGAAATATTTTAATTATAGTTAGTATATAAATAGTCTAGGACTAGATTGTCACTAGATCTATAATCTATACTTATACTAGATCTAGTCTATAGCCTGCATGCATAGATGTTAGACTGACTAGTTTAATAGTTAGTAGTACAAAGTCTGAAAAGTATAAGACCTAGTTATTACAAATATTAGTCATATTTATTAGATTTAGATCTATCAATATTAAAATTAGTGACAGTGACAGTCACAGTGATACTGAATTATTCTGACTTACTGAAACTGAAAGTTACTGTGTATAATATTCATTTTTTTTACAACCTTTACAATTTATCCCTTGGCCTATCGTACTACGAACATTAGAGCACGTTCTGCTCATTTTCTTTGACTTTTTTGACTAAAAACTAATTCTAACAATTTGAATCGATAAGACGACCGCCATACATTAATAAAGAAGCCATGTCAACAAACATAGATCCACATCACAAACCTATATATATATTTGCCTATGTCTATGATTATGAAACAAAGGCAAAATATTGGGAATATGGCAGTTTTGTACTTTTCAAAACTAAAGATCATAATTATATATTGGCTGAAATGTTAGTCCTAGAATTTATAGCTCAATTGCCGCCATTTTGTTTCACATAGATATAGTACATAAAACATATTTGACTCCCCCCAAATAAAAATAACTTCCTACATCCAGTCTATATTTATTCATGTCTATGTTCTTCGATCAGAAGACCGGAAGCTTAAAGCTAGACTGATATTCCAAGTGTCATTGATCATTGGTTTACAAGAATGTCGTCTGGACATCACAACGAAACATCTTCTACTCACTTCTACTTAGATCTTTCTGATAACCATTACAATTAGAACCGTCATATTATGATTAATAATAACAATAATAATAAAAACCTAGCATTCACCAAGAGACCATTTCAGAAACCTAGGACTCTTAATTAAACACCTAGCCGTTTGCAAGATGTGGCAGAGTAGTGTATCATTACGTGACATTAATCTTCTTAGGTTTATTTGGGTTTTTTCTTTATCATTTTCTCTCTATTCCCCCCCCCCTACCTTGTCCCTAGCAACACTATTTGGATGTATACCCTGCAGCCAAACTGAAACAATAAACACTGTTGACATTTCAGTCATTGTGTGAGTGTTAGCCTTTGTAAGTTAATTGGGTGGAGTTCTATATCTACTATACTTGCTCGTTATAGTGGACCCGTGTTTGTTTGTTTGTATGTTTATTTGTTTGTTTGTTTGTTTAAAAATATGTACGCAAGATTTTATTAGAACGGATTTTCAAAGTTCAGGAGAAACATTCAGATGTATTTCTTAAGTCGATATTCTGTGGCATTTTACGTCTCGAGAGACGATCTTTTCCCTTTGCAACTTCTTGTGTGACTAAAGAGGCCAATCCTTGATACACAGCTTTCACCCTTCTTTCTGCTTCTGTTGTGTATGACATCTGCAATCCGTGACCCTTCCTTTATGCTCTCTGTCAATGTGGATCTATCCAGTGCCACCTCTTCCCAGCTGACATAGGTATAGGATATATGTATCTATATACAATGAACATGCCTGATGGTGAGGTATGCGTTCTGAACTATCGACTCGGTGGTGACGGGTTCAAACCCCCACATACACATCAGCACATATAGTTCTGTGAAAGGGGAGAGGGGGGGGGGCTAGCAACAAATTCTTGAACTCAAGCCCACGTCACTGAAGGAGAATCAGGAGAGAGCAACCTACTGCATATGATGATTAGCCTCGAGCAAGCTTGGCAAAGACGATGGATTATCTCCCATCTCATATTTCTATCAATGACAACTTGCCTGGAAAAAGGTGGGGGGGGGGGGGTATTCTTCTTGTTAAGAATTCTTAACTAGCTGTAGCATAACTATTGATTTCATCCCCCCCCCCCAGCCTGACACACCCATCTCTTTATCTTGTGTTTGTCTTCTCCTCAGAGACAGGTTTTACTATTCATCAGCATAAGAGAATTTCTAATATGACTGAAGAGCTCGCAGCCCGATGTCTTGTTAAACAAGAGTCTCATTGTCATGTTAGCATAACCACACATAATCAGCACATGTAACCACACGCATACGCACATGTAACCACACACATACGCACATGTAAACACACACATACGCACATGTAAACACACACATACGCACATGTAAACACACTGTGAGGACTGTAGATTGAACATTACATGAGCGTCCCTGTTTTTATTTGGGCTGTTTTCATAAATATTTATCTCTTCTATATAAATACTCGGGCAACAAGTGGACACGCATTGAGCTGAAGACGACTCTGCTTGCGCATGCGCAGGAGGAGCTTTTTGACACTTTCTCAGAGCCCATAATTCAAGGTTTCTTGGACATAGCAGTACGGCCTGTTGTACAAATTTGAGAAACACTGCTATAACATTAATATGTTAAGATATAAAAGTATATTGAGAGAGTGTGAATAGGAATTATTGTCTTGGCATCTTGTTCCTCTAACACTAAACACGCAATCTCTCACTATATATATTTTTTAATCTTCGGACTCGAAGAGAAAAGTTCCCCTTTCAGACTTTGCGATCTATAGATGGTGCAAAGGTCGTTTCTGTGGCCCACTGTTAGCTAGGATGTCTTGTGGCCACCACTACGACCAGCCGCTTTTACTTTCCCCCAACTAATGTCAGGTACCCATTAGAGCTGGGTGAAATCAGAGGCGACGAGAAATCCCGAAATTAAAAATCCCAGTCTGCACCTGCTTCGGAAGCAAAGCGCTTTACCACACATCCAGTGCGCCGCTACTCAAAGAGAAGCCTTATTATTTTTATATCTTGATACGAGCCGACCCGTGGCGTAGCATACGCCGCTATTTAGTGACGGGTGAACACTTCCTGAAAGACACAGTTGTCCAAAGGGGGTGGGTGGTTGGGCGACGTAGAGAATTATATATACAGAGAAGATTACTTGTTCTCTCCCCCCCCCCCTTTTTTTTTTCTGAACCGAAAGTTACGTGGGATAACTCTAGTCCGACTTTCAGAAATAAAAGAGTTATCTTTCCATGACTTTTTCATCGAGGGTTAGAGAGTCTTGTCCCGCATGGTTGGGCGTCGTAGGGAATCATATATACAGATCGTAAGGGAAGTGGGGATGTAACTCACAAGCGTAAAGTTGCGGGTTGTCGTTGGGAAATGGAAGTGATGATGCTAAATGTAAATGTTGAACATCAACGCTTTGGAAAGTATGAGGAGGGGGGGGGTGGGAAGCTGCTACTTTTTTTTTTCTTTTCACAGCCTCGTCTCTTCTCTGGTACTAGAAACTTTCATACAAGAACCCTAATTCATAAATAGCAAGCTTTTTTGGTGTATCCGGTGTACAGCCACCATTGGCCGAAGAAGCTTTACGGAAGTATTGATTAGCTAAATATTGATGTTTATATATATAGTGCATTGTGTGTGTGTGTGTGTGCGCGCACACACTTTTCGGCAAGAGTCCAATGTCTATGCTCTTTCGATTGTGAGCACAAAGTCACATGTTGTTATTTAGTTGGCAACAGTGCTCTTCTAATACGGCGTCCTTGGCATTGTTTAGTTTGTCTATTTAATTCAAACTCTCTCCCAGTCTTCCTCTTACTTCTTACACTTCCATTATATCGTCAACACATTTCTTCAAATCGCTTTTTCTTCTTTTCTTTTTTCATATAAAAAATCTCTTACTGAATATTATTGTTGAAGTCAGAGGAGCTTCAAAAGCAAACTGTAAACAAAGCGCAGAGATTAACGTGAATTAAACTTTGGTGTGCAAATCCATAATGCGCCAAGATTAAAGCCAATGTCTAAATAACCTGATGGGGCGAGCTCCTTGTATTGACCCCAGTTCAACCGATGGAGATAATAACTAAGTTTACGATGCTGTCTCGTCAGAGGCGGCGCCTAGGAAATGACTGCAAAATTACATACGACACCGTAAAAAACTGAATTCAACAAAAAGGATAATAGTGTTGAATTTAATTCAGTTCAATGCAGTGGGGTAATATCCATGGCGCGAAAAGGCTCAATGAACCCGGGCCCACGGCTGTTAGGGCCCACAGTCTGTGGCGTGGCAACAAATCGCGCAAAGGGGTTGATTGCATTTGGGTCCATAACTCTTGACCAGTTGGGGCCCACATGAAAACTAACTATAGGGATGGCACTAAAGGGAAAAAATGTATTTTTGTAAAAAGTAATATAATATAGAATCTGAATAGATCCCTGAAAATATCCCAAATTTTATATTAGATTTAAAACATTAACCCGTGTGTTAAGTTTTGAGTTAATATATACTAGCGGCTTGGATTACTTAAATGTAAGGAACTGTTCTCCATCTGGTTTATTGTAGCGGTGGCTAGCTCTAGTTATACGTTCACAAACCATTGTACGTTCACAAACCATTGGTTCACAAACCATTGATGGTATTAGTTTGAATGGGGAAGGGAAAGGGAGAGAGAGAGAGAGTTTGGTTTAGAAAATATGTATGGGTTGAACAGAAAAGAAGGAAAGGAGCGGGGTAACAATAACAATCAGGTCTATGACTCTAAAGGGATAGTCCTGATGGTCACGAATTTATATTTCGACAAATCTGATAATTATTCATTTTTTTCAAAGCTAAATCTGTTTCTTTTATTTTTTGTATTTAAAATATTTAAATATAAATTTCTTTTAATTACATTTCAATTTGGATAGACGTTTAAAGTCAGAGATCTTAATTGACTTAATAAATGTCATTAACTATTTATCCGATCTGACAGAGTAAATGCTATGTAATAGTGCAAGTCTACATCACATCCGTTTTGTTGTCTTTTATATTGTGTACAAAATGTTTACAACAAAATAAAACAAAACGAAGGAGATGAAATCTAAATAAATATATATATATATATAATGAAATATTAAAATAAACCAGCAAATATCAAAGTTTGGTACATAGGTCTCGTGCTTGTGCTATTACAATGAATGGCGAGACCGAATGATGGGGGGGGGGGGGGGCAGGTTTGTAACAAAGAAGATAAGATATAACAAAGAATATAAGATATAACAAAGAAGATAAAACATAGAAGATAAGATATAACATTGAAGATAGAGAAATATCTAAATTGATCATGGAATATTGTCTTTTTTTTTTACCAATGCTTAATTTGGTTTATAGTTCTTAAAGAAAGTCAATAACATTATATTTATCAAAAACCTCTAATTAGGTTATTGGCCCACCAACATATTTTAGAACCCGGGCCCACGGGTACCCTGCTACAACACTGGTAAAATGTCGTGATAAGTAACCATTGTGTGTTAGTTATTTGTTATGGAGTGTTTATATGTGTGTATATATAGTTACTTAAGCTTATTCCTTTAAGAGAAGTACACACACACAAAAAGTCATTCCTATAATAAAAGTTTTCTCACATTCTGTTTTAGTTGACATGATATGCTGCTTGAGATAACTGGGAGTGGAGCAGTTCTTGTGATGATGAAATGTGTTTGACAAATGTTAGGGAGTCGGTCAAATTTGGTTTTAAATGTTTAAGGATACTATAGAGATGTGTTAAACAGATATGAGGTATAGATGTGTAAAAGAGACATGGCAGAGATGTGCTAAAGAGATGTGTGGCAGAGATGTATTTAAGAGATATGAGGTATAAATGTGTAAAAGAGATGTGTGTCAGAGATGTGCTAAAGAGATATGCGACAGAGATGTGTTAAATATTTAAAGTTGTAGTGAAGAAGAGTTCTTGTTGAGCTAGTAGAGATGTGATGAAGATGTTGACGCTATTACAGATGTCACTACTATGACATAGTCATCCTGTCACAGATGTACCAGACGATACCTCGACAATGAGATAACATCTGTTGCTTTCAATTAATCCGTGTACTTTACAAGGCGTATGTAGCTTTCTAATATTTACTAATGCTATCTGTCATTTCGTATTGTTAATAGAAAACACAGAGGTCTGGTGGCTGAGTGGCGAAGCATTTGGCTTCCCACTCGAAGGGTCTTAGGTTCGAATCTCAGAATCACTGTTATTTTGAATTTCGGGATCTTAAGGATGCCCTTGAGTCCACTCAACTATAATGGGTACCTGACATTAGTTGGAGAAAGTAAAAGCGATTGGTTGCTGTACAGGACACATGACACCCTAGAAAACCGTTGGCCGTAGACAGTTTTACATCAACTGCACCATAGATCGCAAGGTCTGAAAGGACTACATTCTACTTAATATTGTGCACAGTATGTCAGTTGACTGAATGTGTGACAGTTAAAATGGATCGCCTCCCTTTTTAAAAAAAAACCTCTCTTATTACTGCTGCAATTTATCGCCAGTCTTTTGTGCTTCTCGTGGAACTTTGGGCCTCAATAGAAAACAGGTCATTCTCCAAGTTCTCTTTTAATGGCTTTCAACTCTTTCCTGTCCTGTCAGTTTTATCTAGTACACTGCGTCGCCATGTTCTTTTTGGTCTTCCTCTACGTCTTATACCCTGGCAATTCCAATCTAAGGCGTGTCAAGCTCTGTTGCATCTTTTCTTAGGGTATGACAAATCCATCTCTCCAACGAAAGGCTTCTCTAGCTCTGTTGTTGGCATCTTTTCTTAGTGTGTGACCAATCCATCTTCCCAACCAAAGGCTTCTCTATCTCTGTTGTTGGCCTATTTTCTTAGGATGTGATCAATCCATCTCCGCTATCTTTCTACACCTCTATTTTGTCTGTCCACTCATCTCCCTCAGTTTGGTGTTTTCTACATTGTCTGCCACTGTATTTTCAGGGGAAACCACTACAAAGAATAATGTGCAACTTTTTAGTGAAACCAGTCCAACTTAAACACGTTTGCGACAAATGAAGTTTAAAAAAACATTTTCGAAAAAAAAACATTGTATTCAATTTGTAAACAAATAATGGAGAATGCAAATTTTGTTGATTACCTGGCATTTCGTTACGCAACTTCCGTTTTCAATAGACCATGCAGAGTTTTAGTTATTGTAAATGTCAGCCAAAATAGTTTACTAATTTTTTTAAAAGTAGAAACCAAAAGTGTTTCCATACCAAGGTAGCTAGCAGCGGTACATGCGTCAATATAGACAGACGCAGATTTGAAGGTAAACCTTTTTGTTTTCTTTGACCAAATGAAAAAACAAACGAAATTAAAAAAAAATACTTTTAAAAAATGGGTGAAAAGCCACATTTACAATATATATCTTAATAATGTACAATTTTTTTTTTTTTTTCGATTTAATAAAATAGCAATAATTATTTGACTAATTGGTTAATTTTTATACGGATTCATGTTTTGTTAGGTGCAATAAATGATCGAGTAATATTCCAAGTGAGGTTTTTTAGCTCGTTTATGTCTTATGAGTGAAACAAATAGTCCCAGTACTAGGCTCTAGGAGACATAACATGTAAGATGGAACTAAAAACTGGGATGTAGAATGCTAGACGGTAACGTTCAACTCTGTTCAACTCTTTCATCAATGGTTGAATCCACTCTTTCACATCGTCCCTTTATCTTCCCTCTAAGCTATCAACATCCATCCCGTGACCTTGACCCCTTTCCATCGTACATACTTCGTGACATTGTCCACCCTCCTTGCCTGACCCCCTCCTATCCAACTACCTACCTGAATCTTACTTTTGGTAGATAAGAGCTGTATAGAATGTGCCCGACTAAGTTCTTCATCTCCTCTCCCCCCCCCCCATGCCAAAGCCTTTAACCAAGAAAAAAAAACAAGGGTTTCCCTCCAAATAATGTGAATAAGCAGTCCCCCCCCCCCAAAAAAAAAAACCAAACACACACATTTCGTACTCCTAATAATTTCTAAGCTTTACACACAAAAAAGAGTAATTAATACACTTTCGTTCTCGTTGTTTCCTTTTAGATAAGAATAAGAATAATAAAGCTATCATTAAGCTGAAAATGGAACTATATTTCATCGCTGACATAATATAATAATAACTCCCACGGTGGAGGCTCTGTTAACAAGCAAAATGTGGGCTCAAGGCGCTGTGATAACATTTACAACCGTAAACACGAGAGCTAAAATGACAAACAAATCTATAGAAAAAAAGTTTTTAAACAGATAGGTCTTAATGTTCTTCTTGAATGTAGTGAAGCATGTTGTCTGAGCTCAGTGTATGAAGCGTTCTACTCCTGATTAATTGGAGGCCAGTCCATAAACAGCCAATATTTTTTGTTTATCCGGTGTTCAGAATACAGAGGTAATGATAAGATACTTATTTTGTAATAACCTTTTACCATTTGTATTCACTATTTAGAATGTCTACTGTAGAATCGAATTTCTAATAACTTTCGTTTGTGGTACAAAATAATTTTTTTTTAATTTAATTGAACTTTTCATTATGACATCCTTGACCTTGTTTATTTTATATATTTATTTCAAAATGTATTCCAGTTTCTTCTTTTCATTTCTCCAATTACATTGCCATCATATTTCTCCACATCACTTTCTCTCTTCTATATCTCTTTTAGTTATTGCTTAGCGAGCTCAAACCGGATGTTTTAAATTTCAGATGTAAACAAAGAGAAGATCACTGTAATTAACTTTTGGTAGGAACTCTCCAACTCAGAATCGTGTGGTTATTTTAATTTGAATAATCGACTTGTTTTACAAATTGGATCAATTCTATTTATTCATTGCTTAATTGCCTTACCGTCGTCTGAGATGACCTCCCCTTGCTGTATACACATATTCGATTCTAGCAGGACCAATTCACTCGTGGAGGTCAGATAGGTCCCGGTTCAAAAGTACAAGGTGAGTGAGCAATGAATTTAAAATGTCGTCTAGTGCTAGGTGAGAGGTTACATTACGTCATCAGCAGGGGAGTGATACAATGAAGAAATACAATCGTCATGTTGGCATCCTTCAGTCCTAGAACGACTATGGTTCATCTCGTAAAGCATAGCGAGATGAAAGCCTGGGAATTGGTTATGGTCGGGGCCAGTGCTTTTTTTTTTGTGACGGTACGCACCGGTACGGCGTACCGGCACCTTTTTCAATGTGGGGAAAAATTATTACTTTTCTTGTATTTTAATGTTTTGTTTTCTAATTTATTAGTAGTTCAAAGTTCGGCAATCCATCACTGAGTATCGGGCAACTATTTCTTGACACAAACAAAAAACAAAAAAAAGCACTGGTCGGAAGTATGTCCCCCAACACAGCAGTTAGAGCCCACTATGCAGCCGGTGTGTCCGTCGCCAGCTCTTCCCTGTTCTTTTAGGCCTACACGTTCACTGACGGTAAATAAACGCCAAGGGTATAGATTCGATCTGATTCCTAATGGTGTCACACAGAACCATTGTTCCCTCCTACCAATTGCACACACATCAACGCACACATCAACACACAAACATCAACACACTCATCAACACACACATCGACACACACACACACACACACACGTCAAAACACACACATCAACACAACATCAACACACACACACACATCAACACACACACACACACATCAACACACACACACACACATCAACACACACACGTCAATACCGTCCTCTTCTTCCCCTTCACACTCATTAGTCTGTTGGACCGTTGGGGCACCACATAAGATCTGTCTTTCTCCATTCCTTTCTGTGTTTTGCCTTGGATAGATCCTCTTTCGATAACAGGCCCGTCCATTCTTTTATGCTATCTTCCTTTCACTTTCTCTGTCTGCCTCTTCTTTTCTTTTTCCGGGTACTGTTCCCTGAAGGAAGGTCTCTGTGAGCTCTGACCACCTTGTAATATGGCCATAGAGTTTTAGTTTGCATATTTTGACACTAGCGTATTTCCGCGAATATAATCCGCGGGTTATACACGTTCTCACAAACGAATGGCAGCTGTGCGGGGTATACAAAGGTGCGGGGTTTACTAAATTTATTTTACTCATAAACATAGTATAACAGAAACTAAGGCCACACCGGCGGGTCTCTATACCTCCTAGAGTTTACTGAAGGGTTGTAAAATATACATTGGGAAGCTTTATGAACATCTTATTCTAAATAGTACCGATCATAGAACTTTAAAAGTTAGTTTACGGCAAGTCACGCTTTATACATGCGGGGTATATAAGGGTGCGGGTAGTATGGTTTTGTTTTTTTATTATTTTGTCATTTTAGCGGGTTATACGCGTTTGCGGGTTATACGCATGCTGGAGATTACGGTAGCTAGCAGGTCACCGTGGGGTCCAATCGCTGTGTTAATCCTGTTTCTAATCTCTTCGTTTGAGATGCGGCCTTCGTAAGTAAAAGTAAAGTTTCCTTTTCAGACCTTGCCATCCATAGGGCAGGGGCAGAGGATGTAAAGGTCATCTGTTTCTGAGGTCCACGGTTAACGAGGGTGTCATATGGCCAGCACAACGATTAACTGCCATTACTTTTCCCTAACTAATGTCAGGTACTTATTAGAGCTGGATGGACTCAGAGGCGCCCAAAGATCTTCACCAGGATTCGAACCCAGGGCTTTACCACTCAGCCACCGCGCCTCCTATCAGTTTTAGCCGGTGTTCTATAACTCCCGTTCTCATTAATAAGCTAAGATTTCTAGTTATTGGAGGCAAACCTTCTTTAGCCATTACACAGCGTGTTGCATTAACAAGCTTGCTTACACACATCTGAGATAGTCTTTACAACTTTACAATCTAGTATTTCATCCCAGTGGACTTACTAAAGCAGTGATGCTCAACCTACGGCCCCCGGGCCATACCCTACCCGTGATGTGTTTCTATCTTTCTAGACTTCTGCACACAGTGCACAACGAAACCTCTGAAGATTAGCTTTAGCTTCGACTCGCGACTATTTCTTTGATGCGGTGTGTGACTAAAGGGTCGGAAATCTACATGACCCCCCCCCCCATGCCAAAAACAAATTGAGAACCATTTGACTGAAGTCTACACTTCTAGTTGGCAAAGCTTGGCCTGTAAGTTTGATCAATAACGTTGCAAGAGAAATGGAACTGGCAGACGAGGGAGAAGTTATGTTGTTAGAATGAAACCACACACACACACACATTTTGTTAATACTGTCTTTGGTTTAATGAAGCGGCATTCTTATAAAACGGATGTACCATTAACTGATCCAATTATGTTTATTTTATGTTTATTTATAGTTTTCAACTTTCTTTCACAACATTGAAAAACAAGCAAAATATATAAATACTTTTTAAAAAACAAAGCTTATATAAGGGAAACAGCAGCTCAATTACTACCATTTCTCTCAATACTGCCAGATTTATCTTGCTTCATATATATATTTAAATTAATTTATTGGTTGATAAACATGTTGTCATCGACACTAAATAATTGTTGAAAGTTTTAACTTGATCCGAGAATGGAATGTGGGAGAAATAACATGAAACAAAAAATCCAGACAGACAGACGGACGGAATGAGCTGATATTAACTTTGTAATTAAAAGATTTGCTACTGCAGGGTGGGGGTGGGGGGGAGGTTCACAGCTGTATAGAAAAATCGAATAAATAAATATTTATATTAAATATAAGAAATATAATACAAATAAAATCAACTGCTGAACCTATGTAAAAACAGAGGACGTTTGGGCCACGAGGCCTTCATCGGCTACAGACAAACGAAAGAGACAAAAAATAAAAACAAAACAGGCTTTGAGTTAACTCCATCTGTTCAGCGTTGGCAAGAACGCTGGGTCTTAACTTTCTTACCATGCTAATACTGTTTGATATTTGGGGGCAGTTTGTGTGAGGCAAGGACCACTTGGCTACGGATTGGCCACCTAACAAGGGATTCGAGTTCAAATCCTGACTCGAGCATACATGTGTTTGATGAACGCCTAAGGGTAGCACGGAAAACCTTCTCCAAGATACCCCCCCCCCTTTCCCACCGGTTCACAAAGAGATTGGAACAGTGAACATTCTATACAGCTTGAAAACTGCGCTATTAAATATATATATATATATATTATTGTCTATACACTGTTAAGTTTTTTTTGGTCAGTCAATGCGTCTAAATTTCCCCTCCTTTGATTAAAAACAACAGAGGGCTGGAAATGTCCACAGGTCGTTGATTGGAGCTTTAGCATATTGACATTATTGCTGAATTAGAATCTGATCGTTGTCATTCTCTGTCCTCTCGGGACAAAAGAGCGCTAGTCTTGTTTGCTAATATGTAAATAAATGCTCATTTCATACAAGGGATCGAGGCTTAAATTGTAGCATACCATCAATGTGTGCTTGGGAATGTGTATTGTAGCACAGAATCCAATGTGTATTTGAAAATGTGTATTACAACAAGGGCCGGATTAGAGTATGTGGAGGCCCCGCGGCAGAATTTTTCTGGACGCCCCTACACTTTTTCAAAAGCTTTAACAAATCCATTATTATAAAAAGAAATAATATCCAAAAGCATGCCATATTATAAAAATAAGAGAGTGCTTGTAAATTAATTTTATTATGCATATTTTAGTAACCAAAAAAAAAAAAGGAATTTTTAGACTTTAGGCAATGGAGTAGATCCAGAGTATATATATCATCAATATTATACAAACACACTCACTATAAATGGACCACAGTCACAGTGTAATCAACTGTAAGACTGAAGTCATTGTTTGGTAAAATTGAAAAAAAAAATGACCGCATGAAACGTAGAGTCCCTGACCTGTCGAAATATTGATTTTTTGTTCTCAAATGTTGGGGCTCCGTTCTTCCCTGGGCTGTAGCCCCGCCTGCCCTCCCTTAAATCCGGCCATCATTGTAGCACAGAATCTAATGTGTACTCTGAGATGTTCATCTTTTCTACTGCACTATGTCAGCTTATGAGTTAATTTAGACTCATGTCGCTCTTTTACCTGCCTCAACATCCCAATTGCCGAGGTAGACCATTCTACAAACACGAGACCAATCTACAAACACGAGACCAATCTACAAACACGCGACCATTCTACAAACAAGAGACCATTCTACAAACACGAGACCAATCTACAAACACGCGACCATTCTACAAACAAGAGACCATTCTACAAACAAGAGACCATTGTACAAACACAAGACCATTCTACAAACTTGAGACCGCTCTACGAACACGAGACCGCTCTACAAACACGAGACCACTCTACAAACACGAAACCAATCTACAAACACGAGACCACTTTACAAACACGAGACCGCTCTACAAACACGAGACCACTCTACAAACACGATACCTCTAGAAACATCAGACCGCTCTACAAAAACGATACCTCTAGAAACACGAGACCAGTCTACAAACACCAGAACACTCTACAAACACGAGACCACTTTTACAAACTCGAGACCGCTCTACAAACACCAGACCAGTCTACAAACACGAGACCACTTTACAAACTCGAGACCGCTCTACAAACACGAGACCAGTCTTCAAACACGAGACCAGTCTTCAAACACGAGACCACTCTACAAACACGAGACCACTTTACAAACACGAGTCCGCTCTACAAACACGAGACCAGTCTACAAACACGAGACTGAACTACAAACACGAGACCGCTATTCAAACACGGGACCACTCTACAAACACAGAACCGCTCTACAAACACGGGACGCGCTACAAACACTGAACCGTTCTACAAACACGAGACTACTCTACAAACACGAGAACACTACAAACACAAGACCAGGGAGATAGTAGAAGAGCCTGCGTCAGGCCAAAGTGCTGAAGCATCATATTGCCAGAACATTGTACGGCCCCAGGGCAATACCAACTTGACAAGGCAAGATCTGATCAATTAAGACTGACATTCTCTGGCCTCAGCAGAAAAATACACAGTAAAGTAAACAACACACCAGCTCTTTGAGTTAGTGCCGGATTTAAGAGAACAGAGCCCCAAAGATGTAGCTTGTGTTTACTGAAAGCTTTTTTTTTTAACCCAATTAGTGAAAATTAAACCAAGATTTACACAAACTGAAAACACTATCTCATGAAGGACAGAGGCAGACGAGATAAAATGCATTTCCCAAATAGTAAACAATTAATCTAAGAAACTTTAAATAACGCAAACATTATTTCCAGAACGGATATCATATTAGACCAAGATTTGTTTTAAAAAAAAACGAAAAAAACTCAAAACATTATCTCCAGAAAGACGGCGGCAGACGACATTAAATGTATTCGAATTCGATCGATGTTGGCCAAGCAAGTGTGAACCATGTCTGACTCAGAGGGGATTGGGGAAGGGAAACTTTACACACTTGTAAAGTTAATGCATAATATATAACTTACAATTTGACAATATGTTCTTCCATTTCTTTAGCAACATAAATACAATTTCTTCGGGTCTTTCAAATATTTACTAAGAATATGACAAATCTTTTTTTTTAAACCTGCATCAGATTTTTTTGTATTTTTCTCTTGTCTCACATGTTCTCTTTGGAGCTCTTAGAATGATGGCTGGTGTTTCAGATGTTTCATGTGTGTCTGGTGTTTCATGTGTTCCTGGTGTTTTATGTGTTCCTGGTGTTTCATGTGTTCCTGGTGTTTCATGTGTGTTCCTGGTGTTTCATGTGTTCCTGGTGTTTCATGTGTTCCATGTGTTCTTGGTGGTTCATGTGTTATTGGTGGTTCATGTGTTCCTGGTGTTCCTGGTGTTTTATGTGTTCCTGGTGTTCCTGGTGTTTTATGTGTTCCTGGTGTTTCATGTGTTCCATGTGTTCTTGGTGGTTCATGTGTTCCTGGTGTTTCATGTGTTCCTGGTGTTTCATGTGTTCCTGGTGTTTCATGTATTCCTGGTGTTTCATGTGTTCCTACTGTTTCACGTGTTCCTGGTGTTTCATGTGTTCCTGGTGTTTCATGTGTTCCTGGTGTTTCATGTGTTCCATGTGTTCTTGGTGGTTCATGTGTTCCTGGTGTTCCATATGTTCCTGGTGTTTCATGTGTTCCTGCTGTTTCGTGTGTTCCTGCTGTTTCGTGTGTTCCTGGTGTTTCATGTGTTCCTGGTGTTTCTTTATCATTTTAAAAAGATATTATTGGTTCCTCCGAACATGGTCAGTCCCTTAAATTCTCTTCTAACCCCAACACATGGGCTAGAAACACTTGGATTCAGAGTACAATTGTCAAGAAACCAGCGACATTAAAACCTAGGCGCGAATCCTGCTTCCCCAACGAAGTTTATTAAAGAAGGCGGGAGCCATCAAATCTGTCACGTGATTAGTATATCAGATATCTACACGGCCAAAGAGAACAGAAAGGACAAAGAGAGAATCTGTCACGTGATTAGTATATCAGATATCTACACGGCCAAAGAGAACAGAAAGGACAAAGAGAAAATCTGTCACGTGATTAGTATATCAGA
Source organism: Biomphalaria sudanica (assembly GCA_036873155.1). NCBI lineage: Eukaryota > Metazoa > Mollusca > Gastropoda > Planorbidae > Biomphalaria > Biomphalaria sudanica. The sequence continues at coordinate 42,814 of JAZGLO010001988.1, forward strand.
TATCTACACGGCCAAAGAAAACAGAAAGGACAAAGAGAGAATATGTCACGTGATTAGTATATCAGATATCTACACGGCCAAAGAAAACAGAAAGGACAAAGAGAGAATCTGTCACGTGATTAGTATATCAGATATCTACACGGCCAAAGAAAACAGAAAGGACAAAGAGAGAATCTGTCACGTGATTAGTATATCAGATATCTACACGGCCAAAGAAAACAGAAAGGACAAAGAGAGAATCTGTCACGTGATTAGTATATCAGATATCTACACGGCCAAAGAAAACAGAAAGGACAAAGAGAGAATCTGTCACGTGATTAGTATATCAGATATCTACACGGCCAAAGAAAACAGAAAGGACAAAGAGAGACTGTTGAAAGTTCGACAGCTTCGCTGGGCACATATCCCGAATGGGGGGCGACAGTATGCCGATATAGACGGCGAAAAAAGAACCTAAACCGACCACCGACAGACAACGGTTATGTCTGCTCTGGATGTGGCAAAATATGCAGATCACAACTTTGGACTGCGTAGCCACGTGAAATACTGCACTCTTCCTCAGTTGGACTCGAACCTAATTATGTCATTAATATTTGGGTATTCATTATATCTTAAATAGGATTTTGCTACAACTATAATTTTTTTTTATAGAAAATATTCAAATGACCTCAAAGAATGTTTTCAAACAAGAACAAAGAGATTAAATAATTTTCCTGAAAAACATTCATTTATTGGAGCATATACAGATATTTTAGACCGATCCCTGACGGACAGAGGACATGATCAGATGTCAGGTAATCCTTCAAGTGAATAGTAAAAGTCTCTGTGGTTGGTCAGTTTCTTTCACTTTCTTTGATTGGTTGCCGTGTGTCATGTGATGTTAAGTCAAAACCGTCCAGATTTTGTTGCTCGAACCTTTTTTTCTGGCATGATTTTGACACCAGCATTGATTGCGAAGAAATGTGAAGCGCCACATAAATATTTGATTGCTGTGAAAATCATGTCTCAACAAGCGTTGTTCTTTTCGACTCCAGATACCTTTGACCGCAGTGAGCAAGGATTGGCCGCCCTTTGGTCACACAAGAAGTTGCAAATGGGAAAAATATTTTCTATCGAGATGTGAAATACCACAAAGAGAGGGAGAGAGAGAGAGACCTGTCATTAGGGTACTTGTTTTTACAAACAGGCCTTCCAAACAAAAACAAAAATCTTATATGTTTTAGACTTTAACTCTACTAAGTCATTGTTTTTCTTGGTTCAAGCAACCCATTCCTTCCTCTTATAGCACTATGAAAAAAAAAACACAGTATTGGTACGAATTTGTCCTAACTTATCTTATCTTATATAATACAGACGTTACTTCAAAAAAGAAGATGATTACGTCCTACGCGTCATGCATTCAGTCATGCATATTAACCAATGACTTAAATTCTGGGACGAGGAATGTGCCTTTATCTTTGTGTCTTTCAGAGTATTTTATTAAATTTTGTTTTTGTGTTTGAAGATTATGGATCAGTGTTTTATGTATAATTGCTACTTTACTTATGAGTCTTCTGTCCTGAAGGCTTTCTAAATTTAGAGATTTTACTAAAGGTGTTACTCTGGTTAAGTGTGAATATTCGTTTGTTATGAATCTCACTGGTCTATTTTGTGTCTGTTCCAGTTTCTTAATGTTATCTTGAGTTGAGGGGTCCCACACGGTGGATGCATATTCTATTATTGGCCTAACATATGGAAGAAGAAATGTGCATTCATCTCATTGTATTTCCTCGTATGTTTTATAGTTGTATTTTTTTTAAAAACTTTGTAATTGTAGGTCATGGCTCGGTATTTTATGTAGTACTGCTACATTACTTTTAAGTCTTCTGTCCTGGAGTGTTAGTGTTATTATTCTACTCAAATGTGATATTCACTTGTGAAATCATGTTTCGCCTATTAATTTGCTAGCTTTGTGTTTTGTGATGTTAAAACTGTATTAAAGCTGACACGTTCTATGCTGGAGTAGAATTGGGAAAAGAATGGTCCTTATAGATATTTGATTCAGTTTATGGAACAAGAAAAAAGTATTTTAAAAATAGGCATCGGAGAAAAATAAATTATCCCCAACATGATGAAACGATTGATTTAACATTTTATGCTCCACCTGATGAAAGATTTATTTCTGATGTAGCACAAGATTTAATTCGGAAGTAGCACAAGATTTATTTCCGATGTAGCATAGAATTATTTCTGATGTAGCACAAGATTTTTTTTCTGATATAGTACAAAATTTATTTCTGAAGTAACACAAGATTTATTTCTGATGTAGCACAAGATTTATTTCTGATGTAGCACAAGATTTACTTCTGATGTAGTACAAGATTTATTTCTGATGTAGCAAAAGATTTTTTTCTGATGTAGTACAAGATTTATTTCTGAAGTAACACAAGATCTATTTCTGATGTAGCACAAGATTTATTTCTGAAATAGCACAAGATTTACTTCTGAAGTAGCACAAGATTTATTTCTGATGTAGCCAAAGATTTTTTTCTGATGTAGTACAAGATTTATTTCTCAAGTAACAAAAGATCTATTTCTGATGTAGCAAAAGATTTATTTCTGATGTAGGACAAGATCTATTTCTAATGTAGCACATTTTTTATTAGCATAAACAAGATTGAACTCAAGACATAGAGAGAACAACAAGTAGGTACAATAGATCGTTGAAAGGTGAAACATAGATAGGTAAATAATAATAGATCGAATACAATATAAATAGAGATAGTAGAAATTGCGATTTGACTTGTAGATAGATCGTATAAATAAGAAATAGAAACAGAAGTTTCAATAGAAATAGACAGATAATAGATCAAATAGAAATTTCAAGTGGAAAAGATCTTCGTTTGAGACGTACATTGCCACAGACGATAGAGAATTGAATTAATAGAAAGCAAACACATTATCTCCTTTTCTCTCTGTCTGTCTCTTTGTGTATAAAGGCCTTTTAATTGTATTTGATTGTTAGGGCCACTATATAAAAATTCCTTTCTCGTACGCAGTTTCTGTCTCTCGATCTTATCACTCTTTATCAGCCCCCTCTCTTTCTATCTTTGGTTTTTCTCTCACTATCCATCACTAAATGTGTATCTTCTCTCCCCCTCTCTGACTCAGACTCAATCTCTCCCGCTTTCTCTTCCCTTGTACATAAGGCAACAATCATCTCTCTTCTTCTCTCTCACTCTGTATCTTTCTCTTCTGCTTCTTCTCTCTCACTCTGTATCTTTCTCTTCTTCCTCTTCTCTCTCACTCTGTATCTTTCTCTTCTGCTTCTTCTCTCTCACTCTGTATCTTTCTCTTCTTCCTCTTCTCTCTCACTCTGTACCTTTCTCTTCTTCCTCTTCTCTCTCACTCTGTATCTTTCTCTTCTGCTTCTTCTCTCTCACTCTGTATCTTTCTCTTCTTCCTCTTCTCTCTCACTCTGTACCTTTCTCTTCTTCCTCTTCTCTCTCACTCTGTATCTTTCTCTTCTTCCTCTTCTCTCTCACTCTGTACCTTTCTCTTCTTCCTCTTCTCTCTCACTCTGTATCTTTCTCTTCTTCCTCTTCTCTCTCACTCTGTATCTTTCTCTTCTTCCTCTTCTTTCTCACTCTGTATCTTTCTCTTCTTCCTCTTCTCTCTCACTCTGTATCTTTCTCTTCTTCCTCTTCTCTCTCACTCTGTATCTTTCTCTTCTTCCTCTTCTCTCTCACTCTGTATCTTTCTCTTCTTCCTCTTCTCTCTCACTCTGTATCTTTCTCTTCTTCCTCTTCTCTCTCACTCTGTATCTTTCTCTTCTTCCTCTTCTCTCTCACTCTGTATCTTTCTCTTCTTCCTCTTCTCTCTCACTCTGTATCTTTCTCTTCTTCCTCTTCTCTCTCACTCTGTATCTTTCTCTTCTTCCTCTTCTCTCTCACTCTGTATCTTTCTCTTCTTCCTCTTCTCTCTCACTCTGTATCTTTCTCTTCTGCTTCTTCTCTCTCACTCTGTATCTTTCTCTTCTTCCTCTTCTCTCTCACTCTGTATCTTTCTCTTCTGCTTCTTCTCTCTCACTCTGTATCTTTCTCTTCTTCCTCTTCTCTCTCACTCTGTACCTTTCTCTTCTTCCTCTTCTCTCTCACTCTGTATCTTTCTCTTCTGCTTCTTCTCTCTCACTCTGTATCTTTCTCTTCTTCCTCTTCTCTCTCACTCTGTACCTTTCTCTTCTTCCTCTTCTCTCTCACTCTGTATCTTTCTCTTCTTCCTGTTCTCTCTCACTATGTACCTTTCTCTTCTTCCTCTTCTCTCTCACTCTGTATCTTTCTCTTCTTCCTCTTCTCTCTCACTCTGTATCTTTCTCTTCTTCCTCTTCTTTCTCACTCTGTATCTTTCTCTTCTTCCTCTTCTCTCTCACTCTGTATCTTTCTCTTCTTCCTCTTCTCTCTCACTCTGTATCTTTCTCTTCTTCCTCTTCTCTCTCACTCTGTATCTTTCTCTTCTTCCTCTTCTCTCTCACTCTGTATCTTTCTCTTCTTCCTCTTCTCTCTCACTCTGTATCTTTCTCTTCTTCCTCTTCTCTCTCACTCTGTATCTTTCTCTTCTTCCTCTTCTCTCTCACTCTGTATCTTTCTCTTCTTCCTCTTCTCTCTCACTCTGTATCTTTCTCTTCTTCCTCTTCTCTCTCACTCTGTATCTTTCTCTTCTTCCTCTTCTCTCTCACTCTGTATCTTTCTCTTCTTCCTCTTCTCTCTCACTCTGTATCTTTCTCTTCTTCCTCTTCTCTCTCACTCTGTATCTTTCTCTTCTTCCTCTTCTCTCTCACTCTGTATCTTTCTCTTCTTCCTCTTCTCTCTCACTCTGTATCTTTCTCTTCTTCCTCTTTTCTCTCACTCTGTATCTTTCTCTTCTTCCTCTTCTCTCTCACTCTGTATCTTTCTCTTCTTCCTCTTCTCTCTCACTCTGTATCTTTCTCTTCTTCCTCTTCTCTCTCAGTCTTTTCCCTTTTTCTCTCGAGTGTATGATTAAGTTACATTCGTTTCTGTCTATCTGTCTGTCTCTCTCTCTCTCTCTCTCCCTCGCTAATATTTGTAGTCATCGTGGCTGCAGCTCTTTAAAGTTTTCCTAAAACATTTTAGCTTCACTTGTCACTTTGCACCTGGCATATAAATGTCATATAGATGTCAACTTGAACAGAAAAAAAAGAGAGAGCGGCAGAGATTCATACCTCATTAACATAGCACATGTGGCCGATACCGCTTATTGAAAAGGCAGAGACGAGCGTTAAAGTTACGCCACACGCAGTGGCGAAGCTACAGTGGTGGAAAGGGGGGGTCCACATTTGAAATTCTCCCCGGCCCCCACTTGAGGGCAAGTTGAGGGTGCCACCAATAAGTGTCCAAAGTTAGTTGTTACATTTAATATTACGTCAATATCGTATGCCATGATGTCGAATGTCAAGATGCAGGGGCCACTAAAGAGGCCAAGCCCCCCGGGCCCCCAAATTTATAGCTACGCCACTGGCCACACGACACGGCCGCAACCAACAACAATCTAATAATACATGTAATTTGTTTTTTACTGTCATAGACAAAACACAAAGTCGATATGATGTATACTGTATATTTAGTAGGTATTGTAGTGTAATTTTAAAAAGCAGACTCACCTCACGCGGACAGAAACAAAACAACACATTAACACATGTACACGTCGAGAATTAAGCCAAGTGTGTCACGGAATTACTATAGATCTTAATACACCTACTTGAAAAGCGGTAGTGACTTTACTCACTTAAGGAAAAAAAAAAAGCCACAGTCATGCCGAGAGAGTCAATAGAGCTCCCTAGCTCGCGTTAGCGCATGCGCAACTAGCTCTCGCGCACGTGCAAGCCGGTATTGTTATTTTTTTTCCTCTTCCTCAAACAGAAGAATTCCTTCCCGCTTTTTTTTTTTTTTTTACTTTTGGTAGTTGTTAATGGCGCAGACAGATAAATAATAAAACAGACTTGAAAATGCGGAGAGGGAAAAAAGATGAAACAAAGCATGAAAACAAATTTTTTTTTTTTGTAAAAACCAGAGAGATGATGAGAGAGAAATGGGAAAGACAGAGTGAAAGAGAGAGAGAGAGAGAGAGGAAGCAAAAGGAGGCGAGAGAGAGGACAGAAAAAAAAACAGACAAAAGAGACAGAATGTTAGAGAGGAAAGAGACTGACAAACGAAAGAACTAAAAACCTGAAAAGACACACATAAAGTACATTGGTAACATAAAGTACTTTAGTAACATAAAGTACATTGGTAACATAAAGTACATTTCTAACCTAGAGCACATTAGTTACATAGAGTACATTAGTAACATAAAGTACTTTAGTAACATAAAGTACATTAGTAACATAAAGCATTTAGTAATATAAAGTAGATTAGTAACATAAAGTACTTTAGTAACATAAAGTAGATTAGTAACATAAAGTACATTAGTAACATAAAGTACATTAGTAACATAAAGTACATTGGTAACATAAAGTACATTGGTAACCTAGAGCACATTAGTTACATAGAGTACATTAGTAACATAAAGTACATTAGTAACATAAAGTACATTAGTAACATAAAGCATTTAGTAATATAAAGTAGATTAGTAACATAAAGTACTTTAGTAACATAAAGTAGATTAGTAACATAAAGTACATTAGTAACATAAAGTACATTAGTAACATAAAGTACATTGGTAACATAAAGTACATTGGTAACCTAGAGCACATTAGTTACATAGAGTACATTAGTAACATAAAGTACATTAGTAACATAAAGTACATTAGTAACATAAAGCATTTAGTAATATAAAGTAGATTAGTAACATAAAGTACTTTAGTAACATAAAGTAGATTAGTAACATAAAGTACATTAGTAACATAAAGTACATTAGTAACATAAAGTACATTAGTAACATAAAGTACTTTAGTAACATAAACTACATTAGTAACAGAGTACATCAGTATCGTAAATCGTAAAGTGTTAAAGAACATCAGAAACATAAAAAAACATCAAAAACTAGTGTGAAGGAATACTTTGTTTCAATAGTTTAAATGTTTTTGTTTTAATGCACAAATTGTAACACAAATTTCCTCATGGATAACAAAGACTATTATTATCGGTAACATAATGTGCATCAGTAACATTATAAGTGCATCAGTAACACAATAAGTGCATCAGTTACATTATAAGTGCATCAGTAACACAATAAGTGCATCAGTAACACAATAAGTGCATCAGTAACATTATAAGTGCATCAGTAACATAATAAGTGCATCAGTAACATAATAAGTGCATCAGTAACATTATAAGTGCATCAGTAACATTATAAGTGCATCAGTAACATAATAAGTGCATCAGTAACATTATAAGTGCATCAGTAACATTTTAAGGGCATCAGTAACATAATAAGTGCATCAGTAACATTATAAGTGCATCAGTACATTATAAGTGCATCAGTAACATTATAAGTGCGTCAGTAACATTATAAGTGCATCAGTAACATTATAAGTGCATCAGTAACATTTTAAGGGCATCAGTAACATAATAAGTGCATCAGTAACATTATAAGTGCATCAGTACATTATAAGTGCATCAGTAACATTATAAGTGCGTCAGTAACATTATAAGTGCATCAGTAACATTATAAGTGCGTCAGTAACATTATAAGTGCATCAGTAACATGATAAGTGCATCAGTAACATTATAAGTGTATCAGTAAGAAAATACATAACAACTGTGCTGGCAATTCCTTTTAAGATTGCTACTTAGTTCAAATCCCACTTAGCGTTATCTCTCTCTGCTGTTGATTCAATAAACATAGCAATTTAATTCAAAGAAAAAAAAAGATTTCTTATAATAAATTTTAAAAAAAACAAAGAACAAATAAAATAAATAATAAATAAAAAGGGTAAAAACTGATAAGGAGACTGTATGCTAAACCTGATAGTGAGACTGTATGCTTAAAGTGATAGTGAGACTGCTTAAACTGATAGTGAAACTGTATGCTTAAACTGATAGTAAGACTGTATGCTTAAAAAAATAAAAAGAACAAATAAAAACAGACCAAAAAAAGAGACCAAGAAAAAGAGACAGACCCTAAAAAGAGATACAAAGAGAGATATTTAGTGAAAGTGTTAAAGGTGAAAAAAAGAATGTGTGTTTTAAGAGAGAAAGAGAAAGAAAGAGAGAGAAAAAAAGATAGAGAGAATTATTGAAATGAAAGAAAGAGAGAGAGAAAGAGAAAACAAGGAGATAGAGACATAGATAGAAGAAGAGAAACAGAGATATAAAAAAGTAACAGAGATAGAAAGATAGAAAGGTGAGATAGAAAGAGAGAAAGGTGAGATAGAAGAAGAGAAAAAGGTGAGATAGAAAGAGAGAAAGGTGAGATAGAAAGAGAGAACGGTGAGATAGAAAGAGAGAACGGTGAGATAGAAAGAAAGGTGAGATAGAAAGAGAGAAAGGTGAGATAGAAAGAGAGAAAGGTGAGATAGAAAAAGAGAAAGGTGAGATAGAAAGAGAGAAAGGTGAGATAGAAAGAGAGAACGGTGAGATAGAAAGAGAGAAAGGTGAGATAGTGAGAGAGAAAGGTGAGATAGAAAGAGGGAAAGGTGAGATAGAAAGAGAGAAATGTGAGATAGAAAGAGAGAAAGGTGAGATAGAAAGAGAGAAAGTTGAGATAGAAAAAGAGAAAGGTGAGATAGAAAGAGAAAAAGGTGAGATAGAAAGAGAGAAAGGTGAGATAGAAAGAGAGAACGGTGAGATAGAAAGAGAGAAAGGTGAGATAGAAAGAGAGAAAGGTGAGATAGAAAGAGAGAAAGGTGAGATAGAAGAAGAGAGAAAGGTGAGATAGAAAGAGAGAAAGGTGAAATAGAAAGAGAGAAAGGTGAGATAGAAGAAGAGAGAAAGGTGAGATAGAAAGAGAGAAAGGTGAAATAGAAAGAGAGAAAGGTGAGATAGAAAGAGAGAACGGTGAGATAGAAAAAGAGAAAGGTGAGATAGAAAAGAGAAAGGTGAGATAGAAAGAGAGAAAGGTGAGATAGAAAGAGAGAAAGGTGAGATAGAAAGAGAGAAAGGTGAGATAGAAAGAGAGAAAGGTGAGATAGCAAAAGAGAAAGGTGAGATAGAAAGAGAGAAAGGTGAGATAGAAAGAGAGAAAGGTGAGATAGAAAGAGAGAAAGGTGAGATAGAAAGAGAGAAAGGTGAGATAGAAAGAGAGAAAGGTGAGATAGAAAGAGAGAAAGGTGAGATAGAAAGAGAGAAAGGTGAGATAGAAAGAGAGAAAGGTGAGATAGAAAGAGAGAAAGGTGAGATAGAAAGAGAGAACGGTGAGATAGAAAGAGAGAAAGGTGAGATAGTAAGAGAGAAAGGTGAGATAGAAAGAGAGAAAGGTGAGATAGAAGAAGAGAGAAAGGTGAGATAGAAAGAGAGAAAGGTGAGATGGAAAGAGAGAAAGGTGAGATAGAAAGAGAGAATGGTGAGATAGAAAGAGAGAAAGGTGAGATAGAAAGAGAGAACAGTGAGATAGAAACAGAGAAATGTGAGATAGAGAGAAAGGTGAGATAGAAATAGAGAAAGGTGAGATAGAAGAAGATAGTAAGGTGAGATAGAAAGAGAGAAAGGTGAGATAGTAAGAGAGAAAGGTGAGATAGAAGAAGAGAGAAAGGTGAGATAGAAGAAGAGAGAAATGTGAGATAGAAAGAGAGAAAGGTGAGATAGAAGAAGAGAGAAATGTTGAGATAGAAAGAGAAAACGGTGAGATAGAAGAAGAGAGAAAGGTGAGATAGAACGAGAGAAAGGTGAGATAGAAAGAGAGAAAGGTGAGATAGAAGAAGAGAGATAGGTGAGATAGAAAGAGAGAAAGGTGAGATAGAAAGAGAGAACGGTGAGATAGAAAGAGAGAACGGTGAGATAGAAAGAAAGGTGAGATAGAAAGAGAGAAAGGTGAAATAGAAAGAGAGAAATGTGAGATAGAAAAAGAGAACGGTGAGATAGAAAGAGAGAAAGGTGAGATAGAAAGAGAGAAAGGTGAGATAGAAAGAGAGAAAGGTGAGAGAGAAAGGTGAGATAGAAAGAGAGAACGGTGAGATAGAAAGAGAGTAAGGTAAAATAGAAAGAGAGAAAGGTGAGATAGAAAGAGAGAAAGGTGAGATAGAAGAGAGAAAGGTGAGATAGAAAGAGAGAAAGGTGAGATGGAAAGAGAGAAAGGTGAGATAGAAAGAGAGAACGGTGAGATAGAAAAAGAGAACGGTGAGATAGAAAGAGAGAAAGGTGAGAGAGAAAGGTGAGATAGAAAGAGAGAAAGGTGAGATAGAAAGAGAAAAAGGTGAGATAGAAAGAGAGAACGGTGAGATAGAAAGAGAGAAAGGTAAAATAGAAAGAGAGAAAGGTGAGATAGAAAGAGAGAAAGGTGAGATAGAAGAGAGAAAGGTGAGATAGAAAGAGAGAAAGATGAGATGGAAAGAGAGAAAGGTGAGATAGAAAGAGAGAACGGTGAGATAGAAAGAGAGAAAGGTGAGATAGAAAGAGAGAACAGTGAGATAGAAACAGAGAAAGGTGAGATAGAAACAGAGAAAGGTAAGATAGAAAGAGAGAAAGGTGAGATAGAAGAGAGAAAGGTGAGATAGAAAGAGAGAAAGGTGAGATAGAAAGAGAGAAAGGTGAGATAGAAGAAGAGAGAAAGGTGAGGTAGAAGAAGAGAGAAATGTGAGATAGAAAGAGAGAAAGGTGAGATAGAAGAAGAGAGAAAGGTGAGATAGAAAAAGAGAAAGGTGAGATAGAAAGAGAGAAAGGTGAGATAGAAAGAGAGAAAGGTGAGATAGAAAGAGAGAAAGGTGAGATAGAAAGAGAGAAAATTGAGATATAAGAAGAGAGAAAGGTGAGATAGAAAGAGAGAAAGGTGAGATAGTGAGAGAGAAAGAGAGAAAGGTGAGATAGAAAGAGAGAAAGGTGAGATAGAAAGAGAGAAAGGTTAGATAGAAAAAGAGAACGGTGAGATAGAAAGAGAGAACGGTGAGATAGAAAGAGAGAAACGTGAGATAGAAAGAAAGGTGAGATAGAAAGAGAGAAAGGTGAGATAGAAAAATAGAAAGGTAAGATAGATAGAAAGGTGAGATAGAAAGATAGAAAGGTGAGATAGAAAGAGAGAAAGGTGAGATAGAAAGAAAGGTGAGATAGAAAGATAGAAAGGTGAGATAGAAAGAAAGGTGAGATAGAAAGAGAGAAAGGTGGGATAGAAAGATAGAAAGGTGAGATAGAAAGATAGAAAGGTGAGATAGAAAGAGAGAAAGGTGAGATAGAAAGAGAGAAAGGTGAGATAGAAAGATAGAAAGGTGAGATAGAAAGAGAGAAAGGTTAGATAGAAAGAAAGGTGAGATAGAAAGATAGAAAGGTGAGATAGAAAGAAAGGTGAGATAGAAAGAGAGAAAGGTGAGATAGAAAGAGAGAAAGGTGAGATAGAAAGAGAGAAAGGTGAGATAGAAAGAGAGAAAGGTGAGATAGAAAGAGAGAACGGTGAGATAGAAAGAGAGAAAGGTGAGATAGAGAGAAAGGTGAGATAGAAAGAGAGAAAGGTGAGATAGAAAGAGAGAAAGGTGAGATTGAAAGAGAGAAAGGTGAGATAGAAAGAGAGAAAGGTGAGATAGAAAGAGAGAAAGGTGAGATAGAAAGAGAGAAAGGTGAGATAGAAAGAGAGAAAGGTGGGATAGAAAGATAGAAAGGTGAGATAGAAAGATAGAAAGGTGAGATAGAAAGAGAGAAAGGTGAGATAGAAAGAGAGAAATGTAAGATAGAAAGAAAGGTGAGATAGAAAGAGAGAAAGGTGAGATTGAAAGAGAGAAAGGTGAGATAGAAAGAGAGAAAGGTGAGATAGAAAGAGAGAAAGGTGAGATAGAAAGAGAGAACGGTGAGATAGAAAAAGAGAACGGTGAGATAGAAAGAGAGAAAGGTGAGAGAGAAAGGTGAGATAGAAAGAGAGAAAGGTGAGATAGAAAGAGAAAAAGGTGAGATAGAAAGAGAGAACGGTGAGATAGAAAGAGAGAAAGGTAAAATAGAAAGAGTGAAAGGTGAGATAGAAAGAGAGAACGGTGAGATAGAAGAGAGAAAGGTGAGATAGAAAGAGAGAAAGATGAGATGGAAAGAGAGAAAGGTGAGATAGAAAGAGAGAACGGTGAGATAGAAAGAGAGAAAGGTGAGATAGAAAGAGAGAACAGTGAGATAGAAACAGAGAAAGGTGAGATAGAAACAGAGAAAGGTAAGATAGAAAGAGAGAAAGGTGAGATAGAAGAGAGAAAGGTGAGATAGAAAGAGAGAAAGGTGAGATAGAAAGAGAGAAAGGTGAGATAGAAAGAGAGAAAGGTGAGATAGAAAGAGAGAAATGTGAGATAGAAAGAGAGAAAGGTGAGATAGAAAGAGAGAAAGTTGAGATAGAAAAAGAGAAAGGTGAGATAGAAAGAGAAAAAGGTGAGATAGAAAGAGAGAAAGGTGAGATAGAAAGAGAGAACGGTGAGATAGAAAGAGAGAAAGGTGAGATAGAAAGAGAGAAAGGTGAGATAGAAAGAGAGAAAGGTGAGATAGAAGAAGAGAGAAAGGTGAGATAGAAAGAGAGAAAGGTGAAATAGAAAGAGAGAAAGGTGAGATAGAAGAAGAGAGAAAGGTGAGAAAGAGAGAAAGGTGAAATAGAAAGAGAGAAAGGTGAGATAGAAAGAGAGAACGGTGAGATAGAAAAAGAGAAAGGTGAGATAGAAAAAGAGAAAGGTGAGATAGAAAGAGAGAAAGGTGAGATAGAAAGAGAGAAAGGTGAGATAGAAAGAGAGAACGGTGAGATAGAAAGAGAGAAAGGTGAGATAGCAAAAGAGAAAGGTGAGATAGAAAGAGAGAAAGGTGAGATAGAAAGAGAGAAAGGTGAGATAGAAAGAGAGAAAGGTGAGATAGAAAGAGAGAAAGGTGAGATAGAAAGAGAGAAAGGTGAGATAGAAAGAGAGAAAGGTGAGATAGAAAGAGAGAAAGGTGAGATAGAAAGAGAGAACGGTGAGATAGAAAGAGAGAAAGGTGAGATAGTAAGAGAGAAAGGTGAGATAGAAAGAGAGAAAGGTGAGATAGAAGAAGAGAGAAAGGTGAGATAGAAAGAGAGAAAGGTGAGATGGAAAGAGAGAAAGGTGAGATAGAAAGAGAGAACGGTGAGATAGAAAGAGAGAAAGGTGAGATAGAAAGAGAGAACAGTGAGATAGAAACAGAGAAATGTGAGATAGAGAGAAAGGTGAGATAGAAATAGAGAAAGGTGAGATAGAAGAAGAGAGTAAGGTGAGATAGAAAGAGAGAAAGGTGAGATAGTAAGAGAGAAAGGTGAGATAGAAGAAGAGAGAAAGGTGAGATAGAAGAAGAGAGAAATGTGAGATAGAAAGAGAGAAAGGTGAGATAGAAGAAGAGAGAAATGTTGAGATAGAAAGAGAGAACGGTGAGATAGAAGAAGAGAGAAAGGTGAGATAGAACGAGAGAAAGGTGAGATAGAAAGAGAGAAAGGTGAGATAGAAGAAGAGAGAAAGGTGAGATAGAAAGAGAGAAAGGTGAGATAGAAAGAGAGAAAGGTGAGATAGAAAGAGAGAACGGTGAGATAGAAAGAGAGAACGGTGAGATAGAAAGAAAGGTGAGATAGAAAGAGAGAAAGGTGAAATAGAAAGAGAGAAATGTGAGATAGAAAAAGAGAACGGTGAGATAGAAAGAGAGAAAGGTGAGATAGAAAGAGAGAAAGGTGAGATAGAAAGAGAGAAAGGTGAGATAGAAAGAGAGAAAGGTGAGATAGAAAGAGAGAAAGGTGAGATGGAAAGAGAGAAAAGTGAGATAGAAAGAGAGAACGGTGAGATAGAAAAAGAGAACGGTGAGATAGAAAGAGAGAAAGGTGAGAGAGAAAGGTGAGATAGAAAGAGAGAAAGGTGAGATAGAAAGAGAAAAAGGTGAGATAGAAAGAGAGAACGGTGAGATAGAAAGAGAGAAAGGTAAAATAGAAAGAGAGAAAGGTGAGATAGACAGAGAGAAAGGTGAGATAGAAGAGAGAAAGGTGAGATAGAAAGAGAGAAAGATGAGATGGAAAGAGAGAAAGGTGAGATAGAAAGAGAGAACGGTGAGATAGAAAGAGAGAAAGGTGAGATAGAAAGAGAGAACAGTGAGATAGAAACAGAGAAAGGTGAGATAGAAACAGAGAAAGGTAAGATAGAAAGAGAGAAAGGTGAGATAGAAGAGAGAAAGGTGAGATAGAAAGAGAGAAAGGTGAGATAGAAAGAGAGAAAGGTGAGATAGAAGAAGAGAGAAAGGTGAGGTAGAAGAAGAGAGAAATGTGAGATAGAAAGAGAGAAAGGTGAGATAGAAGAAGAGAGAAAGGTGAGATAGAAAAAGAGAAAGGTGAGATAGAAAGAGAGAAAGGTGAGATAGAAAGAGAGAAAGGTGAGATAGAAAGAGAGAAAGGTGAGATAGAAAGAGAGAAAATTGAGATATAAGAAGAGAGAAAGGTGAGATAGAAAGAGAGAAAGGTGAGATAGTGAGAGAGAAAGAGAGAAAGGTGAGATAGGAAGAGAGAAAGGTGAGATAGAAAGAGAGAAAGGTTAGATAGAAAAAGAGAACGGTGAGATAGAAAGAGAGAACGGTGAGATAGAAAGAGAGAAACGTGAGATAGAAAGAAAGGTGAGATAGAAAGAGAGAAAGGTGAGATAGAAAAATAGAAAGGTAAGATAGATAGAAAGGTGAGATAGAAAGATAGAAAGGTGAGATAGAAAGAGAGAAAGGTGAGATAGAAAGAAAGGTGAGATAGAAAGATAGAAAGGTGAGATAGAAAGAAAGGTGAGATAGAAAGAGAGAAAGGTGAGATAGAAAGAGAGAAAGGTGAGATAGAAAGAGAGAAAGGTGAGATAGAAAGAGAGAAAGGTGAGATAGAAAGAGAGAAAGGTGAGATAGAAAGAGAGAACGGTGAGATAGAAAGAGAGAAAGTTGAGATAGAGAGAAAGGTGAGATAGAAAGAGAGAAAGGTGAGATAGAAAGAGAGAAAGGTGAGATTGAAAGAGAGAAAGGTGAGATAGAAAGAGAGAAAGGTGAGATAGAAAGAGAGAAAGGTGAGATAGAAAGAGAGAAAGGTGAGATAGAAAGAGAGAAAGGTGGGATAGAAAGATAGAAAGGTGAGATAGAAAGAGAGAAATGTGAGATAGAAAGAGAGAAAGGTGAGATAGAAGAGAGAAAGGTGAGATAGAAATAGAGAAAGGTGAGATAGAAAGAGAGAAAGGTGAGATAGAAAGAGAGAACGGTGAGATAGAAAGAGAGAAAGGTGAGATAGAGAGAAAGGTGAGATAGAAAGAGATAAAGGTGAGATAGGAGAAGAGAGACAGAGGGAGATAAACAAAAGAAAAGAAAGGAATGCCTCTTTCTGAATCTTACAGAAACAAGTCTCGTGTTACAGCTCAAACACTGACCTCTTGACCTTTTCCTTGACCTGGACAGCGTTGTAGATCAATGATCACCTCAACGACGTCATTGAAAAAAGAATCTTTAGATGTAAGTGAATGTCACGTGACTTAATGATCGCATGAAAAATTCAAAACATCTTTATTTCAGCTCAGCTCTAAGTCTCAATGTTGAAATATTTTCACAATGAACTTAAGATGTGTTGGTTTCCTGTCTATGTGTAAGCAAAAGACCTAGATCAGTCATCAATACTTCCTCCTCCTGTGGGAGATTTTCTGTTTCACTAAGATACTTTCACCTATTATTACTTACCATGTATATGGAATAATTATAGACAGATACGACTGCATGCTTATACTGATGGTGAAACTGCATACTCATAGTGAGACTATTTTAGAATGATAGTGAAACTGTATGCTTGGACTGACAGAGAGACTGTAAGCTTAGACTGATAGTAAGACTGTATGCTTAGACTGATAATGAGACTTTATACTTAGACAGACTGTATGCTTAACCTGATAGTGAGACTATGCTTAACCTGATATTGAGACTGTATGCTTAACCTGATAGTGAGACTGTATGCTTAACCTGATAGTGAGACTGTATGCTTAACCTGATAGTGAGACTGTATGCCTAACCTGATAGTGAGACTGTATGCTTAACCTGATAGTGAGACTGTATGCTTAACCTGATAGTGAGACTGTATGCTTAACCTGATAGTGAGACTGTATGCTTAAATTGATAGTGAGACTGTATGCTTAACCTGATAGTGAGACTTCATGCTTAACCTGATAGTGAGACTGTATGCTTAGCCTGATAGTGAGACTGTATGCTTAACCTGATAGTGAGACTGTATGCTTGACCTGATAGTGAGACTGTATGCTTAACCTGATAGTAAGACTGTATGCTTAACCTGATAGTGAGACTGTATGCTTAACCTGATAGTGAGACTGTATGCCTAACCTGATAGTGAGACTGTATGCTTAACCTGATAGTGAGACTGTATGCTTAACCTGATAGTGAGACTGTACGCTTAGCCTGATAGTGAGACTAAAAACGCGGGTTAGTGGGAATTGATCATCGTCATTTAAACAATCGAGCCTTTACACCCCTTGTCACCCCTCCTTTCAAAAAATCACTGTAACTTTGCAAGCTACTATTCTCTCTCTCTTTCTCTCACTCTCTCTCTCTCTCCCTCTCTCACTCTCTCTTTCTTTCTGTCTCACTCTGTCTCTAAAACACACATAGAAGCACGTAAATGCCAGCCCGTCACTAAGTAAACTCGAAGAGACACCCAACGAGACGAGATTTCTACGAGATTTGATACCAAACATCAAGTTTGCTCACTGGGGGTTTGTTTGTGTTGCTCAATGTAAGAACTGCTCCAGGGTTTACCCGCTAGGGGGGGGGGGGGGGGGGCTTCTGTTATCATTACAGGGAGATAATGTAAACGATTTACTATCCATCTGGATTAGTTTCCTTGTAGGTGTGTACCTTGCTGAGACAAGGAAAGCTAGGCCTACAACTGCACAAGATGGATTAATTATTCATTCTAGTAATATCCAAACATATGCAGACTATAGTTCAATACAAATATTTTAATCTTGTTTATTAATTGGGTTTGGCTTGAGCTCAAATCTCGATGGAAACTTGGAAATTTTCTTTGTCCAGATTTAACTCGAGTTAAATTGTTTTTCTGAATACATAGAGGCAACACGTAAACCTTCTTATCTTATTTTATCTTATTTTATAAAATACAGACCAGCAAGTTAATTCAAACAAGCAAAAGAAAAAAAGGTTACTTTTTTTAAAAAAAAAACGTATCTAAGGGAAAGAACTGCTAATTACTGTCATTTATCTGAAAATGGCAGGGTTTAGCTCCCTTTCTGTCATAAAAAAATATTAATAAGTACTAATTGATTAACTAATTGGTAAATTTTGGTTTGATTCGTGTACTGTCATCGACTATAAATAATTATGCGAAATTTCAACTTGATCCGAGAATGGGAACTGGGGGAAAAAACGTGTCAAAATGTAATAACGGGATTAAATCCATATATACATCCACATCTCTCATTAAGTAGCAGTTCTCTCCTTATTTTGATATCAAACAAAATAATTAATTTGTTTATTGAGTCTTGTCAGGTACATTTCATAATTTTGTGCAAAGTTTCAACTTGATCCGAGACTGGAAAATGGGAGAAAAATATGTTTAAACTTTTTACCAGACAGAGTGAGTTTTTATAAGCTTTGTAAAAAGAAGATGATTAAGTCCTACGCGTGTCACTAGGTCAATCTAGTTAAGCATCAATGACTTAAATTCTGCGAAGTCATTGGTCTTCCTGGCTGACTCAGGCAACCTATTCCATGCTCTAATAGCACTAGGGATGATAGAGCATTTGTACAAAGTTTTCCTAGCATATGAAACAAGGAATACCCCCACACACACACACACACGTCTACAAAACGACAATACCAGAACGAATTGAACATACTATAGTAACATGGACACGAGCTTTCTTAAAATAATACTTAATGCACCTAGGAAAGATAACTCCTTCTATTGGTGTATCTTATCTTATAGCAAGGAAACTGTAGGCCTGGATTCAAGAATGTGACAGTGCCCAGCCTTCCCCTAAGCAGAGAGTGACGAAATCCTTTCGTGTTCAATTTATATAGTACTCTTACCAGCAAGTGTCATTAGACTCAATTTACTTAGTACTTCTTGCGAGGAATAGTCATTAAACTTGGTGTTTATATGAATTTGACAACGGTTGAACATCAACAAAATATAGTTCTATACAGACCATGGCGCAATAAGCCAGCTACTAACTTACTACTCCTACAAAATATACTTCTATACGGACCATGGCGCAATAAGCCAGCTACTAACTTACTACTCCAACAAAATATAGTTCTAGACGGACCATGGCGCAATAAGCCAGCTACAAACTTACTACTCCTACAAAATATAGTTCTATACGGACCATGGCGCAATAAGCCAGCTACAAAATTAATACTCCTACAAAATATAGTTCTATACGGACCTTGGCGGGCCTTGGCGCAATAAGCCAGCTACTGTCTTGCTACTCCACTGACTCCTCCAGCAGTGTTCACAAAAAATGTAGGCATATCATTGTCTCAGAGATAAGCACACGAATCTCCTCCACTCAAGACAACTCATCATGCTTAGTTTATTAATCTTGACACATGGAAGAGCTCCGACATGGATTGTTGCCCAGATTGTGCCTACGATTAACACATTATAAGATCTTCCGCAAACATTAACAACGAATGCAAGACGTCGCAGTAGCTGTCTGTTAATAACTTAAATAAGTCAAATAAAACAGTAATACTATTATCCCGTGGTCCAAGCGAATTTCGATCCTCTAGTTCAGGGGTTCTCAACCTGTGGGTCGCGCCCCCTTGAGTAGTCTAGTTGAAACAGAAATTTGTAGTACGAATTGACCATAAGGTAAGTCAGTACAATAGACAGGCACATTGACAGACAGATAGTTAAGTCTAGATAAACAGTAAGAGGACCACGAAAAAAGTAACCATTACTGAGTCTCTGTTCTTATTAACTCCCTTTGTCAATGCAACGTTCATTGTTCCACTAACTCCAAATGGACTGAAACTAGTAGGCCTACTATTCTGCCTGGTCGTGTGGTATGCGCTCTGCACTGTCAATGTCGATCGTCACTGTGGTCCCGAGTTCAAACCCTGCCCGCCGCCATCCCCCGCCATCAGCTGGAAGCTATGGCTAGGATGTAATAATCTGAAGGAACAAGTAAACTTGTAAAACAGAGAATCCTATTTTAATGTTGGCATCTCACTGAAGGACTTCCTGTTTTCTCTTTGCTCTTCTTACCAGCCGAGGCTACACTCTCATTTATTTTTTAAATGAAAATTTCTCTGCCACGTAGTAGGCCTTATTCTGTAGCATTTCTTTTCGAAACTATCAGCATGAGAACTTAGTCGATTGATATTTAGAACTTAGTCGATTTATATTTAGACGTGGGGAGTCCGCGTCCGCCCAATTTTAGAATTCACAAAGTAGATCTAGATTTATTTTTTGACCAAGTTATTGGAACTACTTTCGTAGTCTATAGCAGTGGTTCTCAAACTGTGGTCCGCGGACTCCCCAGGTGTCCTCGCGACGACATAGGACCCGCAGAAAGCTGAAAATTGTAGCCTATACAATTAAAATAACTTCTTCAGTAAAAAGCTAATTTACCCGATCAAAAACCTTGAATAGAAGGCCTAAATCAACTCGCCCCTTACTATTGTTTAATATGCCAATGTCGATGAAGAATTATTCTATGAAGACCTAAACCAAAGAGTGGAAACCATTTTTTATCCGGATATTCCTGTCTGAGTATAGAGCCCCTTTTGTCAACATAAGGAGACCACAAATTCTGGTTACAAGAAATATTTTCCAAATTTATATTCTGCATTAAAAATGTTTTACATGTTTCGGATGTTCCTTCAGAGTTGAAGATAGTTTACTTCATAGTCAAAACCTCCCGTAAGACGATGGGGGATGGGAGCGGGCAGGGTTTGAACCCTCGACCGTCGATAAATCCGAACGACAGTCCAGCGCGCAAACCGCACGACCAGGCAGCCATCCATTATGGGTTATTGTATAGAAGCTGCTTTCCCATCTTCTTGTTTGGTAGAACGTAAAGTCAGTGACGTAATGAACCTAAAAAAAAAACTTGAAATTTGTTTGTTGAGATTTGCTGTTGCTACTTACGAATATTAGGGGGACATAAATACACTTTGAAAATGACATCACGCTCGTTGGTGTCTTTAACTTTTATCTTAAATAATTATAATTTCAATAAACAATCTTCAACAAAATGTTTTGTTTTTTGTTTTTACTTTTGTAATTTGTATTCTATGCATTTATAGAGCTTTCTCAATTAGGGGTCTGTGGGCAAGTTTTGAATATATAAAGGGGTCCCGGTGCAAAAAAAAAAAGTTTGAGAACCACTGGCCTTACTGCACCCCTGAGTGGTTTATAGATATATTGTTCACATCTAAATAATCATTGATCTAGACTCCAGTCTAATGTCTAGATTAGACTTAGGCTTAAGTCTAACTCTAGTATAGAAGAGTAGATTTAAATGTTCTGTTTTAAAATATACATTCTAGTTTTTTGTTGTTGTTGTTTTTTTTTAGTTTACAATTTGTGGGGGATAAAAGTTAATAGAAAATCTGGAGCCTCAACAACTTCCGGTTTGTTAGCGGGATTCACGTGAAAAATTCTCTTGTAATGTTTTCCTAACCTGCCATTAAATTCTAGTTCTAAAACCATACCGATAGAAATTTATATCTACAGGTAAATCTATAAACATATAACCCAGTAAAGTATAAAAAATTCCACGAAAATTATATCAGTTATTCTTAGATCTAGATTAGACGCTAAAGTTACTCTTATTACTCTAGAATCTAGAGATTCTATGTGGGAATGTCAATGACTGAATCAGTGAATGAGTTGTCAAAACAGTCAATGAATGTGGTGCCCCCCCCCCCCCCCCCCCGTCACCAGGCCACACTGTCAGGCCTGTCTGATAATTTTCATGAAGTCTTGAAGTTTATCGTCATTGAGACAAAAAGAGTCAAAGGAAGACAATCTTGAACTTCAACCAAACCTCCCACTTTTAAATGTTCAAACTTCAATATGAATATTTGTTAATGTTTCCTTTGGAAACTGCTGTTAGTGTTATGACAAACTGCTGTTTTCCATAGTCATATATTAAAATTAAATGCATCAGTCATCAGATTTAACCTGTTGTTTCCTTTGCTTGCTCATTTTTCTTTTTCCTGAGCTTTTTTGGTTTGTTTAGTGCCTGGGGTTTGGATGAGTGGCTTTGCCTGTAACCATCATGTCATCACATGATCTTAGTAATAATAAATGTTACTAATGTTACCATGTTCCTTTCTTATAATCTAGATCTAGTGTCTACTACATTGGCTTCTTAATAGTCTTAGATTTAGAATAGATCATGTATTGTTGTAAGTGGGCAGGCTTTTAGAACTAATGGCAATGCTGAAATTAGCACGAAGAAAGGGTCGCCCAAAGAAAAGCTGGCTAGATAACATAAAAGAATGGAACGGCCTCTCTCTTTACGTCTTGCTAAGAACAGCTGCTGACCGGGAAAAGTGAAGGTATTGGGTTACGCAAACAGTCACATCCCCTCTTCTACGAATATCAAGAGACAGATGGTGATGATGAGTATGATAGTATCCAACCCTATTAGTGGATTAATTCTAATGGTAGCTAGATTCTATACTATAAATTTATCTAGACATGCAAAAGAACCATATAATTTCTAGACACATAAAATAAACACTAGACATAGTCAAAGTATGACTGACAAAGTAACTGTTTTAAGGAAATTAAAAAACATCCCTTTAAGCCTATTTAGCTGTAACATACACAAAACCATATCTAAATGTTAATGAGCCAGACAAGGTATCTCCATACACTCCTATTAGAGAGCAAATATAATCCAAGTTATGAGTTGTTTTTTTCTCAAGTAATTTAAAACTGCATTTTGACTTCAAAAAGAACGTGTGATTTATAACTAGGGTTACTAGGCTAGTGGTCCTATGACTGAAGGAGGCCAACTTCTACTAACAAGTAGATCTTTTATTTAGTCTCTCTAATCAAAGCCTATACAAAGTTTATAAAGTCTATTTAAAAAAAAAAAAAATTATTGTTGATTGTTCTAATGTTAAATATAAATATTCCAGAATTAAGTGAAATCACTCATTGGCAGAATGGAAGTCAAACAAGATGATCCTGAATCTGAAGATCTTGAGGAATTCTCAAAGTCCCCAACTACTCTACAGCTGGATAAAGAAGAGTCAAACCTACCTCTGTGGTTGCTCAACTATGGTAGCAAAGATGTTCCTCAAAATAATTCAAGCCCATCCCCTAGACTGATCACTTCACCATCTTTTTCACCTAAGCAGCTTGATTCTTCTCGGTCAGTGGATCTGTTACATCAAATTCAGAGCCTGGCTGAATTAGAGTCTTCAGAAGTTTGCTCATCAATTCTAACTAATACAGCTTGTTCTAATATAAATGTAGAATCCTCTCTCAAATCCAGTAGCCTATCTCAAAATGATGTGTGCCAGACTCAATTTGATGATCACTCTAAAAAACAGACCTTGTCTTCAGCTCTGGCTCCTGAAAATTGTATTATTGACAAAGCTAAAAGCACTAAGAAGGATGGCTTCGACAGTGACTCTACACCAGAAAACTGGTATGATAATCTTTCTTCTGAGGAGGACAACGTTACAAGTAGCGATCTGAAATTGGTTGCACAGGACTACAAGAAAAAATTAATTTCTATTCAATATACTGCCCTAAAAAATTGTACCATTCAAAAAACTGACATAGATTCCTGCATAGCAAGTGATGAATGCAGTCTTGTAGAAAGCAATACTGATTCTCCTACAGCCCGTGAAACTAAGCTTGAAAATCAGTGCCAAGAAACAATCAGTAATTCCTGCATTACAAATGCTGTTTTGAGTCCTAGTGCTTGTGAATCAAAACCCACTGCCAAAAAGTCCAACAGCCTACTTAAACTTGTAGCAATGCAGAAAGTTATTGGCAAGAAGTTTGTTAGAAAACCCTTGAAGAAAGTCTCCATAGATGAGCTTGTTCATCTTATTGAAGAAATAAAGCCTGAGAGTGAAACAGGTTCTAATCACCACAAAAGCAGACTGGACTCAGTTGAAACATTGATTCACAAAACTTGTCAGCCTAGAGAAATCAAATCTACCAACCAACTAGTTAGATCAAAAGCAAATCCACAACTGGTTAAAAAATTGTCACAATCTGCAAGTGATAATTCTAGTGATTCTCCCAAATGTGATATTAAGCCACTTAAGCTGAGGATTAGAGGAAACACTGAAAATTCAAGTGATGTGTCATGTTCAGGTCTCAATGACAGTGGTGTAGATGTTGATGTGGCATTCACACCTCCAAGACAAGTAAATAACACAGTGGACTTAAGTTTAAACCCCTATTTGATGCAGTTCAGACAACAGGCCAATACAGCTGGTATCCCTGAGCATATCAATGGACCCCCAATGCAGAGAACAAAAAGCTCCTCAAGTGTTGGGTTTAGCCCCACAGAAATGGGTTTCCAGCAGTTCATTCCCAGAGTTGTCAATGCTCATGAGAGGAATATGACACTAAGTGATAATGAAAGGGATAGAATTCAACAACTATATCACCAGTCTGCTCAGCGCCAACCCTGGCCTACATCTTTAATGAACGAGTTTGCATTTCCTGGTTTTCATGATGCTCAAGCAGCCAGCTCCTTTGTAAACCTGCCTTGCACCGTGGCCAAGAATCCTACGATGCTAGACCCGCAGTGTGGAGAATTGAGTCAAGAAAAGCTGAATGATATTCTGAAGAAGATCCAGCTGTTGGATTCATACAAAACAAATGTAGGTCGCAGATCGTTCCAAAAAGCAGAAACAGTCAAAGATAGTGATTTGGCTTTTAGTCAATCAGATGCCATAGTATATTCTAAACAAGCAGCAAAGAAGACTATTGAAAATGCTTCTGCATCTGGCCGTTTTTCCAGTGTACATAAATTTGTTGACTTTTCAGGAGATAGGATAAGCACTTCAGCTTGTCATTTTGCAAGTAAAGACAACTCTTTGTGTTCAGCTATAAATGGAGTTTTGGGCCCTTGCCATCACAACATTACTAGTAAAGATCATGTCATTGGTACCAATACAACTAGCCAGTACAGCACAGCCAACGTAGAAGAACAGCTTGTGTCATATTTCTCATCGATGAATACAAAACCTTTTGTAATGACTAGTTTGAAATATTTCACCAAGAAGCCTGCGCCAAAGTAAATTCCTGGACTCTTTTCAAATTGTTATGCAATTTACTTTTTCTTTTCTGTTTTTATTTTCCTGTTGGAGATCTTGGGCCAGGCCTTACATCTAACGACAGACTGCCTCTCAAGGTAGAAGTGGAAAGATAAAGTATGTTAAAAATGTGAAAGAAGTTATAATTTTATATATGTGATAATAATTTTGAATTCTTTAACTCCTCTATACATTTATGCCATTAACATTCATCTTGTATATTTGTTTTTTAACCAATAGGTTTTACAAGATTTCATTTTTCCAGGGTTAGGGTAAACCAAATAACAATCTCTTCTATTTCATTGCCATTCAGAAGCTTTTGCTGTAGATTATAGCAATGATTTTAATTCAGTAAAATATCTTCACAGTTATCCTTGATATCCTCATCAATAAGGTAAACAGTCTAGGTCAGTGTTTCGCTGAACCCTAGTGTTCCATGAGGCCTGAATAACTACTGGAATAATTAACTAGTTTGCCACTATGTGAATAATTCTCTATACAAAAAATAAGCAGTTTTCAGTTAAATACTCAGAATGTGCGAAGTGTTCCATTAGTTTAGGAAACACTGGTTTAGGTTATTTCATGATATGCTTCTGTTACACTATTTTCTTATAACTTAAGTCCTGTCAATAGCCCTGTAAAGTGTGCAAACTTTCTGAAACTTTGGACTATTGAACTCAATGCAACTTTGATAACAAACATGCAGTGAAATTAGACAAAATGGATTGAACTATTTTATCATTTATCTTTAAGACATTTTTCGAATGTAGGGTAAGTTTCTATTTGATACACTTTTATATTAAACAGCTCTAGGACTGACTGCCCTTTTGGTCCTGGGTCTCAACATCTGTTAAAACAAAATACTCACAAAGTTTTGAACTTAAAAAATGGAGTTATCTTTCATCTTGATATGTCCAAGAATAGAACTTTTTTATTTTTTAGAAAATTAATTTTAATTTTCCTGATTTTTTTTTTTTTTTTTTTTTTGGTCATAAAATCCAAGGGTTTTAACTATTTAAATAAGTAAAGAGTCCATTCAATCTGTATTTAACAAAGAGTCCATCACATTCAATCTGTATTTAACTAATTCATACCAATCTTTCATGCTAAAGTTTAAATATATATATATATAAATGTCTAATAATAAATACAACACAATGGTAAAATTACTTTTGAAACTTTTTTTTATTGTTAACAAAAAGAATTCAATTGTTGCATGTCGATATTATACAATATGTTTACATTTCACAATCAATTTTTTTTATCTTTTTTAATATTTGCCTTGGCAGGAAGAGTGGGGTGTGGGAGTGGCAGAAAACTGTCAGCTATCTTTTCTAGAGATAACATTTGTCAATTCAATATGTAAATAAAATGTATGAAAACAAACATTTATATTTGATAAATCGACTAAAGAAAATATAAGTATAAAAAATGCTAATTGAGACAGACAGCCTGAGTATGTAATAAAAGACATATGCACCATAGTACTTGTTAGACATACTGTATGTAGACATACAGTATTAGACATATATCGGTGTATCACAGTTTTGTTTTAAACGTTTTCCAATATAATAAAATGACTTAAAGTTATACAAATAACAGAAACTATGGATTACAGGAAATTAAAATGATTTAAGATTATTCCAGGAAAATTAAACTTGATTATTCCTTGAAAGTAATGTGTTATTTATAAGTTCTCTCACTTATTATTATTGTTAATTTGTTCAATCTGGTTGTTTTATAGTGAATTCAACTTAAAAAGTGATACTGCACATGTTTATCAGCTGTTAGTAAAACTAACTTATATCCTGTTTAAATTAAACAAGTTTTAAAAAGAAATGTGTTTTTGTCCTGTAAACGTATAGACCATTATATGTACTGTCTGTTTTAATGTCAGTTAATTTAATTAATTATTTTTTTTACAATAAGTTCATTCATTGTGTCAGCTAACTTTAGAAAAAGGTTTGTTTATCAACTTTTCCAAGGCATTGAGAACTTGGTCAGCATCCTCTTGACTGTTTGGTTTTATTTGTACCGCATCCCAGACCCTGCCTCCAAGGACGTGACTTAGTTTGTTTGATAAATCTTGAGAACAGTCTGCAACACAAACACAATCCAACATTAAAAACTCAGCTTCATTTTATGTCCGAAATAATTATTTGATTCTAAAGATGTGTGCAACTACTTTTTGTTCATTTTTCATCTCCCCATCAATTTGTTATGTCAACACTGGTAAGATGTTCATTGTTTTTCCACTGGACAGAAAAACTTACTTCTCACTGTTTCATTTGCATCTATATTGTTATTGTTACAGTAGCTAAGCTGAAGTGGTCAATTGTAGTCAAACTGAATTTCCATTTGATTGGACCAGTAACAATTGTTTATCTCCTAAGTACTAAAACAAATCCTATTATGCTGTCTGAGAACTGGATTCAACTGTATTTAGCCATGTTTCTATAAATGGGTTAAGATACAGAACAAAGACAAGAATATGAATGATAATAATAATATTTAAATCAACAAGAAACATGTATGTTTTAGATCTACGAAGCATGCTGCATTCAGTTACCATCAGATTTTGATCCATTTTTAATCACAAATAGTACTGGGACATTCTCCATATCTCTTTCTTTCAAGAGTTTCACAATGCTCTCGGCTTCACTCTCGCTCAGTAAACTTTCTCCATCGCAGCCTAACATGTAAATAATACCTAAAGGAAGTGGGGAAAAAAATTACTTTATTTTTGTTTGCTTTATTACTATGGTATAAAAAAAAGTTTTGAGCAATGCAAATATATCAGAGAGAATCTATCAACAGAAAAAAAGTTTTTATTGATAGAAATCAAGAAATAGTTTAATTGCCTTTTTTTTTTGTAGTGTTTTGTATTATTATTATTACAATAGACATTCAATAATAATTTATTTTTTTTTAATCAACAATGCTGGTATAAATTTCAAATATGAAAAACAAGTAAATGATTTTTTAAGATAGGCCTACTTCTGAAAGACTGTAAATGACCTTAAAATATTCCTAAAGACAATGGAAAGAGGTTTTGAAATATGCCTTAGCCCTGACAGAAGTCTAGCGATTGGTCCAGGTTTGATTGTAATTGCTGTGCAAAGAGAGAAACCTTTTCAGGATTTTGGAAGTTGTGGAGAAACATTTTTGTATTAAAATAGTTTGTAAAGAGATGGATGTTGTGTCCCAAAGATAAACTTTGACTTAAAATAGAAATTCCTGACAACTGCATCAGGAGGATGCATGGCTAAAACAAGAGAGTCGAGTGGAACTGAGTTTATAGGCTAGGGTTAAGGTCATGCACTAAGGACAGACTTTTCGAGGAGTCCAAAAGCAGGGCTTCAGTTCCATGGACTGTAGTTATAGCATCATTACTTGAGCTTATTTAATCTTTAAACATTTTGATCTTTAACTTACTATACTAGCAGGTGAGTGCAGATGTATTCAAGATACATGTACTAACTAATAAAAACGTAATGATGGCTTTTGTAGTTTTCTAAGATATAACAAGTAATTTAAAAACAAAATTTATTTCTACTTTATGTTCCAATAATAAAGAAAACAAAACACATTTGGGGGGGGGGGGGGTCATAAGAAAAATGAATGAAAAAAATCAGCTGGTATGGGAATCAAACTGACAATATTCACGTAGTAGGATGCTCTAATAACTTAGCAGAGAATATTTCTATGTGTGAAATTTCAGCCAGAAATATTTTTGACAAATTTGGCGTTTGCTTTTGAGTGTGCCAAAAGTATGAGCTAATAGAAGGAATTTGAAAAAAAAATATAATCAATGTTGTATTTCTGAATAGAAATTCTGTAATGAAACAGTTTTGTTTGTTACTTTAGGTTAGGCCTTGTATTCCTGGAGACAAATCAGTTGGTTGTTAATTATGCTGTGTTGGTGTTCACTCAAGGAAACACACAATCATTACCTTTAACTTTCAGAACATTCACAATTTTTTAAATTGTATATGCCCACTTGGTAATAGATTTTATTGATAGTAGCTACATTCTTTCATTGCTGTAGGCTAAAAACTGAAATATTAGTTACCATTGGCACCCTCCAAGAAAGGTCTTACTCTGTAGCCAATGTTACCAGCCAGGTCATAGGCCAAATACTTCTGTCCAGAGGATGAAGTCACTGTTTCTACATTGAAATGGCTTGTGGGTTCAATAGACAAGATATAGTCAGCTCCATATTTCCAAGAATACAGAAGATGGGTTTTTCCTTTTAGAAAACAAATGGGTTGATTCTTAGAAATAATAAAAAGTGTCAAGATATATACCATGCTATATAAGTAGAAACAAAGTATTTACTAATACTAATAATAATAATTAATGCACTCCAATATTAATTAACTACTAACTCCATTTTTCTTGTTACCAAAAAGTTCAATATGCTGCTTAGTTAAATTAGCTTTTTTTTTTTTTGCCATACTGAAAAAATGGTTACTTTGAAGTCAGTATATATATATTATTCTTTGAAGAAATGTAATTTATAAGACAAGCTATGCCCTGTTCCTGAAAATAGAAATAAAATTTATCATTTTCTGTGCCTTGGGGAGTTTTTTCACTCATCAAATCAGTGACATTCATCACTTCTTCAACATAAAACTATAGATTGATTTCTAATATTGCATTGTGTGGGTATGTGCATGGCATATTGTATGTTACATCATGTATAGGCAGCCAGTGGCCTATTATGGTTTGGTGTGCCGCAATGAGACTAATCCTAACACCTCCCTTCCCACTCTATATCACACTTACGCAGATCCCAGACAATAAGCTTCACTTTTTAGCATTTTACAAGTTTCATTGTTACTATCAAACAGATCCTATGAAGAAAAAATGCAAATCTCAAACATAAAATATGAAGTAATCTTGCTCTCCACTAACAGGGGAAGTAACTTTGAAGAATTTGCATATTATTCAGTAATTTCCCTTGATAAAGTGTAATTTGAGTTCTTCAATTTTAACTCACTCGTGTTGACTTCCACTTTGAATTAAGTGGATTCCACTGTAATTAAAAAAGAGAGAGAGAGAGAGCATGGGTCAAAATGACACTCTGTGATGTTTAAAATGTTACGAAATAAAAAACTATTCCAAGTTCTAAGGTAAGAGCTGACATGGGAGTCAAGATGTGAGACAACATTTAGCATTGACATTCTGTTGCTTTAGGAGGCATGGTGGCTGAGCAGTAAAGCGCTTGGCATCTGAACCAGGGGTCCCGGGATCAAATCCTGGTGAAGACTGGGATTTTATTTTGGGCGCCTCTGAGTCCACCCAGCTTTAATAATTGCCTGACATTAGCTGGGGAAAGTGATGGCGGTTGGTCGTTGTGTTGGCCACATGACACCCTTGTTAACTGTAGGCCACAGAAACAGATGACCTTTACATCATCCACCCTATAGACTACAAGGTCTGTTGCTTCAAAGTAAAAATGTTTTGATTGATTGTTTCCTGATTGTTATCTAAGTTACTAATGCTACAAATAATGTAAAACATTTATAGGTAAAGACCTCAAAGCAGACCATCACCTCATGAAAAACCATAATCATTTTTGAAGCCAGAGATCCAAGAAAAATAGTAACAATACATAATACACAAGAGGAATAGCTTATAAAATTTTTACATATGCAATATTTGTTATTTTTCTTATGTGAATCAACCTAATCTAACAACTTATTTTCTTTGCATTTATATATGCTTAACTCCACTAAGAGTCAACCTTCAGGATGCATCTTGCCAGTCTCAAGTCTGGGTGAGGAAGAGGGTTGGGTGTGGGTCTAGTAATCGTACCCTTTGAAAAAAACAACAACAATGCTACAGAAACCACTACAGTACAAATGGACTGGAACCCACAGGGGAAGAGAAAGGTGGGTAGACCATAAAAAAGAGGAGATAAATGTAGCTAAAAAAAAAGACAGCATGATGGACATGGACAACTGGGGGGTGGGGGTGCCCAGAACAGAATCTGGTGGCTGTATTAAGTGTATATGATTATAAAATAAAAACAGAAGTAACATCAGGGCTACTATACACATTTCATTCCCCCTCCTGCTGCGAAATAATTTGGAAAGAAGATAGATTTCTATCTTATCAAACTTTTAATAATTAGGCTTACCAGAATTTTGAGGTCCGAGAATAAGAATCTTAGTTGGCAATGAACTGGTGTTTGAAGTGAAAGTTGAGATCCCCGAAGCACAAGCAGCTCCCATTGAAATATGATTGTTTGATTTCATCACTTAGAGAGCTCTTCTCAATATTAGCTTTAGCACTGTACTACACTTTATGAATTCCTCCTAACACATTTTCTCTTATGGTAAACAGTAACTCTGGATAAGTCACTGTCAATCTTTACTCTAGCATTATTGTACATTTACATTTTTTTTCTTTGTAAGATTCCTATATAGCTGTATTGTTTTATGACTTCTGAAAATATCACAATAAAACAATTAAAATATAAAAAAATAAAACTTATTTTAAAAAATATCTATCTAAACTATATAACTTATCTAAACTATCTAACTTATCTAAGGAAAAGAACTCCACTCACAACTATATCTCTTGACAGAAGTTATTGTCTTATTGGATATCAAACAAAATAATTAATTATCATAAATTAATTGGTTAATTTTTTAATTGATTCATGTTTTGTTAAGTACAATAAATAATTGTTTAAAGTTTCAACTTGATCAGAGAATGAATGTGGGAGAAATAATGTGCTCAATTTTCTAAAGGGACAAAATCTTACATATTAAACCATATCTGTGAATTAAGGATTAATTTCCCTTGTTGGTATCAACCAAATTATTAATTACCAGTAATTAATTGACTAATAGTTTAAATTTTTCTTATTGATTTGTGTCTTGCTTATGCCAATGAATAATTGGGCAAAGTTTCAACTTGATCTGAGAATGGGTGTGGGAGAAATAAAGTGTACAAACATTTTACCAAACAGACAGAAAGAGAGTTGATATAAGCTTAGTAGATTAAACAACACATTAGATCTCTTCTTAACCAACAGACCTGGATTAGTAGTTGATTATGATATTATCCCTGGTCTATCAGACAATGAGATCATAAAAATACACAGTCAGATAAAAGCAGTAGCCAATACAAAAACCAAAAGAAAAATCTTACTCTGGAATAAATGTAACCTAACACAACTACACCAAGCTGCATTAAACTTTCAACAAACATTCTTATTAGAAAAAGACATTAACCAACCAGTCGATGACCTCTGGAATTTCATTAAAAACCATCTTAAAAGCATTATAGAAAATCATATACCAACTAAATACACATCAAACAAAATAAATAAATGCTGGTTTAATAATAGACTAAAGAAGCTTTGTAAACAGAAGGAAAACCTATATAGAAAATTTAAAGAAACCAAGGCAGAAAGAGTTTACAAAAAGTATATAAAAATTAAACACCTAACCCAAAAAGTAAGCAGACAGCTGCAGAGTGAATACATAAACAATGTAATATCTAAAGATAACAACAAAAACCTATGGTCATACATTAAGTCTAAGAAAATGGAAACAACAGGCATAGCGCCATTAAAAGATGAACATAACATAATACATAATGATAATGAAACTAAAGCAAACATCCTAAACAAATACTTTGCATCAGCATTCTCAGCCCCAGGAGACAAAGACATATTTCTTAATTTGAACCAAGTAGACAACATAGAAGATTTAGTAGTACAAGAAAATGGAATTCAAAAACTATTAGCCAACACCAAACCAAATAAAGCGTCTGGACCTGATGGTATTCCAGCTAGATTACTCAAAGAACTAAGCAATGAGCTAGCCCCAGTGTTCAAAATACTCTTTCAGGCATCGCTTAACCAGGGCAGAGTACCAAAGGACTTGAAAGAAGCTAATGCCACCCCCCTATTTAAAAAAGGAGAAAAATCTGATCCAGGAAACTACAGACCAGTATCACTTACCAGCATCACATGTAAAATCCTAGAACACATAATATGTAGCAACATCATAAACCACTTAGACAAACATAATGTCCTCACCCCATACCAACATGGCTTTAGGAAATATAGATCATGTGAAACACAACTAATAGGACTAATTGATGATTTTTCAAAAGGTTTAGATAATAGTGAACAAATAGATGCTATCTTACTAGATTTTTCCAAGGCTTTTGAAAAAGTTCACCACCATAGTTTGCTTAAAAAATTAAAATATTTCGGCATTAATGGTCCACTGCATCAGTGGATTAAAGATTTTCTGATAGGGAGAGAACAAACTGTAATAATAAATGGCTCTAAATCAACACCAATAACAGTAAACTCAGGTGTACCTCAAGGAACAGTCTTGGGTCCACTACTATTTTTAATTTACATTATTGATTTACCAAATTGCATTAGTTCAGGAACAAAAGTCAGATTATTTGCAGACGATTGCATAATATATAGAACAATAAAAACAATACAAGACACAGATATTTTACAAAGAGAATTAGATGAATTACAGAAATGAGAATCAAATTGGAGCATGTCTTTCCACCCAGAAAAATGTCAGTTGTTAAGAGTAACAAAAAAACTAAAACAAATTAATTCCACTTACCTTATTCATGGCAAACCAGTAACACAGACTAAAAACTCAAAATACCTAGGTGTTATAATAAATGAAAAACTGTCATGGAATCCACATATTGATGAAACTATAAAAAAATCAAACAAAGCATTAGGGTTTATTAAAAGAAATTTCTATAAATCAAATAAGAACATAAAACTAAAATGTTATTTAACCTTGGTTAGGCCAATAATAGAATATGCATCCACCGTTTGGGACCCCTAAACTCAAGAAAACATTAAGAAACTGGAACAAACACAAAATAGAGCAGTGAGATTCATAACAAACGAATATTCACATTTGACTAGAGTAACACCATTAGTAAAATCACTAAATTTAGGAAGCCTTCAGAACAGAAGACTTAAAAGTAAAGTAGCAATTATACATAAAACACTGAACCATAATCTTCAAATACAAAAACAAAATCTAATAAAATACTCTGAAAGACACAAAAATAAAGGCACATTCCTCGTCCCATATGCTAGGACAAATTTGTACAAATACTCCTTCTTCTCTAGTGCTATTGAATGGAGCATGGAATGGGTTGCCTGAGCTAGCCAGAAAAACCAGTGACTTGGCAGAATTTAAGTCATTGGTTAATATGCATGACTAAATGCATGACGCGTAGGATGCAATCATCTTCTTTTTTGAAGTTACGTCTGTATTATATAAGATAAGATAAGATAATGACTATTGGTACAAGTACTAAGATAAATTTCTAGTTTTTAATTGGAATTATAAGTACAAGATTAAAGTTGAATTAGTAAATGATACAAGTTGTTGAGTGAGTGTGAGACGCAATTGAATTATGGGGTGAGCAATAAGAATGTTGCTGTGCATGTAAATATACGAGACTAAGTAAGGATGAGTGGGTTTTTGATGTTGGTTTTTTTTGCATGTCACATTTTGTTAATAGATGGGTTTAGGAAATGAGTAAATATGCTAACAAACTGGTAGACCAAAAATGTCTAAGATTTTGTATAGTTAGTGAGCTAGAATTTGAAGAGTTGGAGTATTTTAGAAATGCACAAGCATTGAGTACCATTACACTTTTACTTGATACTTGCAAAATTTGATACACCAAGGGAAATGTCTTTTTCATGTACTCTCTGTACTGATATATTCAGAGCAATTTTATTAGTTCACTGTCACAATAATCTCGTCTAGCTTCTATTTTTTTCTTTTTGAATTAAGGGGGTACCATCTTCATGATATTATGACATGATATTGATGTACATTTCAATGTACTTTATGTACTATTCATAAGTCACTGATCATGACTTATAAGAAAGCCCGAAGTGCTTACAGATATTACAGACGAAACTTGACGTTTCTTAGCGTATCAATCATCGATGAAATGATCTAGAGTCTAGATTAGATATATCGTATATTTCTATAGATAATTAATAATTATATTTATAGAGACAAATATAGATTAAGTATTCTAAGATCTAGCCGTTCATGTTGATTAGAATCATTATCATTAGAGACTTTGTCTGGTGACAATATCAGACATCATAATCTAGATTTTTTAAGAACTTCAAAACATAAGATTTTAACAAGTTAAGATTTATATAGATCT
The DNA here is from genome assembly GCA_036873155.1 of Biomphalaria sudanica. Taxonomy (NCBI): domain Eukaryota; kingdom Metazoa; phylum Mollusca; class Gastropoda; family Planorbidae; genus Biomphalaria; species Biomphalaria sudanica. The sequence continues at coordinate 77,394 of JAZGLO010001988.1, forward strand.
ATTTAAATTTTACTCAGCTAAACTAGAAAATTATAATTCTATATTGTGTTAAGTGAGTCATTGCGTTGATTGGCCATTTAGTAATCGTTTACATTAGGAACGAATTACGGAAGTTTTGATGATCTACCGGAACACGGGAAGTTCTTACGATAAAATGGATTAGATTAGTCTATGCAATTTTTCTATTCGATTTATAGATCTAATTATTGTTGCAATTCACTCTAATAGTCTTATTTCTCAAATATTTAGCATGTGTAGTAAAAAAAATATGCAGAATAAGAAATGCAGACGTTATATTAAATAAACTAAATTGTATTTTCAATAAAAATTAAACTAAGCTAGACCAACATTATTAGATGTAGATTAGATAGAATCCAGTTGTAAACAAACATGGCAGCTCCCTTGTCAATCCACGATTTCGATGTGCTTGAACCAACTTATTGTAGATTACAACACAATTTGACTGAAAACGGTTGTAGATATATATACTTCTAATCTAGATCTAGAATCCTTAATGTAATTAACTTTTTAAAAAAATCCTCATTAAGCATTAATTAGGCCATTGTCAGATTGTCTAAAGTAAAACTTCTCACACTCACAACACATATACTATAGGAAAGTGCGAAGTTCGAGCAGCCCCGATTTGTCAAGAGGTTCGAACAGTTCACTTTTTATTGCTAAAACTTTTTTATTTGAATGTTTACCAAATTACTACTATATTGCTACTGCGCATGCACCTTTTTTCTTCCCTTCCTACACATACTATTTTCTTTTCCTTGTAAAGGCTAAGTTCATGGTGAGGTCAAACTCAGGAGGTGTGGAGTTATTCTTTTTTACTACCCGGTAGTGAAGGAAATGGGTAATGGGCTTAGGGCTATTTTTAAGTCTGATTGCTCATCAGCTTAAAGAGACTATTTGAAGTTGTGGAGGGTGGGAAATGGTGCAATGGATGGTGTTCTTGCGCTGGAGTAAAAAGAAAATGACTTTATAGTAAAAATTAAATATTAAAACATGTTTTTATATATATTTTCTTTGATCTGTTCGAACCTTCCATCAACCCGATCGAGCTTACTAACTGGGGAAAAATCCGCTTGAGGAAAAGTACGCTTGGCGATACTTACCCTACACCTCTTTGACTTCGTATTTAATTTTAACTAAGCCTAGTGGTACATTAAATCCAATCTATTTTTATAGAAAAAAGGACGAGGAATTCAGAGATACTAACAGTTTTTTCATAGGTCAGACCGTTACAGTGCTATAAAAATCCAAACTTGAAAATTGCTGCCAGCGGGCTTAATGCGCTCGAACTTTGCACTTTACTCTACTTCATAGTTTACTATATGAGTCACACTTGATTGTCTTGATACTGACATTTCATTCAAAAGTGTAAATCATTAAATGGCAAGTGCGGCCTTTGTAATGTTAACTATGACGACCTATGTATAAAAAAAACATCAAAACCGCTATCTCTGAATTATCTGTCGTTTTTCTTCTGCGCTTCCGTTTTTTTTTTCACATAGCTAATCAATCATTATAATCAAGTTAATCAAGATTCATCTTGATCATCTACTAAGTTACTTACTTACTAACTAAGTATTTATCTAAAATCTATAGTTATAGTATTAGTATATATAATTCTCTTCATGGCTCAACCATTCCTGACACCACTAAGAAGTCATGGAAAGATCACTCTTATTATTACTGTAAGTCAGATTAGAGTTACCCCACATAACTTAAGCGGGGAAAAAAAAGAGGGGGGGGGGGGGCAAGTAGTATTCACCCGTCACTAAATAGCAGGGCCTGACTTGACCATTGTGGGGCCCTATTGTAAGGGAACTCTGGGGTTGAGTCCTTTACTACATACAGATGGCTCGATAATCTAGGGTATGATTCCCACATGCAGACCTTAACATGTGTAAATACTACAAAGTATCACTCAATGAAGGAGTATAAAATGAGTATTTATTTACAGCCCACAGCAAGTACACATATAATATTGAATGCGTAAATCATCAATACTGGAATACTAAAATGTGCCCAACTAACATACTACAGGGCGCTTAGACTAGATTCATTGAACAAAAGGCTATCAATGCCATACATAATATTACTCACAAATAATCAGTTCTCATACACAACAATGAATAGAAATATAAGTTATATTATCTCCTTACGCTAGGCATAAAACTGGTAAACAAAACACAAGCACCCTACTCAGACCAGGTCAGCTCTCCAACTGCTAGACTGACCGCTAGAACCCTAATTGTCCCCCCTTGAAAATCCCGTGATAAAAACAATTCACACACCAACCAACAAAATAAACAAAACACACACACAATCTCACACCTTACACACCCCCACTCTTGACATCTCCCCCTTACTTCCTCTAGATTTTCACTGAAAACCTAAGTATATATTATGTACACTAAAAAAAATTAATTAATGACATTGATTGTTGAAAAAATACTACTTAAAATTACACAGTACATCTTACTATGTTTATATAAGTAATTAATTGCAATTCAACAAATTACACCCATGAGTTTAAGTATAAAATAATGAATACTCTGTTTCCATTCATCAACATTAATAATATACATGAATTATCTTTCCATTACCAAACAAAACAAGTGCAATAATATGCATATGAAATAATTAAACTAGTAATATAACTAAACTAATCTTCATCTGTTCCACTTGTCCAGTTCCTTCCCTTGTGACGTCAGATTACATTGTACTGTTTATTGTTTGTAAATATCGAGCTTAAGACTTGCAGGAAGCCTGCAGAAAACGATGGCATAAAACTGGTAAACAAAACACAAGCACCCTACTCAGACCAGGTCAGCTCTCCAACTGCTAGACTGACCGCTAGAACCCTAATTGTCCCCCCTTGAAAATCCCGTGATAAAAACAATTCACACACCAACCAACAAAATAAACAAAACACACACACAATCTCACACCTTACACACCCCCACTCTTGACACCTATGCAAAACGGATTTGGCTGGGCCCAGTTTGGGTAGGGATACCGATAAGTTTGTCTCTTTGCTATATATTTATTCTTTACTATGTACAGAATTACTTTACGAGCCTTGCGTTTAGCAAAGTCATACAGTATATCATACAAATTCTGTTTCCCGCATAAATCACGCTCAGTAACAAGAATTAACAAATATTTCAATCTATCTTCGAGAATTGTTGAACTCAAGTAATTCTTCATTGGTTTGAGGCGTGAGAAGCTTCTTTCACCAGATTCCACAATTATGAGTATTGTATAATGCGCGTAAGATTGCCATTTTCCATATTGATTGACACTCCAAAATGACAATTTTGTCTATATTTCAGGAGATTTTTATGAGTTTTCAAAAGATTTTAGTAATTTCCGAAGATTTCCAGGACTTTTTTGTACATAGGCTGCGGAAAATCTGTTATAAGTTCTAAATGGTTTAATTTAATAATTTATACCTAGAATTAGCGTGGGACCTATGACAGTGTGGGTCCCACTGCTGTCTCATAGGTTGCAGTGCCCTAAGGCTTGCCCTGCAAAATAGTGGCGTATGCTACGCTGTAGGTCGACTAGTAATTATTAAAATATTTATAAATCTATTATAATATATCATTGAAGTTATTCTATTTTATTTAGTGACTTCTAATCTAAACCCTAGAGATCTAGATCTCACTCTGTAGGCATATACATGTGAAATACAAACAATCTGTAGGCTTATATATAAAATAGATTTGAATACAAACACTCTGTAGTAGGCATATACTGATATAGATCTAGATCTACATATGAAATACAAACACTGTAGGCCTATACATGTGAAATACAAAAACTTTGTTGGCCTATACATGTGAAATACAAACACTGTAGGCCTATACATGTGAAATACAAATGCTCTGTAGGCCTATGCATGTGAAATACAAACACTCTGTAGGCCTATACATGTGAAATACAAATATTCTGTAGGCCTCCACATGTGAAATACAAATGCTCTGTAGGCCTATACATGTGAAATAAAAGTTCAAAGTATTTTTTTTTTACAAAAAAAAACAACATAAATATATTTTCAACAATTAAGTGCAATTTAAATAATACTGTGTTCCGTATTCCACAGATAAATTGAAAAGCTTGATCAGAGACATTAGTGCATTCATTCCCAGTCAGCGGCAACATGAAAAAATTTTGTCTGATTTTGACATTTTAAATATTCTCCTGTATAGAAGAGGTGGGCAGCTGAGGAGGTTAAAGTGTTTTCAGTTGCTGAAGAGGGTAACTATTTTACTTTCACAAATGCATTTTTTTTTTAAATATTATGTGTACATTATGTCTTAACGCTTCCCTAGGGAAGAGTCAAGCTCTCATTCTAGACTATGAACATTTTTTGTAATTGGTCAAAGTTTTCAGTGCAGACTCTCTACTAGATACTTTTGTCTGTTCTCTTTTGTGGACAAGTGGGGGAAGGATAATGCCTTTAGGGGCTCTGCAAATTCAACTCAGCTCAAGCTTGACCTTAATTCAAAATGTTCAATCTCAATCAAGATTCTGTGTCCCTCAGCTTTGAAGCCATTTATCCACACAAAGTATCATGAGATATTCATTATAAGGCCTTTACAAAAGTTTTTCTTGTAAATTTCATTCAGTTGAAAAATAGGTACTGTTATGCAAAAAACAGGTATTAAGAAAATTGTCCCTAATTTTCTTGTGTTGTATTTTATAGAAACAGCCTAATGTGTTTTCATTTGCTGAAGAGGGTAATTTACCATCACATCCACCACATTTAGTTTATAAATATGAACAATAAATTGCTGGATTTGTTAATAAGCATTATTTCTTCTAGTTTATAGTTCTGGAATTATTTTATTTTTTTAATTGAGATTTAAGATGTGTGAATATCACCACTAAGTTATTTGTTCTTGGTTGTTGTATTGATGGATCAATCTTTGTTTATTTGTTATTAGTTGTTGTATTGATGGATCAATCTTTGTTTATTTGTTGCCAGGTTCAGACCTGCTTGAAAAGATTTCACAAGTTTGAAAAACTTTACCAGCTTCTCTTAGCCCTCAACAAAGATCTCAAAAGGTTTTAGTTTCTCAATTCAAATATTATAGTCCTTATTGGGATTTGTTGCGTCATTGGTTTAAAAGCAACACCTGTGAAGCTAACTTAGAGAATGTAGACTGTAACATACATTCATGATCCTGTTCAATGATAACCTCCTAATATATATTTAGCCTACATATTGATTATATGATCACTTCAGCTTGAGTTCACATATTTATATTTGAGAATGTCTCCTAACATCTCTGTTATAATACTTTGTATCTGAGAATAAATGTGTGTTAGTGTAGACTTTGATGACATCAAGCAATCATTCAAATATTCCCCATGAATCAAGCAATCATTCAAATATTCACCATGAATCAAGCAATTATTCAAATATTTCCCATAAATCAAACAATGGTTTAAATATTCATGAAAAAAGCAATTATTCAAATATTCATCATGAATCCAGCAATCATTCAAATATTTATCATGAATCTAGCAATTATTCAAATATTCACAATGAATCAACCAATCATTCAAATATTCACCATTTCATTGTTAACAAGCAGTTTAATTTACCTTTTTTTTTTAAATTGTATTATTTGAAACTTTGCATCTAAAAATGGCCAAATATTTATAATGTATTGTTTTCACTTTTGTTTTAGTGCTGATGCAGGATATGAGTCAGGAAGCAAGAATGTCTATTTTCCATCCCGCCAGAGTTGGTCCTATGTCCTCTACATTCAGTCAGTGTATGTACAGCTGTTGAAAACAACTGGCACATATTGTGTACTTGCCTTTACGTATCCTTTAAACTTCAGTTTTTGGTTGTTGTGCATACTGTTAATTTATAGAAGTGGTTTAATAAAAGTTAATAAAAAAAAGTGATTTGAATGGGAAAAAAATAAAAGTTTGTTTTTTTAGATATCAAGTTGCTATTTAAATATTTTCTTGTAAAGCTGCTGAGTCTTACACATTTATTAGAAATAGAATCCTTGGATGTTTCCAAAACAAGTATATATATTAGGTGCAGTCAATGGCAATCCAAAATCCTGACAGACTATTTACTTCACTGATAATTTGTAGACTAAGATTATTGTTTTTTTTTTTTTTCAACTTAGTTACTGTTACACTGGGGCATGGTGGGTGAGTGGTAAAGCCCATGGCTTCTGAACGCAGGGTCCCATTTTTTTAATTCTGGTGTAAGAATTTCTCGGGATTTATAGGGTGCCCCTGAGTCCACCCAACTCTGACATTGGTTGGGGAAAAGTAAAGGCGGTTAGTTGTTGTTGTGCCAGCCACATTGCAAACTCATTAACTGTAGTCCACAGAGACAGATGACCTTTACATTATCTGCTATATAGATCACATTCATATTTTGGTGGAAAGAGACAATAATATTTAGCAGCTTGGGTGGACAGACTATTAACTGTAGAATTTTAAAGAGGCCTTCTCTGCTGACTAGATCAAAGGCCTTAGTGACTAGACTAGGAAGGATGTTGAGGATTTCCACCCAAGTCTAGAGCCGATATGAAGATGCTGTGCTCAAGGCAGATGTTCTAAGTGTTTGTCATGTCTCCATGTTAATAAACATCTATGTCTCGTTGAGTTGCCTCCCTTCAGTTATTACAGTACAAAGGCATTCTTTGCTCTCTGCACTTTTCCTGAAGTTGACAGGTGGAGAAAATCATGCCAATTGTGGATCTCCCTGAGCGAAAGCCGCACTGTGATTCTGGATAGACTCAATCAGCAAGTTTTTGTAGCCTGGGAAGTATCACTCGAGCAAAGACTTTGCCTACAATGCTTAAGAGAGAGATTCCCCTGTAGTTGTTGCAGTCGCTTCTGTCACCTTTGTTCTTGTACAGGGTGATGATCTTTGCATCCCGCAGATCCTGTGGCACAGCACTTTCTTGACAACATTTGCAGAGCAGTTCGTATAGAGTTTGGCTTAGTGTAGTTTTGCATTGTTTTAGAAGATCTGGGGGAATACCGTCACATCCAGGGGCTTTGCCGGCAGCCATGTTGCCTATGGTTTTGTTAAGTTCTAATAGGGTGGATACTTCATCTAGTTCATTCATTGTGGGTAATCGGTTGATAGCGTTAAGGGCTGAGGCAGAGGCTGAGTTTTTTGTGGCGCAGAGTTCGGAGCAATGTTCGACCCATCTGTGCATTTGTTCGCTCTTGTCTGTGATAGTTTCCACAGTGGTTGATTTGAGAGGTGCTGACTTGTTTTGGGCAGGTCCAAGAGCCTTTTTGATTCCTTCATACATCACTCTTATGTTGCCTGCTAGAGCAGCAAGATGAATATTCCCACTAAGCTCCAGTCAGTATTCATTGGCACAGATCCATACTGTCCTCTGTATAGTGTCTCTAGCTTCTTTCAGAGTTAACAGATTGCATTGTGTAGGTTTTGCCTTGTATGTAGCGAGTGCATCTCTCTTTGCTCTGATGACAGGTGCTAGTATAGTTGAATTAGAGTTGAACCAATCGTTTGGCTTTGTAAGTTTTCTTCCAAAGATGTCCAGGGAAGTCTTTTATATGTTGTATGCTGTATTTCCAGAAGCACTTTTGTAGTGGCGTTCAAAAGATTCAGAAAATCGTATCTTGAGATCAGGGTGGAAAATCTTGCTTACATCCAATCTGCTTGGTATGGTAGATTTTTTTAGGGAGAAGATTGATCTTACAACATACCAAGGAGTGATCAGTGTCACAGTCTGCACTGTGATAGGACCTGGTAAGCTTAACATATTTTAAGCACTTTTGCAGTTCAACAGCGCCTGCTCCGAAAGTTTCAGTATAAAAAGCGAAGTCAAACAAGGATGTGTCCTGGCCCCAACCCTCTTTGGAATACTCTTTTCAATGCTGATCCACCACTCGTTTGACAAATCCACCGAAGGCATATATCTTCATTCCAGATTTGCTGGCAAACTTCTAAATATTTGCCAGACTGAGGGCCAAAACTAAAACCAGAACCGCCCTCATAAGAGATATGCTCTTCACGGATGACGCAGCGGTTGTGGCGTACTCACAAGAGAAGCTTCAGTCACTAATGTCCTGCTTCTCTAAGGCTTGCAAAGAGTATGGCCTTACCATTAGCACAAAGAAAACTAATGGTCGCTAGACTCCGATCAAGAGTTTGGGAAAACCAGAAGCTCACCACAGCGACCAAAATGGAGGTCTACAAGGCATGCGTTTCTAGCATGCTACTGTACGGCAGTGAGTCGTGGGCAATCTACACAAAACGAGATAAAACTGAACTCATTCCACTTGCGCTGCCTTCGAAGGATCTTAAAAATGACATGGAAAGAAAAAGTGTGTAATACTGATATCCTCGCGAGAACGGGCCTTCCCAGCATCTTTATTTTAAGGGATTTAAAATCAGTGAACATTTATACTGACTATTGGGAAGACGTAGCCTTAGACAGCACTAGTTGGAGAGAGACGGTGACCAAGATTCTTGAAGAAAAGCGTGCCACGCAGAAAATGGCCAGCTCCTCTACCACTAAAGCGAACGCCACCTTGACATGCAATATATGTGGACGGGAGTGTCTCTCCAAAATAGGGCTCCACAACCATATGAAAAAGTGTTCGAGATGAACCATTGTCGTTTACGACTGAAGGAGACCACTTAGATCACATTACATTAATTTCATTAATTTACTGTTTACAAAGTTTTTAAATGTCAACCTTCATCAACTCAAATTGTTGTTTTTTTATGCTCTTTTGTTAAAGTTTTTGCAGGTGAACATCCAGGATGTCATTCTCAATTTTTCAAAAAAAATTTTTTAGCTGATTTGTTAGGTAACATTATGAAAACTGTAATCATCTTTCTTTAACTTATTTTCCAAGAGATTTGAGTCAGTTGTTAGTCTTTGGATGGTTTGTCCCAACTGTGATTGTGTTCATGGGCATTATTGCAAGAATCTGGTCAGTTGTGGATAAAACTTAGAATTTAGTTTTCTTTAGTTGTTAAAGTTTTTATTTGCATTTCTTTTTCGTCAAAGAGAAATGCTTCTAATTGTTAAAGAACTTCAAATTTGTTACAAAAAAAAAATAGTGGTGGAGAAATTTTTTAAAATATTTAATTATTTTTTTTATGGCTGTTACTGCAGTTATTATTACGCTGAGGGAACTCAAGAATATCCTAAGTCAAGAGCCAGAAACAGTTTTAAAGGATTCAAACTTTTTTGACATGTTTCAGAAAAGATTATTACCTCCTAGCCCAAGCCTTCTGCAAGATGGTTGGGGATGTAAGCAGGATAAGTTCAAAGGGCCATCTGAAGCGCATACCACAGGACAAGGCAGCCATCCTAGAGTCCTCTACCAACAGGTCCCCCATCCCACCACCAAAATTTGAAAAATTGAATATTAATTATTTGGATTGTTTGCTTTAATTCTAAAACAATGACTTATTTATCCTAAATATATTATTATAAAGCAGAATGCAAAGATATTTTATGTGGACCAGCCATAACATTCTCTTGTGATTTCATAATGATCAAGTCATTAATGTAAGGGTATAACTAGGTAAGGTTTTATTCCATTTGTATTTGTCTAGGCTCCTTTGTCAAACTTTAACTGAGAAGGTGGTCTCAAGCTACAACAAAATCTACCTTTGCAGAGAAATGTTTGAGCCGTCTGCTTCAGGCTGGTCAGAGCCATCGTTAGCTCCCTTGCTATGTTCTACCTCAAAAGTACAACCAAAACTAGTGGAACAGTAAGTCTTTTTTTTTTTCTTTATGAAATAATTCATAAGTCAGGGGTTCTCAACCTGTGGGTCGCGACCTCTTTGGGGGTCGATTGACCATTTGCCAGGGGTCGCCTAAGAGCATCGAAAATATGGATTGTTATTGTTTACCCTACAATTCTGTATTTGTGTATTGGGGGGGGGGGTCGCGGCAGAGTGGGGGATTGTAAAAAGGGGTCGCTGAGCTTAAAAGGTTGAGAACCGCTGTGATTAGTGGAACTGAAGCTGTGGTAGTTACAATATGAAGTAATTTGTTCACCTCTCCTTCAATCATCACATATTATCTGCCTCTGTCTTATTTTACAAATAATTTAAATAGTGTAAATTAATTAACCAAATATCAAATAAATATAGACAGCTTCATATTTTAAAATAGTAAAAACAAAGCTGTCCTATCTTGATAACCTCTCTGTCATTCTGGTATTCAACAAATATAGCTGTAAAACTCAATTAGCATAATTACTTCCTTACATGTTTTTTTTTAAATTACATATATTTATTAAATTGGGTACTAAAGTTAATTCCCTTTTTAAACATTTTTCTGACATAAATATCCTTCCTATCATACAAATAAATGTGCACCCCATCTTGTAGGGTAAGAGAGGTAATTTTAATGCTTAAACTTTTGATGAAATTCTTTGAGCTTTGAAAAAAAAACAAATGTTTACTCTTCTTTTTATAGTTTGAAGCATTAATTATTCATTTGTAAAGGTCAAACAGTTAAATGGGTTAAGCCTGTGTGAGATTGAAAATCTTTTATTGTTTTATGCATTATAAACAATATTAAGAACAAATTTTGGAACCATTACTTTGCTTGAGAGATAAAGCTCTTGGCACTTGGTCCAGATCTAATATAATCTAATGTAATACCATAACCAATGAATAATGAATAACCAAAAGTCTGGTTCCAGTGTTTTCTCTTCAGTTGTCCACATTCTTAAGTTATTATAATAAAATAAAAACACCAGGTCATTGTACACATGACACCACACAAGGAAATTGTACACATGACACCACATAAGGTCATTGTACACATAACACCACACAAGGAAATCATACACATCAAGGTCATTGTAGACATGACACCACACAAGGAAATCATACACATGACACCACACAAGGCCATTGTACACATGACACCACACAAGGAAATCATACACATCAAGGTCATTGTACACATGACACCACACAAAGAAATCATACACATGACACCACACAAGGTCATTGTACACATGACACCACACAAGGAAATCATACACATCAAGGTCATTGTACACATGACACCACACAAGAAAATCGTACACATAACACCACACAAGGTCATTGTACACATGACACCACACAAGGAAATCATACACATCAAGGTCATTGTACACATGACACCACACAAGAAAATCATACACATAACACAACACAAGGTCATTGTACACATGACACCACAAAAGGAAATTGTACACGACACCACATAAGGTCATTGTAGACATGACACCACACAAGGTCATTGTACACAGGACACCACACAATGAAATCATACACATCAAGGTCATTGTACACATGACACCACACAAGGAGATCATACACATGACACCACACAAGGAGATCATACACATAACATTACACAGGGTCATTGTACACATGACACCACACAAGGAAATCATACACATGACACCACACAAGGTCATTGTACACATAACACTACACAAGGAAATAATACACATGACACCACACAAGGTCATTGTACATATGACACCACACAAGGAAATCATACACATCAAGGTCATTGTACACATGACACCACACAAGGAAATCATACACATGACACCACACAAGGTCATTGTACATATGACACCACACAAGGAAATCATACACATCAAGGTCATTGTACACATGACACCACACAAGGAAATCATACACATGACACCACAAAAGGTCATTATACACATGACACCACACAAGGAAATCATACACATGACACCACTTAAGGTCATTGTACATGTGACACCACACAAGGAAATCGTACACATGACACCACATAAGGTCATTGTACACATGACACCACACAAGGAGATCATACACATGACACCACACAAGGAGATCATACACATAACATTACACAGGGTCATTGTACACATGACACCACACAAGGAAATCATACACATGACACCACACAAGGTCATTGTACACATAACACTACACAAGGAAATAATACACATGACACCACACAAGGTCATTGTACATATGACACCACACAAGGAAATCATACACATCAAGGTCATTGTACACATGACACCACACAAGGAAATCATACACATGACACCACACAAGGTCATTGTACATATGACACCACACAAGGAAATCATACACATCAAGGTCATTGTACACATGACACCACACAAGGAAATCATACACATGACACCACAAAAGGTCATTATACACGTGACACCACACAAGGAAATCATACACATGACACCACTTAAGGTCATTGTACATGTGACACCACACAAGGAAATCGTACACATGATACCACATAAGGTCATTGTACACATGACACCACACAAGGAAATCATACACATGACACCACACTAGGTCATTGTACAGATGACACCACACAAGGTCATTTTACACATGACACCACACAAGGAAATCATACACATGACACCACACAAGGTCATTGTTATCATAACACCACACAAGGAAATCATACACATCAAGGTCATTGTACACAACACCACACAAGGAAATCATACACATGACACCACACAAGGCCATTGTACACGTGACACCATACAAGGTCATTGTACACATGACACCACACCATTGTACATTTAACTTGTCCAAGTCTCTTTGTTGTTGTTTTTTTTTCTAAAACAAAATAGCACTTTGAAAATGACAATGTTTGTAGAGTAGTTTAATTTCATTTGACTGACATACAAATGTAAAACATTGATTTTAAAATATATTTTTATGAATAATAGGACAAGACTTCGGAAATCACCATATTGGCACCAAATGGCAAAATTACTGACTTGCACTTATGGAAAGTGTTTAAATAAAATGAAGTATGATTTTAGGGGTTTATATTATCTCTTTTCTCTCAATATATTTTATATATGTATCTGTATTTATGTATGTCCTTAGATTAACTGAAGCTAGTCAACAAGTGATTGAGATAGACAGACAGATGGAGAGATGTGAAACTACAAGGGGAGATGTGATGTCACTTGTTCAAGAGGAAGATATTGGAGGTATATGTTTTGAACTCATGACCTCATGATAAGTTTTTAGAAACATTTATTTTTTTTGCACTTCTACTTTTGTCCAATGTACTAAGATATGTCAATTACATTTGGGAGTAGGTTTTGGTTATTGTTTCATTCTTATATCTCACATTATAACCATTGCCATTTACAGCTTCTCATGTTAATAAAGAGGCCAATCTTTGATCCATACCTAAGGTTGCAGGCTAGGCATTATGATAATCATTAGTAATTGCCTGGGGGCGGGGGGTGGTGGCAGAGTGGTTAAGTACTTGGCTTCCAAACCTGGGGTCCTGTGTTCAAATCTTGTGCTGGCCACATTACACCCTGCTAGTTAATTGTTGACCATAGAAACAGATGACCTCGACATCATCTGCCCCATGGATTGCAAGGTAAAGGGAACTTTACTAATTGCCAGACACTGCAGCATTTTCAGCCTTTTTTCTACTACTGGTTGTGATCACCATCTACAATCCAAGACTCCCCCCCCCCCCCCACTTTATGATTGCCTTCAATGTGAGTCTATCCTGTGCTTTATTCTCCCAACTATTGGTGTCAGTCTTGAAGAGATTCACGTTGACAGCCGATTTTAAAATACAAATCATCAATATTTTCAGAACCTGTGGCAGTAAAGAGAAAATCAAAAAGTCAAGAGAGACCAAATAAAAGACTCAAACTTGATGAACAGAAACTAAGAAAAAATTCCCCACAAACTAACAGAGAAATATGTGTGCCAGGTGTCAAAATGGAGTCAGTAGAGGCAACAGAGTCAGTAGTGGTCAAGACAACTAAAGACAAAAATTCTTTTAAAAAAAAGAAGAAAAAAAAGAAATGTGTTGAGAAAGAATCAGATCTTGATGCTATGGAAAGATGCTCAGCAGAAACTGATATAAAAAGTTTCACTAAGAGAAAGAAAAAAAAGAAAAAGAAATTATCAAAACTAAGCTGATGGTTTTGGAAACTGATGTTTATTGTTTTGATTAAATATGTTACTAAAAGTAGGGCTCCATTTTTTTTAAAGTGTTTATCTCTTTTTAACATTTTTCTTTGTTTACTAGAACTCTAGGTTGTTTGCCATTGAATGTATTATTTACACCAATTTGTAGGTTAAAATAATGGGAATGAATTGTCTAGTGTTTTTATTTTATCTAAGCTATGGAAGCTATAGTAATGAAGACCACAAAGGGCAGTCTATGGAAGCAATAGTAACGAAGACTACAAAGGGCAGTCTATGGAAGCAATAGTAACGAAGACTACAAAGGGCAGTCTATGGAAGCAATAGTAACGAAGACTACAAAGGGCAGTCTATGGAAGCAATAGTAATGAAGACTACAAAGGGCAGTCTATGGAAGCAATAGTAATGAAGACTACAAAGGGCAGTCTATTGAAGCTATAGTAATGAAGACCACAAAGGGCAGTCTATGGAAGCTATAGTAATGAAGACCACAAAGGGCAGTCTATGGAAGCAATAGTAATGAAGACCACAAAGGGCAGTCTATGGAAGCTATAGTAATGAAGACCACAAAGGGCAGTCTATGGAAGCTATAGTAATGAAGACTACAAAGGGCAGTCTATGGAAGCAATAGTAATGAAGACTACAGAGGGCAGTCTATGGAAGCAATAGTAATGAAGACTACAAAGGGCAGTCTATGGAAGCAATAGTAATGAAGACTACAGAGGGCAGTCTATGGAAGCAATAGTAATGAAGACTACAAAGGGCAGTCTATGGAAGCAATAGTAATGAAGACTACAGAGGGCAGTCTATGGAAGCTATAGTAATGAAGACCACAAAGGGCAGTCTATGGAAGCTATAGTAATGAAGACTACAAAGGGCAGTCTATGGAAGCAATAGTAATGAAGACCACAGAGGGCAGTCTATGGAAGCAATAGTAATGAAGACTACAGAGGGCAGTCTATGGAAGCAATAGTAATGAAGACTACAGAGGGCAGTCTATGGAAGCAATAGTAATGAAGACTACAGAGGGCAGTCTATGGAAGCTATAGTAATGAAGACTACAAAGGGCAGTCTATGGAAGCAATAGTAATGAAGACTACAAAGGGCAGTCTATGGAAGCTATAGTAATGAAGACCACAAAGGGCAGTCTATGGAAGCTATAGTAATGAAGACTACAAAGGGCAGTCTATGGAAGCAATAGTAATGAAGACTACAAAGGGCAGTCTATGGAAGCAATAGTAATGAAGACTACAAAGGGCAGTCTATGGAAGCAATAGTAACGAAGACTACAAAGGGCAGTCTATGGAAGCAATAGTAATGAAGACTACAGAGGGCAGTCTATGGAAGCAATAGTAATGAAGACTACAAAGGGCAGTCTATGGAAGCAATAGTAATGAAGACTACAGAGGGCAGTCTATGGAAGCAATAGTAATGAAGACTACAAAGGGCAGTCTATGGAAGCAATAGTAATGAAGACTACAGAGGGCAGTCTATGGAAGCTATAGTAATGAAGACCACAAAGGGCAGTCTATGGAAGCTATAGTAATGAAGACTACAAAGGGCAGTCTATGGAAGCAATAGTAATGAAGACTACAGAGGGCAGTCTATGGAAGCTATAGTAATGAAGACTACAGAGGGCAGTCTATGGAAGCAATAGTAATGAAGACTACAGAGGGCAGTCTATGGAAGCAATAGTAATGAAGACTACAGAGGGCAGTCTATGGAAGCTATAGTAATGAAGACTACAAAGGGCAGTCTATGGAAGCAATAGTAATGAAGACTACAAAGGGCAGTCTATGGAAGCTATAGTAATGAAGACCACAAAGGGCAGTCTATGGAAGCTATAGTAATGAAGACTACAAAGGGCAGTCTATGGAAGCAATAGTAATGAAGACTACAAAGGGCAGTCTATGGAAGCAATAGTAATGAAGACTACAAAGGGCAGTCTATGGAAGCAATAGTAATGAAGACTACAAAGGGCAGTCTATGGAAGCAATAGTAATGAAGACTACAAAGGGCAGTCTATGGAAGCAATAGTAATGAAGACTACAGAGGGCAGTCTATGGAAGCAATAGTAATGAAGACTACAGAGGGCAGTCTATGGAAGCAATAGTAATGAAGACTACAGAGGGCAGTCTATGGAAGCAATAGTAATGAAGACTACAAAGGGCAGTCTATGGAAGCAATAGTAATGAAGACTACAAAGGGCAGTCTATGGAAGCAATAGTAATGAAGACTACAGAGGGCAGTCTATGGAAGCAATAGTAATGAAGACTACAGAGGGCAGTCTATGGAAGCAATAGTAATGAAGACTACAAAGGGCAGTCTATGGAAGCAATAGTAATGAAGACTACAAAGGGCAGTCTATGGAAGCAATAGTAATGAAGACTACAGAGGGCAGTCTATGGAAGCAATAGTAATGAAGACTACAAAGGGCAGTCTATGGAAGCAATAGTAACGAAGACTACAGAGGGCAGTCTATGGAAGCAATAGTAACGAAGACTACAAAGGGCAGTCTATGGAAGCAATAGTAACGAAGACTACAAAGGGCAGTCTATGGAAGCAATAGTAATGAAGACTACAAAGGGCAGTCTATGGAAGCAATAGTAATGAAGACTACAAAGGGCAGTCTATGGAAGCAATAGTAATGAAGACTACAAAGGGCAGTCTATGGAAGCAATAGTAATGAAGACTACAAAGGGCAGTCTATGGAAGCAATAGTAATGAAGACTACAAAGGGCAGTCTATGGAAGCAATAGTAATGAAGACTACAAAGGGCAGTCTATGGAAGCAATAGTAATGAAGATTACAGAGGGCAGTCTATGGAAGCAATAGTAATGAAGACTACAGAGGGCAGTCTATGGAAGCAATAGTAATGAAGACTACAAAGGGCAGTCTATGGAAGCAATAGTAATGAAGACTACAGAGGGCAGTCTATGGAAGCAATAGTAATGAAGACTACAAAGGGCAGTCTATGGAAGCAATAGTAATGAAGACTACAGAGGGCAGTCTATGGAAGCAATAGTAATGAAGACTACAAAGGGCAGTCTATGGAAGCAATAGTAATGAAGACTACAGAGGGCAGTCTATGGAAGCTATAGTAATGAAGACCACAAAGGGCAGTCTATGGAAGCTATAGTAATGAAGACTACAAAGGGCAGTCTATGGAAGCAATAGTAATGAAGACTACAGAGGGCAGTCTATGGAAGCTATAGTAATGAAGACTACAGAGGGCAGTCTATGGAAGCAATAGTAATGAAGACTACAGAGGGCAGTCTATGGAAGCAATAGTAATGAAGACTACAGAGGGCAGTCTATGGAAGCTATAGTAATGAAGACTACAAAGGGCAGTCTATGGAAGCAATAGTAATGAAGACTACAAAGGGCAGTCTATGGAAGCTATAGTAATGAAGACCACAAAGGGCAGTCTATGGAAGCTATAGTAATGAAGACTACAAAGGGCAGTCTATGGAAGCAATAGTAATGAAGACTACAAAGGGCAGTCTATGGAAGCAATAGTAATGAAGACTACAAAGGGCAGTCTATGGAAGCAATAGTAATGAAGACTACAAAGGGCAGTCTATGGAAGCAATAGTAATGAAGACTACAAAGGGCAGTCTATGGAAGCAATAGTAATGAAGACTACAGAGGGCAGTCTATGGAAGCAATAGTAATGAAGACTACAGAGGGCAGTCTATGGAAGCAATAGTAATGAAGACTACAGAGGGCAGTCTATGGAAGCAATAGTAATGAAGACTACAAAGGGCAGTCTATGGAAGCAATAGTAATGAAGACTACAAAGGGCAGTCTATGGAAGCAATAGTAATGAAGACTACAAAGGGCAGTCTATGGAAGCAATAGTAATGAAGACTACAAAGGGCAGTCTATGGAAGCAATAGTAATGAAGACTACAAAGGGCAGTCTATGGAAGCAATAGTAATGAAGACTACAAAGGGCAGTCTATGGAAGCAATAGTAATGAAGACTACAAAGGGCAGTCTATGGAAGCAATAGTAATGAAGACTACAAAGGGCAGTCTATGGAAGCAATAGTAATGAAGACTACAGAGGGCAGTCTATGGAAGCAATAGTAATGAAGACTACAGAGGGCAGTCTATGGAAGCAATAGTAATGAAGACTACAGTGGGCAGTCTATGGAAGCAATAGTAATGAAGACTACAAAGGGCAGTCTATGGAAGCAATAGTAATGAAGACTACAAAGGGCAGTCTATGGAAGCAATAGTAATGAAGACTACAAAGGGCAGTCTATGGAAGCAATAGTAATGAAGACTACAGAGGGCAGTCTATGGAAGCAATAGTAATGAAGACTACAAAGGGCAGTCTATGGAAGCAATAGTAACGAAGACTACAAAGGGCAGTCTATGGAAGCAATAGTAACGAAGACTACAAAGGGCAGTCTATGGAAGCAATAGTAACGAAGACTACAAAGGGCAGTCTATGGAAGCAATAGTAATGAAGACTACAAAGGGCAGTCTATGGAAGCAATAGTAATGAAGACTACAAAGGGCAGTCTATGGAAGCAATAGTAATGAAGACTACAAAGGGCAGTCTATGGAAGCAATAGTAATGAAGACTACAAAGGGCAGTCTATGGAAGCAATAGTAATGAAGACTACAAAGGGCAGTCTATGGAAGCAATAGTAATGAAGACTACAAAGGGCAGTCTATGGAAGCAATAGTAATGAAGACTACAGAGGGCAGTCTATGGAAGCAATAGTAATGAAGACTACAGAGAGTCTATGGAAGCAATAGTAATGAAGACTACAAAGGGCAGTCTATGGAAGCAATAGTAATGAAGACTACAAAGGGCAGTCTATGGAAGCAATAGTAATGAAGACTACAAAGGGCAGTCTATGGAAGCAATAGTAACGAAGACTACAAAGGGCAGTCTATGGAAGCAATAGTAATGAAGACTACAAAGGGCAGTCTATGGAAGCAATAGTAATGAAGACTACAAAGAGCAGTCTATGGAAGCAATAGTAACGAAGACTACAAAGGGCAGTCTATGGAAGCATATAGTAATGAAGACTACAAAGGGCAGTCTATGGAAGCAATAGTAACAAAGACTACAAAGGGCAGTCTATGGAAGCAATAGTAATGAAGACTACAAAGGGCAGTCTATGGAAGCAATAGTAACGAAGACTACAAAGGGCAGTCTATGGAAGCAATAGTAATGAAGACTACAAAGGGCAGTCTATGGAAGCAATAGTAATGAAGACTACAAAGGGCAGTCTATGGAAGCTATAGTAACGAAGACTACAAAGGGCAGTCTATGGAAGCAATAGTAACGAAGACTACAAAGGGCAGTCTATGGAAGCAATAGTAATGAAGACTACAAAGGGCAGTCTATGGAAGCAATAGTAATGAAGACTACAAAGGGCAGTCTATGGAAGCAATAGTAATGAAGACTACAAAGGGCAGTCTATGGAAGCAATAGTAATGAAGACTACAAAGGGCAGTCTATGGAAGCAATAGTAATGAAGACTACAAAGGGCAGTCTATGGAAGCAATAGTAATGAAGACTACAAAGGGCAGTCTATGGAAGCAATAGTAATGAAGACTACAAAGGGCAATCTTCAGAAAGACACTACACAAGAAAAGGAAGAGGGGAGTTAACAGATATTTATAGTGATGCTTGGTACAAAGTATACACTTCCAACTTGTTGTGATATTCCCAGGTTCAAACCCTGCCTGCCACCACCTCCCAAAGAGTTTTGGCCTAGGATTAAATCATTTCAATTTGATTCCGTCTCATGCTGTACAATTAGCCCTTCAGAGCGTTTCCCCCAAAGTCCTCTTTTGCTGTTGGTCTTGTCCATCTTTCCTTTGGATTCCATCATTTTGAATTAATCTGTAATTAGAGCAATCTTATCCAATGTGTCTGTCCTCATTATATATCAACTAGCCAATTCCTTCTTGTCAGCATGATTTTGTTTATATCTTGCCTTAGTTTATGTTAAACAGAAGATTGTCTCTATGTTAGTAACATTTTTACTAACTTCAAGTCTTATAAGAATGTTTGTAATCAAACATTCTGAACCATAAAAGAGGAAACTATGCAAATCAAAGTGAAGATATTTGCTGGCCAGATAGTACATATGTTCCATGTAGCTAACTTCAAGTCTTATAAGAATGGTTGTAATCAAACATTCTGAACCATAAAAGAGGAAACTATACAAAGTGAAGATATTTGCTGGCTAGATAGTACATGTGTTCCATGTAGCAGTTACTAGAACTCACATAGGATCATTTTCATCAACCCTGTAAAAAAGAGATACATCCAAACTAAACTTCAATTCAATTGAATTATACTAATTACACTGGTTATACTAATCCTGACACCTGATGGGTTGTATGGGGTTCTTTAGGAGGAGTTGGGCTTTCTGAGCAGCTCATTGACCTTGGTCTCCACTCAAAGCCCAGCTCTCACCTGTGACTCCAAGCAATTGTCTTTATGCGGCAACGGCCACACCCCGGCAAACCGTCTCAACTGATGAGTCAAACCAGGTGATGGTTAGCTAGAGCTAGTATCTTGTGAAACTTTGGAGCACTGTGGGACATGTAGAGCACACTGATCATCCACTGCACCCAAAACCAGCTCTAGTTGTCTGGACTCTGTTCTGCCACTGGATCCAGCTGGCAAGGGGTGAAACAGTGAGGCTGATGCAGCGCAAATCTCCCTCACTTTAATAAATTCTCATCGTGCAAGCCACATTCTCATCTCCACAAAACTAATCCAGACATTATCTCTTGCAAAAGTCACGAAGTAGTCACACACAAATTCCTGATGCAATAACAAGGACAAGTTTTATTTTCTATTGAAATTGGATGGCTGCCTGGTCAAGTGGTATGTCCTCTGGACTGTTGCTCAATTATCTGGCATTCAAACCCTACCTACTTTCATCCCCTTATGTCTTGTAGGTTTGGAGTAGGATGTTATCACCCTCACCCTCAACACTTATATGCCTGGTAGGTTTGGAGTAGGATGTTATCACCCTCACCCTCAACACTTATATGCCTGGTAGGTTTGGAGTAGGATGTTATCACCCTCACCACTTATATGCCTGGTAGGTTTGGAGTGGGATGTTATCACCCTCACCACTTATATGCCTGGTAGGTTTGGAGTAGGATGTTATCACCCTCACCACTTATATGCCTGGTAGGTTTGGAGTAGGATGTTATCACCCTCACCACTTATATGCCTGGTAGGTTTGGAGTAGAATGTTCTCACCCTCAACACTTATATGCCTGGTAGGTTTGGAGTAGGATGTTATCACCCTCACCACTTATATGCCTGGTAGGTTTGGAGTAGGATGTTATCACCATCACCACTTATATGCCTGGTAGGTTTGGAGTAGGATGTTCTCACCCTCAACACTTATATGCCTGGTAGGTTTGGAGTAGGATGTTATCACCCTCACCACTTATATGCCTGGTAGGTTTGGAGTAGGATGTTATCACCCTCACCACTTATATGCCTGATAGGTTTGGAGTGGGATGTTATCACCCTCACCACTTATATGCCTGGTAGGTTTGGAGTAGGATGTTATCACCCTCACCACTTATATGCCTGGTAGGTTTGGAGTAGGATGTTCTCACCCTCAACACTTATATGCCTGGTAGGTTTGGAGTAGGATGTTCTCACCCTCAACACTTATATGCCTGGTAGGTTTGGAGTAGGATGTTATCACCCTCACCACTTATATGCCTGGTAGGTTTGGAGTAGGATGTTCTCACCCTCAACACTTATATGCCTGGTAGGTTTGGAGTAGGATGTTATCACCCTCAACACTTATATGCCTGGTAGGTTTGGAGTAGGATGTTATCACCCTCACCCTCAACACTTATATGCCTGGTAGGTTTGGAGTAGGATGTTCTCACCCTCAACACTTATATGCCTGGTAGGTTTGGAGTAGGATGTTATCACCCTCACCACTTATATGCCTGGTAGGTTTGGAGTAGGATGTTATCACCCTCACCCTCAACACTTAAATGCCTGGTAGGTTGTTGGAATAATATGGTTATGGAGCAAACTAAAGCACTAGTCTGACAAATAAGTCTATCATATGAAATTAGCTACTTTGAAATATTATGGTTATGTGCCTTCTAACCACAATGTAGGTAATCATTCGTGTTACAATGGAATTGGGTGGTTAAATACATCTTGGTATTTTTAGAAGTGAAATCTGTGGACCCAAAGTGAAGTGTCTGGTAGAGTTATTTGTTAAAGTCAAGAAATAGCAGTTCCTCTTTACAAACTCAATTTTATCCTTTTAGTAGAAATCATAAAAAAAAACAAAAAACATATCAAACAATAATACACTTTATAATTCAATAAAAAGTTGCCACATTAAGGCATGACAAAAAGCTTGATTCATGGATTGAATGGACCCTGATATAAGCTGTCTTCTCTATTTATAGTTTTATTTGGACCTATAATTCTAGTACTGTACCACAAACTAAATGTTTTCATTTCTAATTATCTCCCCTATATTATCTACACTTCTGTGTAGAAACCCCAAACTACTAGAAACCAATCTGTGAAAAAAAATTGTTTACAATTTTCTGGCAACCTTGACATGTACACATGACAGTTAGTCATTGTGCTATCCACATAATACCCTCTTCAAAGAAATGATATAGCCTAACTTGAACAAACGAACTCTTACTCTGTAATGGAACTGTTGAAGATTTTAAAAAGAGACAAATTCAACTAATTTAAAGACAATGAGATGATTGTTTTTAAATGTTTAATGTATTTACAAAGAAAGTTTGCAGCACTTGCGCTGAGTAACATTGCCAAACCACATAGCAAGGTAGATTAGCTTCATACAAGTTAAAGTATACTTGACTTAATGATTTATAAATAATATTAACACACATACTTTTATACAAAGTAATGACATTTTGAAACATAAAAGAGTGACTACCCTTGAAATGATATGAAAGAAAAACTATATATGATATAGTATGGACAATTAGTAAAATGGTCCTTTTTTTTTTTAAATTGTTATAACTTTGTACTTAAAATTTCAGTTATTTTTCAATCAGAAATGACTTTTACAAATGATATCTTAGGTTCACATTTATTCTCAACATTTATGGGTATTTTTTTTTAATAAATTGATTTATTTATATTTCTGACTTCAGTATCAGCCTTTGAGCTTTCAACTGTAAATAAAACAATTACTTGCATTTTACTGAACGAGCTTCCAAACTGTACAAGTGACCAAACCATTCCTGAAACTTAGATACCAGCACATCATACTTAGCTTTTACAACTTACTTTCAAATGTATTCTACATCACATCACACTTAACTTTTACAACTTACTTTCAAATCTATTCATCTGATAGCAGCAATATATAAACAAGGTATCAAGTTTCTTATGTTCATTGTACCATACATTAAGATGGTCTATAGACTACGTTTCATGATGCAAAGCTTGTGTGAATGTTGCCATAAAGATTTTCTCTGAAATTTTCACCCCCATACAAAAAAAACCAATGATTTTTCATTTTAATACTAGGTATGTAATTCCAAAGACTATATTTCTGAACTCCACATTAAAACTCTAACCAGTCTTTTAAATAAATACATGTCTTGGGAGATATAAGACCATCCAGTGTACATCTTGTGATGACCTAGAGAGAAGAATGAAGAAAACATAAAGGAAATCATTAGGCACAAGTGGACAATTCAATTAAAATAGGGGAGCAAAAATACATATCAATCAATGTATCCAAAAATTGATCTGACAGTCCACTTTAAACCTATGCGTAGTCCACTTTAAACCTATGCGTAGTCCACTTTAAGCCTATGCGTAGTCCGCTTTTTACCTATACGTGGTCCACTTTTGAACCTATGCGTGGTCCACTTTAAACCTATGCGTAGTCCACTTTGAACCTATGCGTAGTTCACTTAAAACCTATGCGTAGTCCACTTTGAACCTATGCGTAGTCCACTTTGAACCTATGCGTGGTCCACTTTAGACCTATGCGTAGTCCACTTTTAACCTATGCGTGGTCCACTTTAAGCCTATGCGTAGTCCACTTTGAACCTATGCATAGTCCACTTTAAACCTATGCATAGTCCACTTTAAACCTATGCATAGTCCACTTTAAAACTAACCTGTCACAAATCCCACATTTTTTATGTTGACACACACCAATAATAAATAATACCAAGAATGAGACCTAAATACTCAAATGGTATTTAACCATCATTAGACCAATCTTAGATATAGGTCCTCTGTTTGGGACTCCTCAACTCAAGAAACAATAAAGAAACTAGATGCAAAATTATAAATGATTGTTGAATGGTGTAAGGTTGCAGAAAGCGAATGTCGTGTAATGCTGGGTTCTTGCTTCCTGAAGTACTCTTGACACATGACAAGACAAATACTATAAACTGACATAAGTCCGTTTCAGCAGACAAATATGAAGTTTATTTTACAACACAATAATAATAATACTGCACTCCTTGTTAATGCTACAAGTCAAGAAATAATAAACAATCCTATCCGCATGACAGCGGTATCAAATGTATCCAATATATGTTAGTTACAAATCACGTCCGCATCTCGGCGGGTAACAATAAGAACAATTACTACTAGTGACACTGGAGCTCCAACTATAGATATCCATTGAAATATGAATAATACTTTAATATTCAATAAGCACATAATGAGATCAACTCTCAAACATAATTAATCAACAATCACAAGTCCATCGACTTTCATGCTATATACATATTTATACACCAGTCCAGGAAGCAACGTCCAACCTTCCTGGACCGGGAGCAAGACTTTACTAACTTGACTTGACTGAACTCAAAGTCAACTTTATTCATTCTACTTCCTGTTTTCTACATCAGGAATTCCACGTGTCTTTTAAACTCTTAACATGACGTGAACTTTAGATCATGCAATGTCAACTAAGACTGTGACAAAAATACAGTAGTGAGATGTATAACAAATTTATATTCACATTTAACTTTATTTGTAAAATCCCTAAACTTTGAGTCACTTCAGGTCAGAATACTAAAAAATAAACTAGCAATAATACATGAAACTAGAATGGAACCTACAGGGAATGGCTGGGAGACCAAAGTTAACATGGAGGAGATAAGTAAACCAAAAGCAAAGACACAGATATTTTACAAAGAGAATTAGATGAATTACAGAAATGGGAATCAAATTGGAGCATGTCTTTCCACCCAGAAAAATGTCAGTTGTTAAGAGTAACAAAAAAACTAAAACAAATTAATTCCACTTATCTTATTCATGGCAAACCAGTAACACAGACTAAAAACACAAAATACCTAGGTGTTATAATAAATGAAAAACTGTCATGGAATCCACATATTGATGAAACTATAAAAAAATCAAACAAAGCATTAGGGTTTATTAAAAGAAATTTCTATAAATCAAATAAGAACATAAAACTAAAATGTTATTTAACCTTGGTTAGGCCAATAATAGAATATGCATCCACCGTGTGGGACCCCTCAACTCAAGAAAACATTAAGAAACTGGAACAAACACAAAATAGAGCAGTGAGATTCATAACAAACGAATATTCACATTTGACTAGAGTAACACCATTAGTAAAATCACTAAATTTAGGAAGCCTTCAGAACAGAAGACTTAAAAGTAAAGTAGCAATTATACATAAAACACTGAACCATAATCTTCAAATACAAAAACAAAATCTAATAAAATACTCTGAAAGACACAAAAATAAAGGCACATTCCTCGTCCCATATGCTAGGACAAATTTGTACAAATACTCCTTCTTCTCTAGTGCTATTGAATGGAGCATGGAATGGGTTGCCTGAGCTAGCCAGAAAAACCAGTGACTTGGCAGAATTTAAGTCATTGGTTAATATGCATGACTAAATGCATGACGCGTAGGACGTAATCATCTTCTTTTTTGAAGTAACGTCTGTATTATATAAGATAAGATAAGATGGACATGGACCAAACATAGGAAAAGCCCAGAACAAAGCCTGATGGCAAAGTAATGTTACAGTCCAATGTTCCACTGGTAGTCAAAAGGATTAATTAAAGCAAGTCAATACATAACTCTGAAGTATAACTTAGAAATATACCCAGTACAAAAGTCAACAACTAAAATAGTGATACTTATTCTAGTCACTCAAAAAATGTATTTGAGCTTAATACTAAGATTACAACTAAATGTTAAGCATGTTTTAGGATGAAAAATCTACTCACAGGGCAGACTCCACAGGGTGTCCGTACAAAGCCAGATGTGTCTGTCAGAGGTTTGACTGCTCTGTATATTTTAACAGACGAGTCCCCCGTTGTTTGACTAGCCGTACCAGTAGTCCTGGCAGAAAGCTCAGCTTTGCCGTCAAATATGAGAGTATCCAGGATTGCCTCCATATCTTTCACTGTTAAATTCACCTGGCAAATTAATTTATAGGATGTATAAAGTACTGCTACTAGATACAAGTTTTAAAAATGCTGGTGTTACATAGGTATAATGGTACATAATTATTTTGTTTACCCTTTATCACACTAGTCATGTCTTGCAAACTACAGTTTTTGGGAGTCAATGATCCTTTATATTGTTTTTTTTTTCTTATAATTTTGTTTTCACTCATAAACATAATGATCGTTCTTCTACTGATTTGTCGGTGTTTGTAACAATTTTTAAAAAATATATTAATATATTCAAGAGTTACATCTAGTCTTAGATAAAAGATGTGTGTTGTAGCATATGGGGATTGATCATAAAGTTAGGATTTGAACCTAGTGTAGAGACAGTGACAAGGTATTTCTAACAAACAAAATAAGAAATTAGGTCATGTGAAGGCCACACAGATTGTTAAGCTTACCAATTCAAAACTTGTACACTTTAAAAAGCCCTGGACTATGACACCTCCACCCTTTCCCACAAAAATACCCACACTGCCATCATAGCCTAACTATATAAGCCAAAGCACTCTGGCACTCTAGTAACAACGCAGTGAGCACTGAGCCACATAGCTGTGACTGGCAACACCATCGCAGACTCCTTGTCCCGCCACGGAGGACTAACACCCCCCCACACACACCAGGCAGCCTGTGAGTTTCCATCATGCTCTGGCAACAATCCAATCAATTGAAATGGTTTGACTGCTGCAACAGGTCCCAAAAAGCCCATAAGGTGTCATGACCAAGCCTCCCAATGATGGAGGTTGAGCAAGCCTGAACACACTATTATAGCACATTGCACATCACAGACTTTGACTCACAGCACCCCCGATGGGAGAAAAAATACAGTGACTCATATTCCTTTCAACACTTGCAGAATTCCAGCTTGACAGGTCTGGGAAACCATAAGTTCTTGACCTGTATGGTGCATTAAACACAACTGCAAGGTTTGCTGTCAAGCCCTCTCAAATGGAGTGTAGTGATGAGAATTAGATCTATTTAGAAAGTCAGTAAGAAGGGATGCAACCCTGTATTAGTAATAGGAAACATTTGTCCAATTTGCACTATTAGTAATATTTACCTTGCTAATACCTAAATTAGTTATATATTTCAACACATCATCAGCTGTGGCATAAGAAGCCTGTAGTCTTGTCCAGGGCTCTTCAGGGTAAACCTTGTTAGCATCTAGAGCCTGGAGTAATTAACACAAAATGCAAGCATAAAGTGGTGCTGTGATAGAGATCACCCTTTTTTTATTTTCATTTTAAAAAGAAGACTGCAGAGATGTGTATTCTCTGCCATCTAAAAAAAAAAAGGGGGTCAAAATATAGACGTTCACATGATATCTAAAAGATTTAAAGCTAAATACAGACTAACTTTTATCTTTTTGAATGCATCCATCTAAAAAAAAAGGGGGGTCAAAATATAGACGTTCACATGATATCTAAAAGATTTAAAGCTAAATACAGTCTAACTTTTATCTTTTTGAATGCATCCATCTAAAAAAAAAAACAACCTGTTACTTGATGAAAGAATGATTTAATTGGTCAAACATTATTTCACTTAGTCTAATGACTTGTAGGTTCCTTAATTTTAATTAAGATTTTTTTATTTGCAGGATTAGAAAGAAGAAAAATAGATAAGGTCTCCTCTTATTATTGAGTTTATGTTTGCTAATTATATTATAAGCTCATTAGAACGTACATAAACATGAACAAGTTGTCTTATTAATATTTTAGCAATGCTCAAGGTATTACTTATAACTCTATGACTGTGACCCTCACTAAGCAAGCTCAACAGAGGGGTAATTAGAAACACTATAACTTGGATCACTGCAGACTGATAATACACACTAGTTAACATACGAATATAAACTAAATGGACCACAAAAACTCCAACTATCCAGGAATTAACAACTTCAATTACAATTTTTAGTGACAGCACACACCAGTCTTCATCTACTCCCAGCTAACAACTAACTAAAATCTCTCTCATGCGCTAGCAACACCAGAAACACATTCAAAAACATCACATTCATACAAAATGGATATAACTCTTTTATACCTAAATGGCAACACAGAAATAACACATTCCCTCTCACCATACCAGCACATGACACAGGCTTTGACCACAACAAATAATGACATCACAGAAGCTTAGAAACAAGCAGTAAACATCGTATGTAGTTAAGGAGATTAAACCATTTCCATTATGACCAGGACTAGTAGGGACATCACTAAATACTCAAGATGGCTTAGAAACAAGCAGTTAGCTTAGGACTTTCACAGAGTAAACATCGCATGTAGTAAAGGAGATTAAACCATTTCCATTATGACCAGGGCTAGTAGGGACATCACTAAATACTCAAGATTGCTTAGAAACAAGCAGTAAGCGAAGGACTCTCACAGAATTAACATCGTATGTGGTGAAGGAGACAAGGCGGTTCGTATTTTGAAATTAAGTTTAATAAAGTTCTTCAAACAGTCTTTGTAATCCATATACTTCGTAAGTGTCTTCATAATTGGTTAGATTTTTTTACCAACTCATGGTATTGCATATATATATAATATATATATATACACAAACAAGCATGTTCTAATCATTGATTATATGAAACATCCTAAACAATAACAAGACACATGACACTATATAAGGTGGACATGTATTGTTACCCTTTGCTGTAAAAACTTGTGTGCCTGGGCATTTAGAATTTCTACAAATTCTGATTCAAACTCTGAAGCGCTGTACCAAGGACCTCCAGTTACTGACTGATCAGGCTCAAGATTATAAAGCATATAGACTTTCTTCTTGGAAGCCTGGAAATAGAAATAAAACAGTATACACACACAAAAAAAGCCACTGTTTTTAACTCTTTTTCTCCTAACTGATGATACCAATGTCGATTTGACCCCATTAAATTAAATTAAATTAATGTTTGGTTTTATAAACTTTAATTTGTGTTATATAAAAAGAGCGTGCATTCTCCTATTATTCTATACCTAATATAATATTTCCTCATAACAAACACAAAAGTTATTGAAGTTTGATCATAACAGGGTAGTGAAACACAAATGAGCAAAATGAATGATTTCATCGGAACGTGGAAAATAATTACGGAGAGAAAGAGTTAATTCTGCACAGAGAATAGCAGTGCATAGAACTTCACATCACAGAATTTTGTTTTTAAATAAGCCCTATGCATACAGTATTTTTGTTTACAGTTTTACATACTAAAAAGTGTATCATTATTATTTCCCTATCAAACCACAGCAGAATATCACTTACATTCACTGACTTGACAGCCTTGATCAGCTTTTTACTTTCTAGATTCTTTAATATTTTATTCAGCACTTGAATATTTTTTAAATTGCTTTTGATCCTAATATCCCTGGTCCAGATCCCTGAAGTAGAAAAGAAAGGTAAAGAGAAAGTTTTTTTTAAAAACATCCACATTTATGTCCATTTTACTTTTTGTGGCATTTTTTACTTAACCATTTCTAGGAGTTTTTTTTTTGTTTTTTTTTCAGTCTATAAGATTTAATAACTCTTAGAAATTTCTATGCAGAATTAATTCCTGTTACAATGGAACTGATTGCTAAATACATCTTGGCATTTTGAGGTGTTAAATCTGATGACCCGGTGTCCAATGTATGACCCAGTATCCATTGTATGACTCAAGTGTCCAATTAACAAACCTTTTTCCATTGTAGGACTCAGTGGGCAATGTAGGACCTGGTTTCCCGATGTATGACCCAGTGTCCAATGTATCACGTGGATCATTCTTTACAAGGAGAAAGAACAGGCTTCCTCTTAACAATTCATTTCATTCTCAAGTATAAACCATGAACAAATTGTGCACAAAATATATTTCAAGCAATAAAACTATTCAATAATAATCTGGAATTATATTATAAATCACAGTTATAGACTTAACTTTAATGAACTCCCTTTTCAATGCACTTAAATGTAAAAATGCACTCTACGTAGAAACTGAAAGAATTCAATGCATAATTAATTTTTCTGGTTTACGCTTCTCTTGCATCCTAGCTGCTTACATCATGTGACAATTACCTTTATTTTGAGAGTCTTTTATAATCTGGAACACGACTTTCTCTTCTGTATCAGCACCTTTCACTTGACTGAAAGAAATAGACAGAGATGTAACAGTCAACATAAATATAATCTCATCCTAATTATCAGGTCAGTATTTCTTATGTTTTAGATCATACTTAGCTGAATCTGGGTCTTTCAGTCTATAGAGAATTTTAGTTCCACTTTTGAGTAACTCCAGCCTATTCTGTAAGGAAAAAAAAATGTACTTGTTTAAGCATCAGCTACACTAAGAGCGACTATGAGAGAAATGATTGTAGGACAGTAACATTAAGGCATTGTCTTTGATTCAGAAGATTAAAGATGAGTGCTGTATTTTATTTGACCATGCAAACCTAGTCACAATCGGCATACTTTGCAGATTAACACTATAGACCATGCAATCATTAAAAAAACATCAAACAAAAACATTAAAATTGGATTCTTCTAACAGGAATGAAATTAATGTTTTCTTTCAATAAAACTTGAGCCGCATGATAAAGAAATTCTTTAGTTTGGGAAAGTAAAGGTGGTTGGTCATTGTGCTGGCCACATGACACACTTGTTAACAGTCAGCCCAAGAAACAGATGACCTATACATCATCTGCCCTATAAATTGCAAGGTCTGAAAAGGGTTATTTACT
Source organism: Biomphalaria sudanica (assembly GCA_036873155.1). Lineage (NCBI taxonomy): Eukaryota > Metazoa > Mollusca > Gastropoda > Planorbidae > Biomphalaria > Biomphalaria sudanica. The sequence goes on from JAZGLO010001988.1 coordinate 108,592, forward strand.
GTCAAATAATCAGTATATATGGCAATATTTCTTTTTATAAATGCTAAACCCCTCAAACACACCAATATTTATGAAGCAATTTTCAAACAGAATTCAGATAACAGTGAATAATGGATATATTTTTTGTTTTGAAAATGTCAACATTTAGAAGTAGTCAACTAAAAGTAGGCTGTCATTAATTTAGAATACACATGACTTACAGTTGATAAAAGCCTGTTAACAGCGATAACTCTCTGCTGAATATCAGACTGAGGAATGGCTTGCTTGATGACATCGTCAGAAATTCCTTTGGGATTCTGGCCACACAATTCAATAATTCTAAAACAAACAAGAACATTATTCTCAAATTGATTTCTGTTTACTTTTCAATGAAAGGCCTCTCCAACCACACACTTTTTGGTCCTTTTATATTCAGAAGAACAGCCACCATTACAATAACATCAAATTATTTATTGGCATCCTCCAATAGAAAGCCCTCATTCCGAACCAATATGTTTAGGTTGTCCCACTTCTTATTTTCAGTCCTCAAATGAAAGGTCACAGTTTAAAACAATGCATACACTTCTTTTAATCACCCATAGCATCCTAGCATATAAAAATGCCCCTGCAGTAGACCCAGCTTTACAGTATTATATATCCCCCCACCCAAAAAAAAATTTCACTAGGCCCTTATAAACACTATGACAATTTTTAGGATTTTTTATTTAGAATAGAGGCCTACTTGTAAATCTTAATCTATCCCAAAAAAAAAATTAAGGGGTGTTTTAGTACCATGGGATATTTCACTGAATTTCAGCTTCCTTGCTATCCAAAAAAAAAGAAAATTAAGGTTTAAGGTTTTTTTTATATAGTAGCATGGGATATTTCACCGAATTTCAGCTTCCTTGCTATCCAAAAAAATGGAAATTAAGGGGTGTTTTAATACCATGGGATATTTCACTGAATTTCAGCTTCCTTGCTATCCAAAAAAAAAGAAAATTAAGGTTTAAGGTTTTTTTTATATAGTAGCATGGGATATTTCACCGAATTTCAGCTTCCTTGCTATCCAAAAAAATGGAAATTAAGGGGTGTTTTAATACCATGGGATATTTCACTGAATTTCAGCTTCCTTGCTATCCAAAAAAAAGAAAATTAAGGTTTAAGTTTTTTTTTATATAGTAGCATAGGATATTTCACTGAATTTCAGCTTCCTTGCTATCCAAAAAAAAAATAATTAAAGGATGTTTTAGTGCCATGGGATATTTCACTGAATTTCAGCCTCTGGAGGAATCAAACACTAATTTTGTATGCTGAAAATATCCATCAGAAAATAAAATTTTTTTTTTTTTTTACTAGATAGATCTAGATTAATATAAATTAGATCTAGAATAAGAATTTCCAAGAATAGATTACCTAGATTCTAGTCTAGATCTTTCAAGAATCTAGAGTAAGCTAGATCTACAGATGTCAGAGTCAGAATCTACTGTTTTACTGTTAAATTAAATTATTTAAGATTTAAAGTTAATTAACTATAAAGTACTAGATCTAAAAATAAAGTTTTATAAATTTATTTATATACTATTAGTATTAGTACTATTACTAGTATTACCCTATTTCTCAAATTTAAAAGCCTTAAGTCAGTAAAACTTCCCATCGAAGGACCCTTTTGAAGAATGTTACACAAGTGGTAAATATGGCACTGTTTAAAAAGACTATTTGTCAATAATTTGTAGCGCATTGATCGAGCTTTGTCACAGTTTGTGGCAAAATAATTACAAAAATGTGTTTAATATAAAAAAAATTTTTTACTTTTAAAATTGTGACTTTATTTTACTGTCCCGAGACGCCCGAGTCCCGACTGATTGATCACCATAAGATCATAATAATAATATTAAATTGATGATCATGTCATGATGTGATGTCACTGACTGACACTGCTGATCATTCGTTCATTGACTCTCATTGAGTTGAGTGATTCTGAATCACACTCACAGACTCACTCACACTGTACTGAACTTAAGTAACATTTTTATACGTTATTCTAGATCTGGAGTCTAGAATCTATATTGTAGATCTAGATCTAGGTGCACATTTTATAACAAACACAAGATTTAGAATTAAAAACCAATCTTTAAAAAAAGAATAAATTCAATACTTTGCTTCAATATCAACGTCTTCAGACGGTTCTTGCTTGACTATGGGGGCTGCCATTTTGTTTTCATTTAATGTTTGGTAACTCTCAAAACTAATTATTTAAAGGGACGTAATTAACAAAATTAAGATATGAGCAGACGTAGAATTTTGATATGAAGTATTTATTTCAAATACTGGTGTGTATACAGAGCTAAAAATTAACAAGACAATTTTCAAAATAATGAATTTACTTGCCATAAAAACTGAATCAAAATATTTGTCTTTAACTTTAATAGTTAAAACATAACTAAAAGTAATAACTACTTGTGTATGACTATGAATTAATATTTTTTAGATCTACATATTTTATTAATTCATTAAATTTCAATGTGCAGTGTCCAGCCTGATAGCAAGTAAGAAAAAAAGCTGAATGTAGTTCAAAGTATGTTAATCTTAAATGGAATAAAGAAAGAAATAGCCTCACATACACACACACAAATAAATAAAAGTAAGCTACAAGTTAAATGATACATAAATATCAATTCAAATCATATTCTTCAAGCAAAGAAAAAAATAAAAATAAGTTTAATACATTTGTATTTTAAAAACACTCTATCAAAATGTATCATCTAATGGTCAAATAGAAAATGGAATGGAATATATATTTTAAAATAATTACAAAAATGTGTTAAAATTTTGTCTTAAAAATTCACTTTTAAAATTGTGACTTTATTTTACTGTCCAGAGTTTTGTTACATTATGATTTTTTTTAAAGTAAAAAAATGCAATTTGAGTCTGATGTATATTGTACATAAAAAAAGTTTAGACATTTTATTCTAAAAAAAATAATTTTAAACATCAATTTTGATTTGATTTTGCTGATAATAAAAATAGTTAACACATTTTTTCAATGAAAATAAATATTGTTGAGAATGTGAATGTCAACACAGGCAGTATCTGTAATCTTATGCCATAAAAAAAATAATAAAACAGGAAGAAGTGAAACATAATTAATCACAACAGGAAAAAAGAAAGTAGTGTTAAGGAAAGAAAAAAAGTGCTAATGTATACCAAATACATTATGAAAATATACTAAAGAGAACATTCTAGTAATTGAAATGACTTTGGTATCTCTCTTTCTGGTTAAGCCCAGAAGTTAAGTTTCTCTTTTTTTTTTTTTTTTACGTCAAAAAAAGTAAGGGGAGGTAATTAGATGTCAAACTGATATTGGGGATTTTTCACACTTTAGTAATTATCTTTTCTTGTAAATGAGCATCTATAATTCATCAAATTTCGTTAAGCACAGTAATCTTCTCTTTTGTCTGTCTGCATTTTGATTTTTAGATACCAGTTTACATTTCTTTAGCAAAAAAATACATTAAAAAAAGAAGAGAAAGCAATAAAAAGAGATGTGTAGGTAATATAATATAACCTAAAAAACAATGTCAACAAATAAATGACTAACAGCCTAAGAGAGTCTTTCAAATAGACTAAATAAACAAGGTCAAAGTGGCTAAAAGTTGATAACAGTATCAGGAAAAAGAAGAAAAGGCAGAATAAGAATAAGAGAACGGAAGGGCATGTCATTGAAAGGCAGATCGTGTAAAGGTGAAGATCTTCAAATTAAATTATCGCTGTTGACAACTAATAATAAAAATTAATTTGCACTACAACCAGATGACCTTAGAATATTGTGTTTTTTTCAAAGGTAAAAAGTGCCAAAACATTTGTAGGAAATACAAATCTTATCAATATTTCCATTTTATGTAAACTGGATAATAAAAAAAAAATTAATTTATTACAATCCCTCAAAAAGCAGACATTGTTTTTCTTGACCTTCAGAACCTTTTTTTACTTCAATAAATCTTAACAAAAATTAACCACAAAGTTTCAGGTAAATATGTTGATCTTCACTGTTCCTACGTAGATTTGTTTTTAGGGTGCCACAAATCAATGAACAGTAACACAAAAGTGTTTTCATCTCATAATATTTCTCACAACAGTCTCAAATGAACTAGTTAATAATATTGTTAGGAATCTCCCTATCCAGGCTCGCTGCAAATTGCACCAAACGACACCACCAACTTAAAGAACTTGACAACTGTAGGCTTCAAAATAATGTAATAGTTTAATGTCAATAAATAACCGCCAACACTGTACAATTGGCAGCACGTAACACAAGACTGTACAAATATCTCTCCGCCATATCAACTCTTGCACTAGTCTCTATGTCTCGTCTCGGACTTGTACTGAGCCGTTGTAATGAACTGTAGATTGGGAAGTTGTGACTGACTCGTCTCTGATACCTTCGCTCTTTACATAGGGTCCCTGCTGGCCTTCTAGAACCGGGCCGAACGTCGCTCGACCATTCTGGGTGGTCATATGACTACATCCCTTGTGACGCTCCTGAGCTCTGTTCACGACGTCAATCCTACTCGAACCTTCATGTTGACACTCGTCTTGGCTGACCGTCGTAACTCCTCATGGTTGACCGCTCGTCTATCGCTGGCCTGGGGCGATTTGCGTCAGCTGACTACACACACACCACTACCCCCATCTGTGCCACCACCAGGTTTATAACAATATGAATTGTGAAATAAAGTCTTCAGGTTTGGTAGCTACAATAAAAAAAAAGAAACTAGGAACCTATTGAACACACATTGCACTAAGTTTCAAATCAGGGGAAGAAACTTAATCATGATAGCAATACCAATTAGCAATTAAAATATTTTCCTAAATTGCAACCATTATATTGTTTTTAAGGCCTAGCCAAAAAAGAGGCTTTAATATATATATATATATAAAAATTAAGGCCCAAATTACAGGAGGAGGGGGGGGGGGGGGGTAAATTAGATAATGTTGTGAAAGGAGCAATTCATTATCCTATTCAGAAATCAAGAATATGTAATACCAGAATACAATTTGGCAGCCATTTTCCTGGAAAGTGTCACACAAGGAAGTGTTGTTCTTTTCCCTATTAGAAACAAACACTCAAAAGACATTTTTTTTTCTCTTTCAGTGTTGTCTATATGGCGTAGTGTACATCAGGCTATGAAGAGATGACTGATAAGTTAAGATATTGTTTACATGCACACACACAAAAGAAAGGACAACAACAAACAAAAAAAAATATGAAGTAATAATAGTCTTCTGATCCCAATTCAGTCCAAATTTGAGCCTCTGCATTGTTAACAAATTGAAAAGTAAATTGTTTAAAAAAAAAAAGTTTAAGGACCACACCATACACTTGTTCAAACATTCTGAGATCAGTATTTGGACCAATGTATATGCTAAATCATGCTCAGTCGTAATGTGATATGAACACATTTTTATATGACTTAGACATAACATTTTCAAAAGATTACATAACATGAATTAACAAGTCTAAATTTTCTATTACTAAGTACCAAAAATTACATGTAATGTATTTATTTAATTATAGTTCATGCATTCTATAAAACTGGGTGTTACAATAAATGTTTTATCAAATGCAAACTTGGAAAACCAAGATAAAAACAACAACAATGAAGCTAACAAAAAAATACATTAATTATGTTCTAGTTTGTGTCACCAGTAACAAATACAAAAATATGGCACATATTCATGTACTTTTTGTTCATATCAACTCTGAATAGATAGAACTATTTCAGTCCAATCAATGAAGCCAAACTTGTTTAAAATATGTTGGATGAATGTCATTACAATACAAGAAATAACATGAAAGAAATGGTGTAGATTTAAAATACAACAACATTATGTGATATGTTGAAATAGGACTGTGACTCATTGTTGTTAATGCACTTTTTATACATTTTAACAACAAATTTAATTTAACTTTACCCACAAAAACAATACATTTAAAAAATAAAAGGGTATTAAGTGTTGCCTTTATAACCATACTTATTCACCTAGAAGAAATTGGTGTTTCATAGCCCTATCCTTATGGACTTACATTTGATCTAATAAATACACCCTCTTTGAGTTAGCAGATATAATGTTGACTTCAGGTGCATACCAGCAAGTGTTAAAGAATTCAACTATTTATAACACACACACAAAAAGTACAATCGAAACCGGTATAAATATGACCCGTATATACACAGAATGTGCAAACTGTGTGCAACTAGTGTATAAATAAAAAAGTGTACAATTTTATTTTAAAAAAATTAACAATTAATGAAGTGTATATAACATTTCAATCTAATCAAATTATGTTTCAGTGTTTTTAATTTATGAAATCTATTCCCACACATACACAACAGTGCCAAAAGACAAGTTTTAAAATGTGTTTAAAGAGTTGTAAGAAAAATGATATGCATGAACGATCTTGAACAACATAAAGCATTTTAGACTTACAAATATTCAAGAGATCCAGTTAGATTAATTAATTTGAATTATGTAACTTAGAAATATATAGGCCTATATTAATAAGATTTCATAAAATAATTACCAACTTTTGAAGAAAAGTAAATAAAAAATAATAATAATTAGATAACAGAGATAGCAGCCCTAAAACAATCTGAACAAATATTAATTATATATATCAATTTATATATATCAATTTGTTCATCATTATAGAACAAAATAATTCATTTGCTTGTTAAAAAAGAAAAATGTATGCTGTACAACAAAAAAGCAACTTCTTTTATATTCACTGAATGGTCTGTCATTAGACAGTTGTCTGAGCAACTGAAGAATGATAACAATGAAAGCAATCCCAATAAATATGATGCAAGTCAGCAGCAATAATGAACCAGTTGAAACTTCCATAACTTGTAGTTAAAGCTCATTCACGCACCAATAATTTCAATACAGAGTAATGTGTAACCAACAATCAAGTAACTTCAATAAATAGGAGTTGAAACACAGTCAACCAGCTTGACTATTGCAAGCAAGTACTTTTGTTTCCTCTTACCCAGCTGATGTAAGAATGTCTTAAAAGTATAATAAGAACAAGTTTCCCCTTTCCCAGCTGATGTATGATTGTCCAGTAGGGTGTGTTTAAAAATGAACAAGTTGTCATATTTATGTTACATAAATTGTATGTGATATTGGTCAAGACATGTCAATTCTACACTCGCTGAATGATCTTAAACATTGGAGCTGTGATGTTTCTTATAGATTTGACATCAAGTTTCTATTTTCTTTTATTGCATATGTCCAAACACTGTAAAAATCTATTATTAATTTTATTTACGATGGACTAGTCTTCAATAAACATTACAAATTTTTTCAAATACATCAAAATTGTTGTGATGGGACAGAAGAAAATAAAGGTGAATGTAAAGCCTATAATTCACATTTTTAGAATTGATTTAAGAGTTAAATGATAATGGAAAAAAAAAACAAAGTTATGAAAGGATTTAGTTAAATACAACAAAAAAAAAAACATGAGTCATCAAAAATTTGAACAACTAAAGTAGTTCTTGTAACTGTGAATAAATTATTTTCTATTTAAACAGCCCTATCTTTCAGATCTATATTTATTTAACTTTTCTTTTCTCTGTCAAACCATTTACAGTGCTAGACTCTGAACATGCCTTGACTTCCTGTTCTTTAAGGGGCCCAAAGAATATCCTACGTGTATAATGCATGACTAGCTGCTCATGAACAAGAGCTCCAATGTACCATAGGGGAGCATACTCCAAAGTAACCAGACCCATAAAGTCTCCATGAAAGGGAGTGTAGTCCCAGGGACAAGCCCCAAACTGCTTCAAGATGTAACCAGTGCTGAACTCCCAGCAATAGGTCCAGAAGGTGTATACTAGTCCCCTTGCGACTAAAGGAACTTCTCTGCTACTCAAGTAGACAAATATATGCTCACATACAAGTCCAGAGAGTCCATAAATGGGAAATGACCTAAAAATAAATAACATTTGTTAATTTAAAAAACTGGGCAGAAAAATATGATTATCAACAGTGTAATTAATGCAATTTTAATAAATTTTTTATTATAGTGTTAATGAATAATTTCTTTCTTACAAATAAAGGTTCAACATAGACATTTAAGATTTCAATAATAACAATGTCACATATATACATTAATATTAAAACTATAAAAATAGTATAAAAAAAAAAAAAAACAACAAGGAACAGAATTTTCAAAAAGAAAAACTATACAATTAATATCAATTCTTAAAGATGCTTTAACCTAGCAAAAAAAAAGTAAAAAGAAAAATGTATACCACATGCTTGTGTTTCCTGGAAACTTCCAGTTTAAGTTGACGACGAATTCCCAGAGAGCAGTAAACATGACTTCCGTTGCGTAGCCATGGATGGCATAGATGTAAAATCTTCCAAGTGTTGAGATTCTCTCGTAGATCTTTGGATCCATCTAAAAATCAACAGAACAAACTCAATACAAGAACAAATAAGCATCATCAGTGCATCGCATTGAAATTAAACTTTGATAAGTCTGTTTAGAAAATATTACTGAGCTGCTTTGAACATGTCATATCAATTCCAAAAGTGTACATTAAATACATTTGAATTATGCCACTATCATAAGGACAACACAGGTAGTTGTATAGGTGTTTTCAATACATGTTAGTTTGCATGAGTTTTAATCCTTTTCTCCCACCCTTTTTTTTATGTATATTTATATTTCCACTAGTTCAAATTAAGTTTTATTTAAAAAAGGCTTTGATTAAGAGTATTTGTATCAATTAGTTAAGATCAGTCATGCAATTAAATTTGTAATCTAGAGTAGCAATAAAATAAGCATTTATACAAATTTTTTTAAAAAGGGGAACGACCTGAATTTAAATTCATAGCTCAATCCTTCTCAGGCTTCTCAAGCTTTGGAGAAGAGCAGTGGTTACATTTTTTAAAAGTCCTCTAAGTCATGAAGACAATTATTTGGCATTTCGGCTGCCTCCCTTCTCTCCTCCCCATGACGACTTTGAAACTAAGAATAGTTTGACCTGTTTAAATGCTTGTTTTCTTACCTTCAGAATTTACTTAGGTAAATCTAGTTAATCAAATAGTTAAATTTTGCTAAGCCATTGATTTTCCTGGCTGACTCAGGCAACCCTTTTTATGCTCTCGTTTTTTAAAAATAGGGTTATAATAGCCATTAATAGGGGTGACATCTTCTTTCCAGTTTCTCAGCACTCTAAGTCTAAACTCAGATTATAGATAGTACACTTATAGACTTATCTAATCTATTATATGGCTATTGAGCCGCCGTTAGCAATTGAATATATCTAGTCTGACTATATTATTAAAAAAAATATATCTAGATCTATAATCTATATTATATAGATATTACTAAATATTAGTAATACTAGTATAAGTATTAAGTAGTATAAATACTATAAATTAGTATAAATCGACTTTCTCGCCTTAGCCTTAATAATTACTAAATTAGAGGCGTTAGAGTCAGTTAGACTCTTACTTACTTCTCTTAGCCTTATTAGACCCGAATCTGGAGTAATTTCTAAATTTGAACAAAATCTAGTCAAGATAGTAGAGATATAGTATAAGTAACTATACTTTGCAAGCAAGACAATGTAGATTTATCACTATCATATAGCCTAGAGTCTAGAAGAGATCGAGATCTACCTGCCTAAATTTAAAATTACCTTTTTGTTTCAGTGCGATGAAAAGTCGAAGTTGCGAAATCATGAATTAGCTTCATAAACTTTGACCCTGTCTCAACAATTTCATTAGCAATTTAGATGTAAATGCTATTATTATTTTTATCATCCCCGAGATCTTGTCTGCTGGCCTGTACGTCGCGTCAATCACGGATGTTCATTTGAATTTCATGTCCTTAATATTTGATATAGACATTCAATACCCCACTTAAATTCTATTCAGATGAGCTCTATAGACTGTACTTACAGATCTCGACTCAAAAGATGTAAAGATTTTTTTACAGTCACTGTTATTTATTTTGTTGTCACACTGAAACTAAAAATAGTCTCAATTATTATGTTTCGGTGTTTTAGTTTCAGAAAAGAAGCTAATAATGTAATTCAAACCAAAGGCTCAAGACTCAAAACCTAGTATAAATATAATTCTAAGTTACCACTAGGAGACAAGATCGATTGTCAAGTGCTAGATGCATCGGAATTTTGATTAGTGATTTGAAGTAGACCTATTACCGTATATAGACTGCAGCTAATGCGGTCACAGCTCAACATTAGTACCTGGCCTTAGATAAGATCAAGACTGAGGATATTGTTCTCAGTTTGCAAATAAAACTTTGTCAGCAGCAGTATTTTAAGTTTAATATCCTATGTCAAGTATATAAATTAAAAAAACAAAAACAACACTAAATAACATCATATAGGCCACTAGTAAGATCATTGACAACAAACAAGCTCGACTTGAACATTTTTATGAGAACAATTTAACAAGCTAAGCGAATAGGCCTACAAGAGAATATAGAAATCACTGATTTAATTATTAAACCAGACACAGTAACACCATTGTTCCCTAGGCAATTATTAATTTAATCATGTCTTAGTGCGGCTGTTGAATAAAAGTAGGATGCGTGTTGTTTCCATTGTTCTGTTTTTATTTGAGATGTTAAAGATAGGCCTAATATTGTTATTTTGTGAAATTGGTTAAAAGAATGAATGAATGAAAGTGCAGGCTTCGTTTTAATTTTATTTTTAAAAGACGGATCTATTTTGATAGGTTTGCATTGGGATGTAACTCCAGACAGTTAGGATAACTTATCCTAGTAGGCACACACACACATATGTGTGAGAGAGTGACGATGTGTAATTGTGCATATGAAAAAATGCATCCCTACAACCATTCCCCCATAAAAAATCCAAACTGCGTCAATATATAAAAAGTTTGCTTCTGAATCGGGTTTCAAGATAACCATATCAAGTCCCTGGTACCCTCAATCAAATGGTCAAAGTGAGGTTTCTGTTGGTATCGTAAAGCAGATATTCAACAGAACACAAGTCATTGGTTTTCCTTGCTGACTCAGGCAAGTCAGTCTAATAGCACAAGGAAGAAGGAGCATTTGTATATAGTATATAGTTCTTTTCTGATGGAGATGTCCTCTTTGCCTTGTAGCTTGAGACACCGCCACTCAAGGCTACACGTGAAAAAGCTCAAGCATTTCCCGGTCATGAGTGTCTATTTCACATTGCTTGGGAGTATCTTTATATCTCTTGTATGATTCTCCCCCCACCCTAAAAAAGTTGGCTTAGTGAGCCGATTTTCAGGCAAATCTTATCTAATCTTATATAATACAGATGTTACTTCAAAAAAGAAGATAATTACGTCCTACGCGTCATGCATTTAGTCATGCATATTAACCAATTACCTAAATTCTGCTAAGTCACTGGTTTTCCTGGCTAGCTCAGCAACCCATTCCATGCTCTAATTCTCTGTGGCATTTTACGTCTCGAGAGACGATCTTTTCCCTTTGCAACTTCTTGTGTGACTAAAGAGGCCAATCCTTGATACACAGCTGCGATCGCAGGTTGGGCATATATAATCACCAGGCGCCGTTGCATTTTCACCCTTCTTTCTGCTTCTGTTGTGTATGGCATCTGCAATCTTTGACCCTTCCTTTATGCTCTCTCTCCATGAGGATCTGTCCAGTGCCACCTCTTCCCAGTTGCCAGTGTCGATTTTGAAGAGCTTCATGTCGCGTTTGCATACATCCGTATAACGTAAAAGTGGGCGACCAGCGGCTCTCCTGCCTTCTATTAGATCGCCATACAGGATGTCCTGTGGAAGTCGACCTTCTGTCATTCTACGAACGTGGCCAAGCCAGCCAAGGCGTCTGCTGCTGATAACAGAGCGGATGTCCTGGCACCCTGCTCTTTGTAGCACTTCCTCATTGGTTATCTTATCTTGCCACCTTATTTTAAAGATCCGCCTTAGACATCGGAGGTGGAAAACATTCAGCTTTTTTTCCTGCCATGAGTAGGTTGACCATGTTTCACTTCCGTACAGCAAGGTGCTCAACACACAGGTCCGGTAGACTAGGGCTTTAGTACTGTTAGTCAGCAATATGTTGTCCCAGACTCTTTTCTGCAGTCGTGACATGGTGGCCATTGCCTTGGCTATCCTGTTGTTTATGTCTTTATCCAGTAGAGTGTTGTTGGATATGATGGAGCCAAGGTAACAAAAGTGATCAACAATTTCTAGTGGTTGGCCATTAATGCTTACTTGAGGTGCAGTGTTTGTGTTTTGGACAAGTATCTTAGTCTTGCTTTGACTGATGTTTAAGCCGAACTTCTGGCAAGCAGCAGATAATTTGTCAACCAGGCACTGTAGCTGAATATCAGAATCAGCCACAATAGCTGCATCATCAGCATACAGGAGTTCCCTGACGAGTAGCTTCCTAACCTTGGTTTTTGCCCGCAGCCTTGATACATTAAATAGTTTTCCAGAGGATCTTGTATGGAGAAACACACCTTCGTTTATGTCGTTGTACGCATAATGCAGTAGGTGCGAGCACACATCCCTGCTTGACACCACTGCAAACCTCAAAAGGTGCTGATTGGGCTCCATTGAATTTGACAGTGCATTTAGTTTCCTCGTGAAAACACTCAATGAACTGCAGTAGTTTGGGAGGGCAACCTATTTTCCTCAGGAGTTTGAAAAGGCCACTTCTGCTGACCATGTCAAAAGCTTTAGTCAGATCAACAAAAACGATGTAAAGGGGTCTGTCTCTCTCTCTCTGAATTTCTCCTGCAGTAGTCGTAGAGAAGATATCATGTCTACAGTGGATCTACCACTCCTGAATCCACACTGAGACTCTGGGTAGACTCTAGAAGCTATCACTTGCAGCCTGGATAGTGCCACTCTAGCAAAGATCTTGCCCACTATACTGAGGAGAGAGATACCCCTGTAATTGTTGCAGTCACTCCGATCCCCTTTGTTCTTGTATATTGTGACTATAGTTGCGTCAACAACAGCGGCTGAGGAGAATATAGAGTTCAGGGAGCAGGAGTGATTCGTTGACTTTCACTACTTCCACTGGGGTACCATCACTCCCAGGAGATTTTCTATTTTTTATGCAGTTAATTGCTTTTTTAAGGTCACCGAGGCTCGGAAGATCATCTAGGCATTCCAGTACTGGAAGATCTGGTAGAGAAGCCAGGGCGACATCGTCTACTGTGTTCTGTGTGGCATAGACTTCGAGGTAGTGTTCTGTCCAACGTTCTAGCTGCTTGGTTTGATCTGTAATTTTTTCTCCTGATTTGGATAGAAGGGGGGCAGGCTTAGACACTGTTGGACCCAGGGCCGCTTTAATGCCATCAAATAGAGCTTTGCTATTTCCTGAGTGGAGACTGTCTTGGATTCTGTTGCAGGTATCCCTCCAAAAGTTGTTAGCACATTTTCTAGCCATTTGTTTCGCCTCTTTGTTAGCACTTTTGAAGGCCTTCAAAGATCTTGGACTTGGCTTTGTCTTGAGAGCGAGGTGTGCAGATCGCTTTTTCTCGATGCAAGGTTCCATTTGTGCTAGATTCGCCTCAAACCAGTCTACATTTTTGTGTTTTTGAGGTCCAAAGGCGGTGATTGCCGAACTGTAGATTACATCTCTTAATTTCTCCCATCTGATAGAGATGTCTTCTTCATCACTTAACGAGGGGATTGAACTGTTCAATAGCTCGCCAAAGAGTGCACACTTCTCTGGTTCACCTACATGGTTGACGTTAATTCGCCTAGTTCTGGGTTGAGTGGAAGTATAAGCCTTCTTGAGAAGTAGTTTGATTTTGCTTAGCACTAGTGAATGGTCTGAGTTGCAGTCCGCACTATGGTATGAACGGGTGTGGATGACACTTTTCAGATCCATCCTTCGGGTGATGCAGAGGTCAAGCTGGTGCCACCTTTTTGAGCGTGGGTGCTGCCAAGAGACTTTATGGCGTTCCTTGCCAGAGAAGAATGTATTTGTTACACACAGTTCATGAGAGCTACAGAACTCGAGTAGCCTTTGGCCATTGTCATTGATTTTGCCAACACCATGAGGTCCCAAGCATTGTGGCCATGCATCATTTCCATCACCAACACGGGCATTAAAGTCTCCATTTATATAGAGGTGCTCGGATTTTGGAATACTTTTAATTACGTCCTCTAGAGCTTGATAGAATCTGTCTTTGTCCTCTTCCGGTGCAGCAAGGGTTGGTGAGTAAGCACAGATTATATTAACTTTGCCTTGCGGTGATGCAAATTTCATGTGTGCTACTCTTTCATTGCCAATGGGAAACATCGCGATGCAGGGGACGAGACTGTTTCTTATTGCGAAGCCGACGCCATGTATTCTAGGGCTTTGTTCTGGTTTTCCTTGCCAGTAGAATGTATAGTTGCTTTCTGTAAGAGATCCGCTGTCTGCCAGTCTGGTTTCTTGCAGGCAGGCCACATCAATGTTTAGTCTGCTGAGTTCTCTGTCGATGATAGCTGTTTGACGCATGTCGGTGACGAGTTCAGGATCAGTATTGAAGCCAGGACACATTGTCCGTATGTTCCAGCTTGCTAAACGCATTAATGTTGAGGGTTTTCTTTTGATTGTATTTGCAGGTGCGGGTGAGCAGCTTGCTTTTTGATTTTGTCTTAGCACCAAGCACCCAGTGGTGCGGCAAGCTGTGGCGGGATAGCACGTTACTGTCCGAGGGCTGCTCGGCTTAAGGCAGGCAGTAGCTATCCAGTGAGGCTAAAAAGCCCCTCCTACCGTCAAGAGTGGTCCCTGGCGTTCCAGTTTACGCCAATCAGCTAGGAACTTATCACCGGTAACTACCACTCCCCGTGTTTTTCCAAAGACATTACTGTCAGAGATGGAGTGACCATGCTCTAATAGCACTAGGGAAGAAGGAGTATTTGTACAAATTTGTTTTAGCATATGGAACGAGGAATGTGCCTTTATCTTTGTGTCTTTCTGAGTATTTTATTAGATTTTGTTTTAGTATTTGAAGATTATGGTTCAGTGTTTTATGTATAATAGCTACTTTTCTTTTAAGTCTTCCATCCTAAAGGTGTTACACTAGTCAAATGTGAATATTCGTTTGTTATGAATCTCACTGCTCTATTTTGTTGTGTCTGTTCCAGTTTCTTAATGTTTTCTTGAGTTGAGGGGTCCCAAACAGCGGATAGGCCTACATATTCTATTATTGGCATAACCATGGTTAAATTACATAAAATGTAGTTGGGACCTTAATTCCTTGGCATGGATATGCCTATTATACAGTTCAACTGTGATGTGTGTAGGATTTCAGTCTTGTCTAGGCAGAAAATGTGGAAGGAATTTAGTTTTTATTTTTGATGTATCGGACTCAGAAGCCTATAAAATTGAAAGAAGAACTATAGCACTGTAAACTTTTAGTTTTGGAGAGAGAGAGAGAGAGAATGTCCTCACCGTGAGCATAGGCCTACTTGGTTTTGAAGCCTGTCAAATGCGTCACAGGCATATGCAACACGAAAGTCTGTCTCGTCATTTAGGCTTGGCTTATTTGCTGATATATTAGATAAGCCTGTATTTGTTTCTTGCTATTTATGTGAACGTGTGGTTCCGTGACTTGTTTCTTTTAGGAGAAGGTTGCTGCAGTTTGTCTTCTTTTCTTCCCACATTAATATGTATATATAGTCATGCCAATTTTTTTCAGGCCTTAGCGTAGAAGATTCCCTTCATTAGTCGTATTTAAGGCGCAATTACATTTGACTTAAGTCTTCTTAAATCGCCCAAATAGCTATAGACCTGCATCAGTAAAATATCTTATTCAAATAATTCTATAACAGGCAACTCATCTAAGTAACATCCAAGAACGTAGTAAACCAATTAATTTTAAAAAACGAACTTTTTCATTATTTGAAAGTATCTATTTCATCAATTTCTTTCATTTAAAACTGTTTCTAGTGGTGCTTTTATATATGTAATATGTATTCATTGTTTCTGGCTTCACATTTGTAATTCATTTCTCAATCAATAACAATTATTTCAATTATTTTTATTTTTACTATTTTTATTAGTTTTATTGAACAAAAAAATCAAAAGGTGAAAGTGACCACATCAAATAATATAAACTATGTACAGCTTCAAGACAATACATATATTTTTTTTGGTCACTTTTCAATACTTGTATTGTCCTTATCAACATATTCAATTGCCAATCACCTAATGACTAATTACATACAACAAAAATGAAGTCCTATAGTTTAGATATATGTTGCCCTCAGGTCATATATAACAATGCACTGATTGTTAACATTACAATGAGTTCATCTCTTGTTTTGTTGTACATGTTTCAGATGTTCCATCAGAATTAACAATTGTTACATCTTAGCCCAAATCTCCTCCAGGAAGGCTGGGTATGGTGGGAGGCAGTGTTTGAACCTAGGGATCTTTGAGATGACAGTCCAGAGCGCATATCACACATATTTAGTTGTTCCACAAGGAAGTAAGACACAAAGACTTATATGTTTGTTGTTTTGCATAAAAGCAGTTAACTCAAATCAGCCTACTTGTACACAGCTTGAAAAAAGTACATTTCCAATCAACGTTAAATATACATAAAAAAAAAACCAAAGCTCCCTCTAAGTCAAAGATGTGAACCAGTGAAGAAATTTATATAGCCAGAATATGACCACTAGTATTAAACCCCAAAGTGAATTTCATTGCTACTTGACAAAATTTTATGAAGTTGGAATATGATCATGTCCTGAAATCTTGAATGACAACTCTATCCATCAGCAGTGGTAAAAACCCAAATTTAACTTCATGACTACAATGACAGAATTTCATGTAATGGTAGCCTAAATATGATCATGTCCCAAAATCTTGACAAAAAATAGTCTTCATAAGGATTATAACCCAAAGTAAATTTTATTGTTACTAGTCTACAATATCTCTAATAAACAACATTGTTTAAGCCTTTTGTAAAACCTTTTATTATAATCAAACAGGGGACACCACAATTCTAGGTATAACTTGCTAACACATTAAAGAAATGATACACTTCATCTGAGTCAATTACACCAACCACTGTTTTACATTCATTACATTTGACTGGATGGAAGACATCAGACGACAATGAGTTTCCAGAAGTTTGACTGTTTGAGGACTGGGATCCCTTTTTCTTCTTCCTCTTTTTCGTTGCCTGTTCAGGATACTCTAAAGACTCGGATGTGTCTGGTGTACAGTTCATGACAAACATTGCCCTGTATTGATTTCTGTAGACTTCATGCCTGTTAGTGAAAAACATATTGTAAGTTTTAACTTATATGTCTGTTCAATAAGAGAGCAAGATTCTAGTCATACACTAAAATATATGAATTGGTTCAAACGATAAATTTTTCAAATATTCCCATGGTCTCTGTCTTGATGTAAGTTTTAATAAAATCATGAAGGTACTAATAGTCTTTCTTTTTCTTGTTTAATTATTTGTTAAAAGAATAACTAACCACCAATGAAAAAAAAAGGTAAAGTTCCCCTTTAAGAACATAAAACTAAAATGGTATCTAACTTTGGTTATGCCAATATTAGAATATGCATCCTCTGTTTGGGATCCCTCAACTCAGGAATACATAAAGAAAGGAGACAGACTGTACTTACTGGTACGAACTTCGCAGAGTGCAAAAGAAATTAAGCTGCATCAGTCAAGAGAAAGAAGAAGAAAGCTGCCCTGTCAACTAGCCCCAAGTCAGATGCATATATATCCATGAACTGTGGCAAACTCTGCCGCTCCAGAATTGGCTTGATCAGTCACACCAGATTCTCCCCTGTCTCAAGACGAAACCAAAGCCATTGATTCACCTGGGTGCATCCAGTCTTCCGAGACATAAGGAGCCATATATATATGCCAGAACAAATTCATACAAGTGCTCCTTCTTCCTAAGTGCCATTAGACTTTATTAGAGAATGGAATGGGTTGCCTGAATGTGCCAGGAAAACCAATGACTTAGCACAATGACCAACCACTTTTATTTTTTTCCAACTAATGTCAGGTACCCATTTAAGCTGGGGTCCAAAAGATTCTGAAATTAAAAGCCTCAGCTTTCTTAATATTACAGATGTTACTTTCACCAGGATTGCATGGCATGGAAGCTTTACTTAAAAGACAGCTAAACACTAAGTTTCAATAGTATAATATATATAACAACATAATTATATCTTAAAATTTGAACTAAATGACATTACAATAATAACAAAATGTAAATTGATTAGAGAAGGGGTTGATTTCTGTCAAGTTCATTTAGTCTAGTTATCTACATAGCTCTATAGGATGAGTTATAATATTGATATTTAGATAAACATGCTAAAGCTAAGTAACTTTAAATCAGTCTTCAAATAGTCAAGATTTAGAAATAAAAAAATGCATATGATCTTAAGATATTGAATAACTGTTATTTAGAATTCAGACAAGAACTAAAGTACAGTGGAGATAACTATGAAAAAAAAATTATGGGATCAGAATGGTAAGATCTCCAATATGTCTATGAAGAGATTGAATAGAAAGCATAATGAAAATCTTTTCTAACAAATGTCAGGTATCAGTAAAAATTAGCATGAAATCCAGAGTAAGATCCCTGATATAATAGACAAGGATTTATAGGACCTCTGGTTCAGCATTCAAGATATTCATTATAACTGTGAAGAATGCTAACAAGACCTTTGGTTAAGAACTCCAATAATCTATCACACCATGTTTGGGGCCAAAAATCAAATTATAATGTAATTTTGATTAATGATAATCCTTACACTGAAAAAAAAGATTTGATTTATAGTGATACAGTTAAAGGAAATGTTTGATCACTAAGTATCTCATTCTAATCTAGATTCTAGAGATTAGATAATATAGTAGTAGCACTGAGCCATGAACAAACGGATGTGATTAATCATTAAATGATCATCCAGTTGATGGGAGCCTTCAGACAGAAGGGTCAGTGAAGAGCCAATCTTTCAACCAGACCACAGGGATTTAGATCTATATCTCAAACCTTTTTGGATTTAACAAAGAGTAATATATCTAGACTCTAAGTTCTTTATTATATGAAATATTAAGTATAGTAGATCTAATTTACTGCTATGTATATAATATCAACCCATTATGGCACCTAATAAAAATGACAGTCAATCAACAAGATGTTAAAGGAAGAACAGGACTAAGGTGGATTAGGTTGAAGAATCGACATTACAAGAGTTAATGACATTACTAGAGTTAAGTCTTAAGCTTCATCTAGTCTCCCAACTCACAGCTAGCAACAGACTGTCTGCTACAAAACCACAATGTTACCTCCTCTGTGGTAGGATGAATTGAAATTAAATAAACCCAACAAAAGCAGAAGAGAACCCAGCTTAGTGTAAGTCGTACCTCTGGCAGTCTAAACACAGAGTAGTCATACAAGCTGGACAGTCCAACAGGGCATCACTATTCGGGGCTTTCATGCCTTTGCTATTTGAATCTCTGGAGAGCCCATGATTCCTCTGCTTATCAACCCATTTCTGATCTTCATCATCCATATCAGGGTCGTATAAAAGGTCATCATTCGAGACAACAGTATGTTTATTAATTTCTAAAAGTAAAACAAGGAAAGAAATGAAACAAAATAATTAAATCTTAAACATTGCATCAATATAGAATCTAATTGCATTTAGGGCACATCCATTGTCTCTTGAGACAGAAGGAGCCATAAACACATACATACCAGTACAATGAAATAATAAGGAAGAAGCACACATACACCCTACAATGATATTATTACACTTCTGAAGTACAAAAATAACTTCTTTATCTTATAATTACAGACTGAAGCACATACCACACAGTCATACTTAGCTTTTATTATTTATAGAATATAACAACAGATGTTATAATTAAAGTGAAATATAACAAACTAGAATGATGATAAGTTACTTCTTTCATTTAGGGTTATGGTAACCAAAAATGACGGTATCATTAATGCTTTGTGTATTGGGGATATCAGTGTAGTTACCATAACCAAAATCATAAGGGAATAGCTGTACTACCTTTAGTTACATTCTACATTTTAAAATGTAATATAAAAGCAAGGGCAACATAATTGAGTAATGATGAAGATGTGTCTGTCAAGAAATGTGCCTATGTAACAAAGATGTGTCTGTCAAGAAATGTGCCTATGTAATGAAGGTATATCTCTGTCAAGAAATGTGCCTATGTAATGAAGATGTGTCTGTCAAGAATTTGTGTCTCTGTAATGAAGATATATCTCTGTCAAGAATTGTGTTGCTGCAATGAAGATGTATTTATCAAGAAATGTGCCTTTGTGAGAAATAAATATTTAGGACAGCATAGAAACAAAATAATTTTATAAAAAAAAAATGCCTTCAGCTTATTTTAAACAATACAGTTGAGAAGGAGAGGAAGAAGGTACTTTAAAATCCAAGTATATTCTTAGAAGCTCTGGGACGAGTTATCCTAAAATACATTTTAATGTCCTCAAAATGTTTTATATCTTTGATCACAATATTGATCTACAAACAATAATCTTAATGTCTGTCTTTACCATCATCATCTTCTTCATCAGAGTCAAAATATGCACCATCATAAAACTGTGACGCAGTGTTTTTGGAGACCTGTAATGTGGACACTCCAGTGTCAGCAGCAGAAGTAGATGTGATGGCTCTCATAATGCCTCTGTCTAAAAAAATAAATGAATGAAGATTTCAACAACAATATATAAAACTATTCAAACACATAATTATTCAATACTCAAATACAAACCTATTCAAACACCTATTGTTAAAGTCATTTTTATGTTGATTTATTTTTCTTTTCTTCTCTTAGGATTTCATTTTCTTAACAATTCTATGATTTTATAAATCTATATCTTTCTTCTTCTTCTTCTACTAGCCAGCTTTATTGCTGCTGAGCTCTTTTGCAGACTGTGCCAAGGAAAAAAAGTGTGCTGTTTTCATCAGTTGTTCAGCACTGCCGTACAGGGTGTTTGGTTATGTTGGGCTGTAGTGGAAGTAGGCTCTGCGTAAGGTGGATTAGGGAGGGGCATTCAAAGAGGATATGGTTTACGGTTTCAAATCTATATCTTTGCATTACCTAAAACATTAAGAGTTTAAAAAATACCAAGCTTGTACGAGTCGCTAAATCTTTAGAACATACAAAAGACTTTTTAACATGTTACAGCATTGCAGAGAAAGAAGATTGGTGAGACATAGGCAAGATGAGGATCAAATCATTAACTAAGCATATTTCATGCATTTACTACTCTGAAATAATGAAAAGTCAGACTTCATAATACTCAATACATTTAAAAAGAAATTCCAGCCATTTCAATTTTTTTCTCAAATCCAGGCCAAGTTTTTCCAGCTAAATTTTCAGATGAACATTAATGACACGTCATAACATTAACATTGCATTATAACATTATGAAACATCATAACATTAAAGACACATCACAACTTTAATGACATGTCATAACATTTAATGACACATCACAACTATAATGACACATCACAACATTAATGACACATCACAACATTAATGACACATCATAACATTAAAGACACATCCTGTTCAATCATGTCCTCTCACCTCTGCTGCTCTCTAAGACTTGAACTTGCTTATTGAGCTCAGAATTCATCTCTTTCTCAAACTCATCTTCACTCGATGACATGGAGGTCAGATTTGATTTTTTGCTCTGTTGCTGGCCCTGATGTTTCTTTCTGTAGGACTGCTTCAGCTTTTTGCGTTGCTCTGGTGTACCATGGAGAATAATATCTATTTCATCGTCCGAGCTTAAAAAGAAAAAGAAAAAAGAAATGTGTTACTGTATACAGTCCCAACAAGAGAACAGAATTAAATGAAAGAAATATAACAAATGAATACAAAGAATGGAAACTTTTTTTTGGTTTGCCAACAAAGTTATATTTATCAATTTTTGTCATGACAACTATAGATTTAAACTTTACCATATCTGTGACATTATATTTCTTGATTCAGTTCTAAAGGCAACCTGTTCCATGCTTATTGAGAATTTTAGGGAAGGAAAGAATACCTATAGTTTTCCTTGTTATAAAATTAGTAATGTGCCTTACTGACCATTTTTTGAACAGGAGATTTTCACTTTTTCATTTTGGTCTTTTTATGTCTTTTTTTATTGGCTAACATTGAAGGATCTAAGACTATGAGAAATCTGAACAGAATCTCTGTAAACCACGCTGCATCCCTAGTTAAGATATTTATTAACTGATAATGCAATAATTATCGAACCACTTTCAACAATGTTGTGGTTCTTTTCTTCTTCATTCTCATTTTTAATTTTTCATGTTCTAGGGTTCAGACAAGTAGTCCTATATCTTAGATGAACTGCGCAGTATAGTTTTTGTTCTGGGGGATGGAGGGTGGGAAGAGTTTGGAGCCAGTGTCTTGTTCATGCCTCTCAAAAGAGAATGCAGCCTCGAAGAACATGGTTGGCATTTTCTGGTGATGCTCAACATGGGCAAATTTCCCTAGTCCCTATTATTTACTGACTGAACATGTGCTGTTTCACTCTGTGTTCAGTTCATGAAATAAGAGCTTAATTAATGTTGTTTACTTTACTGTACTATATAATACACAGTGGCGTCACTAGGAGGGTGCGGTCTGCACCAGGTGACACCCTTTAGGTGGGTGACATCCAAGTGAATAACTTTTTAACATGTTACAGCATTGCAAAGAAAGAAGATTGGTGAGACGAAGACAAGATGAGGATCAAATCATTAACTAAGCATATTTTCATGCATTTACTGCTCTGAAATAATGAAAAGTCAATAAAAAAAAATAAATGACAGTGGCTAAATATTAGAACTTGTTATTCACAATTAATAAATAGATCTATATATTTTTTTTTTTCATTTTGACTAAACATATTATATTTTTGAATGAAATTCTATCAAAATGTTTTAAAATACTATATCATATTTAATATTTTAATGTATCAAGGAAAACGTGAAACCTTACTTTCAGATGTATACCAGCTGCATGTGTGTATATGAACTCTGCTTTGATTTTTAAAATGTTTTAATCGAATCTATTGAATTGGTTGCTAACACCGTAATATCAGGATGACATCCAAACAACTTTTTAACAAATGATGACATTCTTCAGGTACAGGAAACTTTTTAAGAACCAACAGAGAAGCTTTTTAATAGATGTGTATAGCATTCACTCAATCTAGGTGCTCAACTTTCTTTTTCTGAAATTAGCTTTTTGCAAAGCATTTTTTGATACAATCGAATACTTTTTTTGTTCTGAAATTATTGCCACTAGAGGCGCAGTTTAAGATCATTGATCGTTTTTTAACGCTGATCTTCAACTCCTACTGGAAGCAATCATTGATGTAGCAGATACTTTTGGAGCAATGTCACAGAAAAACTCTTTAGTTCAACAACCAACAATGAAGTATTGCAGATGTTAGTTTTAAAATATTGGCGTATATGATGATATTTCAAAAGACGACATTAAAACAGAAACACCATGACTAAGAAGAGATCTAAAGGCAACAAAAATAAAAGTTGACAGTGCATGATTCAAATGCCACTAAGACCTTAAAAAATATTTCCAAATCACTTAACTAAGCCTTTAACCGTTTCTTACCATCTGCTTATCTATGGCATCATGTGAAAAAGGATAATTAAAATTAAAATTAAGAACTTTTTTGAGACGAAAGAACAAACGACACTTTCACAAAGGGGGATTTTATTGCAAATATGATAATGTGGGATATTAACTTTGATAAAGTTAATGATAAGTTTTCAAACAGTGTAATTTTCTATGGTTGCATTGTTTCAAAATTGAACTATAGATTAATGTCAATGTCTTTGATTCTAAACATTAAAGATGAAAACAGAGTTTCACATTACTAGGCAAAATTTAGATAAATTGTAATAAACAACTGAATATTAAAATTTAATAGACACTCATTTTATAATTGTCGAACAATCAAATAGCGTAGGTAATTATAAACTATATGTAATACAGCACAAACAGAAAAAAAGGGATTTTTTAAAGGGGGGGGGGTGACACCCTGAGATGACATCACCGGGTGACACCCACCTTAGTGACGCCACTGCTAATACATCTGCTTCTACACTAGGATTATTAGAGTGTACCAACTCAGATGTTGGCTAGCACTAGATCTATTATTGATTCAAATTATTCTTATCTGTACTGACTGGGCATTCTTTTTGTAGAATTCATATAGATATATAGACATAGTGTCAGGAGTCCATTCTCTCTCTCTCTTCACCACAAATCTTATTATGTGTCTTCAAGTGTTTTTAGTACTTTCTACAGCATGCCATAGATGTAGAACTATAGATTAATAGATTAAATCTAGATCTTTATTTTTTTTCTGAGGCTTCTGGTTAATCCAATGTCATTAATTATTGGTCATTTGGTAAATCTACTATATCTAATTACTAATGTAGAATGTAGATCTGTGCCATTATTAAATGCATTATCTTAGGTCTTAGGACTTAGTAGTGACTTGGTGGACTGGCATTAAAGTTAAGACATGTCGGAATCATCATTAGTCATTATCAATATGATATATATATTATCATGGTCTCAAAAAAGTACGGGTTCGAACCCTGTCCGCTGCAATCCCCAGTAGTTCTGATGCATGATTTGGCATTTATCATTTGGGTAGTGTAAGTGTAGGACAGAAGGATCTAAGATGATAAGATCATAGATCGGATGTGATCATTATGATTATCTTAGACTTAACTTTAAACATTAAATTATCTAAAACTATATAAATAGTGTAAAATAGTAAATATTCTAAAAAGACTAAATAGTTAAATAGTAAATAATTGATTTAAAAATTTTAATTTAGAATAAGAATTGATTGTTGAGGCATTGACTAAGGCTATCCGTACCTAGTTCCATTTGCGTCTGACAAGCTATCATCATCTTCATCTTCAAATAAATCGTAACCTTTTTCTCTTGAATACATTGTGAATGTCACTTGTAAACTAGAAAATCTAGATCTATAGTCCACTATAGATTCTAGACTGTATTGATCTTGATCTATAAATGCGAAGTATACGTTGTTCCTTGTACTTTCGCTTTTTTATATAAACTCTAAAGACCGATAGACACCATTTCATTTTCAGGGTGACTTGGATTAGTCAGAACGCAATATCTTGCGTACTTAGAACATGGTACACAAATCCCATTTAGTTATTTTTAATCCCAATAATCAGCGCCTCAAAAAAATCTATAATTTTCATGCTACATTTTATTCAAATTGTTTTCACATTTTTAGAGCCTAAATCTTATATTAAGTTTGAATGATGACTGCAGTGTCTCTTGCCATCCAGTAGTAGTAATGCGGCCCATTCAGAATATATAGTTTTATTTATTATGACATTCGTGAAGTTTACAAATCATGAGGATGTCAATGTCTAATGAAACTTATGAAAGAAAGACATTATAAATAGATCTAGATATTATCTAAGTTATCTTGACGAATGTGTGTGTGTGTATTTATATAAAGAGGACTATAGTAATAATTATAATGTATTTCTGGTGTCATTATAAATAATTTCTTCAATGTTTGCCTGCAGTGAATAATACTTAAAAGCTTTATGTTCGGAATTATTTTTGTTGTACAAATATTACTTTAAAAAAACCTCTTTAATATCATTCACAAAGCATTATCATTTACGTTTTCGACAATTTTGTGGCATTTCACATCTCGAGAGACAATTACACCACGGAAAACTACTAGGAAATCCTCTCGTTTAAAAATAGCAAGTCTAAACCAATCATAGTAGACTCTAATTTCGCTGCTTCAGAGTCGGGAGCACCAGTCACGCAGACAATTTCCTGGCTGTAGTGTCAGTAGTGTGTGTTTCAAAATATTGCCTTCAACATTCTCTGTTAACCATGGGATAGCAAAAGTTATTTCTAACTGGACAATGGATAACGCCCGACCACAACGAAAAATCCTCCGTTCTCCCTCTGTTAAACGGAAAAGCAAAGTTTTGCCGATTAACCAAAGAGTAAGTTTAACATTTTTTTTTTGTCGATGTGGTAGACTAGAGTAAGAGTGACGAGTCTTGAAGCTAAATTCAACTTCTGTGAATGTGATTACTACTACACTTACTGAGACTCGTGACTGATTACCAAGCCTCAAGGAAAGGCAAGACCAGCTCATACATACTAACATAGTCTAGTCATCTCATACTATACGAGTATACTGACTCATAGTGTCGATAGTGACTATCATAGTGACAATGTGAATGATACACCAACATTTGAACATACTTAACATAGTCAGTATCATAGTCATTCTCAAACTCAAGTCATGATACAGATAATTCATGACGAATCATGAAAACAAAAAAGAGAGTAGATCTGACTAGATCTAGTGACTATCTAGTCAATCTAGACTAGAATCTAGATCTAGTGACCTAGTCATCAGTAGTAGTCTGAGTAGTCTAGAGAACTCTAGACTTAGACTTGAGTTAGACTGACTCTAGACCACTCTAGACAGTAGATTGTCTAGACCCTAGACCTAGTCTAGGTTAGAACTAGAGCTATTCCAGACTCAGTCTTGAGTCTAGGTCAGTCTAGGATTACAAGATAGATCTAGATATAAATAGTTAAAATTAAATAGTAAATACATTGTAAATGATATATATATATATATATATATATATATATATATATATATATATATATATATATATATATATATATATATATATATATATATATATATATATATATATATATATATATAATTCTATACTCTATAGTCTATACTATCTATACTAGTATACTATTACTAGTATTACTATATTGTAGTCTTAATATAATATTAAATTTAAAATAAATTAATATATATTATTATATATCCAGATCTACATCTAGAGTAATCTAGACTTCTAGATAGATCTAAATTTAGTTAATCTATTAAAATCTAGATCTAGACCTAGTTCTAGAGTGGCTAGTCAGTCTGAAACTCTAATTGGTTACACATTTGACTAGTGACTCTAGTCTAGATCTAGATTTAGATCCCGATTCTTAGAATTGACTTAGGACTAGCTAGACTAGATGTAATCTAGATCTATGACAATCTATCATAAGTCATAACATAATCTTATGTCTAGAGTATGTTTACTTATTTAATATTTATTTATGATAATCCTTACACTGAAAAAAAAATTGAGTTGACTTCTACTTATAGTGATACAGTTAAAGCAAAATGTTTCTAATCTATATAGTATGATTCTAGACTCTAGAGGTTAGATAAGATAAAGTAGTTATAGTGACCCATGAACAAAGGGATGTGATTAATCATTAAATGATCATCTAGTTGATGAGAGCCTTCAGACAGAAGGGTCAGTGAAGAGCCAATCTTTCAACCAGGCCACTGGGATTTAGATCTCAAACCTTTTTGGATGCTTCAAATTCGCTTTAAAGAGTATTATTTATATAATCTAGACTCTAGTCCTTTAATATAATAATAGTAGATCCAATGTACTACTAGATCTATATATTTTGGTCACATTATTTCTAGTAAATAAATTGTTTTGTTTGACCAGATTTCATTAAATAAATATTTAACAGTTTCTATTAAGAATTTTCCATTGCCAGCTTGGCATAAGATTGGGAGATTGGGCAAATACAAGTTTGTTAGTAATTCTGAAGCATGTAAACAATATGAGAGACATAATAGAACAAAAAGTTATTGCATATAAATCCCCTCCATGTACTTTCAATGTAAACAAATTAAACGTGACAGAATTATTAGCAATATATTGCAATCCTGTGAGCCATTTGTTGTGTGAAACAATTGTCGGTGAACCATTTGTTGTGGAATACCCTTGGAAGTTTCTTCATTTCTATGGTCTCCTTTAGTCACTAAGCAAATCTGGATCGTCTCTTAGAAATGAGATGAATGCTTTACATTTTAACTATGGTTGGAATTATTTTGCCCAAACATGCAGCTGGTGTGTACACATGTATGGCAGGTGCTGCTACAGTTTGGGATAAGGGGCTTTACAAGTTCTGACAGGGTGTAGCAAACTGTCGAACAATCATCAGCTCTTGATCTTTACTCAGGGTTGATTCCTGAAGCCTTTCCCATGTTTGAATTGAAACCACAAGGCAGTGCAGCAGAGGTTTTCCTTTTCCTAGGTGAGTGGCCAGCCAAGGTTAACAAGCCCTTTCTGTCAAAAGCCTACTTGTTTATTAATTCAGTTCAGTTCTGTATTAGCTTTATTACCATTGACAAATCTAGCCATTAAATAACATTTGGTTTGTGTACTCAAAAAGCTTTATATTGTTTTTGTTTTCATTTGTTAGGTTCAACTACAAAGAGTTTTAGGAGTAACTGTGTCATCAAACGCTGGTCTTTCATGTGATTCAAATAATGGAACTATTGCTTATCCTGCAGGGTACGTTTTTTTTTTAAATATTCAAATCATTGTTTATTTAGTTTTAAGCAATAATATTTAGTCTTTGCTCAATTTTAAGTTACAGAAAATAAAAAATTTGTTAGGCTTTAAAATATTATTAACACCTCGACCTATAAATGTACATGGGTGTATATGTAATATACAAATTATGGTCTATAACAGTGATGCCTAAAATATGACCTGGAGGCCAAATCCGACCCGCCGAAATGTCAGCACAAATTGTAGGAAATGCCCCCCCCCCCTTTTTTTTTTTAAAAATTGAAAAATGTATGTTTACCTACGTTAGGGCTTTAATTTTTTTTTCTGGTGGGTTGGTACCAAGACATTTATAATTTGTAGGTTTTTGCAATGGGATAGCCGAAGAAACTAAAAGGGGACATATTTGTTTTGTAAAGTGTGGCTGTTTTAAAGCAAAACAACTTATATGAGGATTATAAAAAATTCTTAGTTTGACTGCGAACTAAAGATTATTCAACTACGCCTAAAGGATCGATAGGGATATTTACCAACAAGAGACAAAAATTTGAGTGTTGGTAAAGCTATTTACAATGTTGCTCACATTTTAAGTAGAGAAATGAAGCCAGTTTCAGACGCTTAAAAAACGATGCACTTCCAATATCTGATTAATTAATGTAAGTACTAGATGCAAAAGTTTCTAATAAACTTGTTTTAGGTCAATTTCATTTAGTTTTGTACATTTTTGGTCATGTGGCCTGCGACACGAGTGTCGGAAATTAAAATGGCCCACAGGTCAAATTAGGTTGGGCATCACTGGTCTATAATAATTAAATGATACCAATGGCTAGTTTTAATATTTCATGAAACAGTTGTGCTTTATACATATTTTAAATTACTGAATAATTTAAAAATAATTTCATACAAATGTTATGTGTTTTTTTTTTTCCATTGCTGAAAGCTACTAAACTTTACTGCTACTGTTGTAACTATTTAACTGCAGACAAAGGTGTAAAACGTCTTTTTTTTTTTTCTTTCTAACCTTATGACTGAGTCAATTATTGTTTGTAAAACAAGACATCTTCACAACTATTTAGGATTGGTACTGTTTAAATGCTAAAGCTGTGTTACATGCTTATAAATACATTGTATACATTTTTTGTTTCATGTGACGTTTTGTGAAGGTCTTTGTGGAATTGTTATTATGCCACAAGTCTGTGTTGTACGTGCTTTTAAAGTCCTTGTCAATGTGTGGACCATATGGTAGGGCTGTGTGTTCCCTAAAAGCTTGTGTACCCCACCCGCCCCCCTTTTTTATAGTAACTTTTCAATTATTCAGTTAGGTTTTTAATATTTTATATTTTAGGCAATATTGCTAAATAATCATTGTGAATGAATACCATCACATTTAAATTTGGTAAGACTTCTGTTGTGTAGTGGTTGGACGCCCCCCCCCCCCCTCACTTCCCCTGGATAGATATGTGCTTTATATTTATGTTCAGCCACATTGTGCACCTGTTATTTTGTGCACTAATTGGCACATGTTTGTTTTGAAGAATCGTGAAATCAGGAGCAATAAACTAAATATTATAAACATAACTAACTATATATACTGTCACTTTGGTGGATTTACATTGTATATAGCACAATAATGCTGGGTTAGTGTTTTTTTTTTTCAAAGTATACTTTTAACACTGACTACTTTTGAGTTGGCATTTCTTTTAAAATCTGACAGAAATTGTACACAACTACTTCCGTTTTTGTTTTCTTTGAACTCAGGCTAAGTGCACTAGTAACTATTAGAGTTTGACTGTTGGAGAACTAAAGCCACTTTGCATGCTGGGGGAGAGGGGGCAAGCACCGGAACATCTCTGAGAACTGGACCTGAAAACCACAACTTAAAAAAAAATGAATCTGGAAAGTCTATCATGTCCTATCCATCATCTCAAGGGTTCAATAATCTGCTAGCCTTCACCTGTTCCCAGGGGGACTTGCTGGCATAACCTTCATACATCTTAGCACCAGGCTCTACCTGTGACCGAGAAGAGTTGGTTTTTATCTCCCTTTCCACTTGAAATCTGAAACAACCTGGGGCCTTCTCGCGAGTAATCTAAGCATTGTTGTCTCCCCGTGGATGTTGAAGCCTAGTGCCCCCCCCCCCCCCCCCTGCATGTGATGTACTATCAGCCTACGTTCTAGACTACGCTTCTATATTCACAGTAGTTTTTATATATATGTACCTTTGTGAAAAGCAGTGCAATGTAAGCAAACTGTGCTTTCTATGTTTAAACTAATGCTACTTTGTACTCTATAAACTGCAGTAATTTATTATATTATCTATTTTTTTAAATGAAGAGAAATACATAGCCCCATGATGACATACTGATCAGTTCAACATATAGTAAACCATATAAACGGAATTTTTTTTGTGGTCACGTATGGACGAATCATCATCATCAAACTCCATTTGAGTGAGGGCTTGAGAGGCTGAAATACTCTCTTGCAAAAGCCCTGGACAGAAACCCTGCTGTCTTTGCGTAGTGCATACACGTCACCATACAAATCGAGAATCTTGTAGTTTCCCAAACCTGTCGAGACGTATGGGTTAATAGGGTTTCCAGTCTTCCATCTTCACCTGTTCCTTAGTCTATTGGGCCGTTGGGGGCACCACACATGATTCGGTAACCTTCCATTAATCTCTTTCATAGAAAGGGCTGGTTCATTTCTTGGTGCTGTCCTCTCATCGCTTTCTCTGCCTCTTGTTTTCTCTGTTCCTGTAGCCCGCAGAAAAGACCATGTGATCTCATGTAGCCGTACTGCATGTTTCGACTATGCCAGTGGTCAGGTCATCATGTGTGCCTTAGACATCAATTGAGCTGGTACATCAATTGGATCAATTCACCAATTAAAATTAATTACGAAGAACGCCCACACGTTTACCCAAAAATTTTCGAAGGCTCTGTGGCGCCTTTTATTTTTTGACTACTTTGCAGGGACTTCTGCTGTCGCTATAAATTTAAAAACAACATTACAATTCAAACATACAATTCGTCACTATTTTCCCTTGTGGATGTTCACCTCGTCTCTCAGTCTAATTCTACCCTCATCCTACTGCACGTACAATTGACATCTTAAAAAACAAAAAATATCCCAAAGTGACAGCTGTTGCTGATGATTTGGCAGACGTAGTTCTTAAGTTTCACTTTGAGTTCCCAGGGTCAAGGTCAACAGTACTCACATTTGCCTCCAGGAATGCTCCGAACACACACACAGTAGTTAATTTGTCTTCTCAATGCCATCCCTTCATTAGATAAAAGTTTAACATTTGAACACAAAAAAAAAAAGACGTGCCTCGCTCTCCCCCCTCTTTCTCTTGCTTCCCCCCCCCCCCCCCCTCTGTGTGTATAGTGTATAGCCTTCCAGTGTATGAAGTCATCGTTTGCAATTGTCTACAAATTCGCATCCAATTTAGGCAAAGTCACTCTTGGGGGTTGAACTTTTTTTTTTTTGTATGTGTGGTTAGGGAAAGGCGGCTCGTGTGTGTGGTGGGGGGTGTTAAAGTTTGCAAGTGAAGATTTACTTACCTGACTGACTCCACTGATGTTCTGTCTGCTCTGTTGGCCCGCCCTCCCCTGCTCCATCCACCTAGATCTTCACGTTAAAAAAAAACAACCTTTCGTTTGATGGACTCGTTTCTTGCTTCACTGCATAGGCTGGTGTATGTTGGGGGTAGGGGTGAGCACTCTTGTATGATTCTTAGGTTACGGTCTGTCATCATTGTTATATTTATAGAATGAAGAAATCTGGGAATAGAATCTAGGTTGATAACTTGGTTTAAACTTCTATCGCCCCCCCCAAAAAAAAAAAAAGTAATGCGCGCTACCTTCTCCCCCGCCCCCATTATCATGTACTGTCGTCTGCGGGTCAATGAATTCGATGCAGTCTGTGTGCGTCTATAATGTACATAAATAAATATAGACATAAATGTATCCTCTTATTTCCAGCAACAACAAAATGTGATTGTGAAACTATTTATAAAATATATAGATCCAGACCCCTCTCCCCCAAATTGATCTACCGAAGAAATTGTTTCGGTTGAAAAGGAGAGTAAACATAATTGTCTAAATTTGTTTCGGTTCTTTCATTATCATTCAATCACCTGTATTAGAATCCACCAGAAACCTGTGGGCATCGGTCAAATCAACGAACAACATAAAAACACGGAGTGAACAAAGATGAGGACTCGAGTGATAGTGTCCACGGCTGTTTTTGCTTCCACTTGATGTTTAAAAAAAACAACAACAAAAATTGTTAAATTTTGTCACCTAGATTTAAAATATTATAGGTCTATCTATATATCGAATTTTAGAGATCCATCTCCTAAATCTCACATAGATTTTAAACGATAACCCTATATATCGAATTTTAGAGCCTTGTGATATAATTCTCCCAATACTAGATCTAGTATTTGGACATGGTTACGTCTGCTGGTCTTGTTTTGTTCTGATTTGATGGTTGTCAGTGCACACAATGCGTCACGTATTGACCCAGCGTGAAGGCTCTCACTGACCTACTCGACGCCTGCCGTCCTTTGAACTTCCTGTTCCAACACTCGCTTCTAATTACAGTGTCACGGGAGTATGCTTCTCTTACCTGGGCTCAAACGAGAGGTTAATTCGATAATTGCTCGCTGATAATCGAATGGCACTACCCCCCGAGATGTTTAGAGGCTAGCAGGCTTAGGGATTCTTTCGACAAGGTACAAGAGTGAAACGATAAAGCATGAATACAAGGGAGACCCCATGTGGCGGTTATCAAAGATATCAATTTCCTTAAATTAATAAACAATTTGTAATTAAACTAAATATAGATCCGCCATCAAGCTAGTTATTCAAATTGGTAATGGCGTGGCTTCGAAAATTAAGTGGGTCGACTCTATAACCCTCTCTTTATTCTTATCTGACAATATGCAGCAACAGGCTGTAAAAGTATATTGTATTTTAAAATTGCTTTTGTGTAGCTCAACTTTGATTCTTATAGCATGCTCAGAGCTCTATGGTTCAATCTCTTTTTGTGAACCAGTTTTGATTGGGGGGGGGGGGGGGCGGGGTAGTATTTGGGGAAGGTTTCCGTGCTGCCTTTTGTCGCTTAGCAAACATCTCAGCTCCAACAAAGATTTGAGCTCAAACTCCCTTGATGTAAGTAAAAGTTCCCCTTTCAGACCATACGATGATGTTAAGGTCATCTGTTTCTTTGGCCCATGTTTAACGAGCAAGGTTTTCGTGTGGCCAGCACAACGACCAACTGCCTTTACTTTCGCCAACTAAAGTCCATTAGTGCTGAGTGGACTCAGGGGCACCCTGAAAATCCCGAAATTTAATTTCCCAGTCTTCACTGATTTTCGAACCCAGGACCCCAGTTTCGGAAGCTAATTGCTTGACCACTCCGCCACTGCACCACCCCTTTGATGGGTAGCCAAGCGTTTTTTTTTTGCCACTATTCTGAGCCACTTATCCCACAAGAATGGGTACTGTGTGTTTTATTTTATAAATATTTATAATAATACTATGGTTTGTCTTCGAGGTCAAAGATTAAGGAGGAGTACAGTCCAAGCTGTGACCTACTCATTTTGTCACTTCCAGCGCAGACATAACCTTTGTTTGACTGTGGTCGGTTATCTTATCGCTGCCTGCTCCTGTTCTCCGCAATATATTCTACTTTGGGTTAAGAATGTCTATTCCGCGGCTTTAGTTAGAGATCTCCAGCTGACTTGCTCGGCATCCGCTTGCTGCCAGGTGCTCTCCAGGAAGCTCGTGCCTGAGCTGGTCTTTTGGTGGGCGTTTCTGTTACCCTGTCCATCTTTTAGCTCACTTTTGGCACATGGTGGTCCCCCCCCCCCTATGGGATGGGTGCCCTGCCATCATATCTGTCGAACAATAATGAGATGGTTATGTTTCGTCTACTTTATGTTAGCCATATTTACATGATATACCACGTGACATATTCTCATATATTCATTATAGCTGTACTTAATAAAACAGATGTTTTTACGGATCAGTTTTTTTTAGGGTATGTTATAGGGACAGTACTATCGACAAGTCGTGAAACGGGGGACAACTAGTTCTGTCTTTACAGACCTCAGAAATCAGCGGCGTTCAGAAAAGTAATAAAAAGTAAACTAAAGGAAAGCCCAAATAGCGTTGAGTTCCCCTGCTTGCCAATCATCTGGACCTGCCACAGTCTGGCAACTAATGGAGCATGAAATTCCTCGTTTACCATTGGCTCAAAAGATCCATTCACTTTACTCGGAGCTTATAATTAGCGACAATTTCTCAAGAGCATAAAAAGATCAACCACCCATGCTAGAAGTCCAGAATTATTGTGTCTCAGGTCATCCTCTTTTCTGGTGCGTTTTTTTTTAATTATTTTTTTTCGACCCTGGGATAATATTTGCAAAAAATGTAAATTAATAAAAATCAAATCTTGTTTCAAAACCAGTGCTTATGTACCTTGGAGCTTGCACTGCACACAAATATCGAATCCAAATTAAAAAAAAATAAATAATCAGTAACATTTTCGTATACGATTGTCACTATATTTTATAACTGAGTTCAACTGTCATGATATTTTATTCCAGATATTCCAAACTGTGTAGGCGTCTGTTGGTGTTCTCTCCCCTTCTTTTGTTTGTTGAATTCCTATCACACACACACACACACCTTTTTTTTTTTTTTACACACTGCCGTTTTTTCGTATGTGGTGGTACCGAGTAGAATTCGTACTACTCAAAAGAGCGTAACTTTGTAAAGGACACAGAGCGTTTTAAATATTGCGACATATCAAACCAATATCTGATAGAAGTTAACTCCTGCATGCACTTGTCCTTGCCATACTGGTCTGTGTCAAGTTCTAAACTTTATGTGGGCGGTGAGGTTTGTACATTAGAACCTCGGCCATACAAGTCTTAAAAAGCAGAAGTGAATTTTATTGTAGACATTGGGCTCGTTTATTGCCTTCGTGTAATCTTCTTATCGATTTCTTGAGGCATATGATTGTAAACTTTTAATTGATACACTTGTATTCCCAAGTGAAATGTTTTGATTCACGTGATATTGATTGCCTGACAGGTGGGTCTTGTTCATTTACATAAACAGTCTATTTGCACACTTATTGCTCGTAGACTTGACAGATATTAACAGTCTCTACACTTGGATCTATTTGCACACTCATTGTCCATTTACTTGCTAACGTCGTGGTCTTGATGTGGGAAATTATTGGCACGCGTGTGGTCCCATTAGATACACACACACTCACACACGCTCACAACACACTCACATACACTTATAAGTATAGGTTGTACACTAATGCATGTGCAATGCTGTTTTGCTTTGATATTTATGTTTGAACTCTTTTTTCATAGAGAATCCCTGGTGTTTGATGTCACTTTTCGGAAGAGCTTATTTTATAGTTGGCAGTCATAACATTTTTTTTGTGTGTGATGAAAAATGTATGATAAGGATTTGTAAAACCAAGTCCACACCAACACTTATTTTAAAAATATCACTATTGAGTTAAATCTGTCCAGTTCTGAAAGGCTTTGGGTTTCAGTTTATGAACTTTCTGTTCTTATTTATCCTTTGTAATCACAGACACAGATAAGTCAATAACAAAACATACATCGCCGAATGTGCTGTGACCTTGTTGACGCAATGTGTAGTTCAAAGTGTACACTACACGCTTGTCTTACAAACACGTAAACTGTTTCATCTTTGGTTGTATCACATGTGTGTACCATATTGATTGCACACGGTGGAGTTTGAAATGAAATGATCTTTCCACTCCACTTTGTTCTTCCATGGACATCAAGTCTCTTTTATAGGGACTATGTGTGGAGAGACGTCTTTCTTGTTAATGACACCTTTGTCTTTCTCTCTGTTATGTGCTTTTCCAAGTTTGTAATGACTCTCTATAATGTTCTCTAATAAATGGATATATTATTATATATTAATTACTATACCGGAAGTGAGATGTTTTGCACATGAGCGGAAATAAGAATGAAAAAAGTGTGTGCGTGTGTGGGGCGGGAGTTATGTTCAGGAGAAGGGGGGAGGAGCCTATTTGAGGTTGGCCTATAAAGAGTGTCTGAAAACCAGTCAGCCTTGATTTCCATGACATTTTATGTGTCTCGTCTGACTGATTCCTTTTATCTTTGATCCGCCAGGCTTAAGTTTTTCTCCTCATTGGCTGTACTTCGAGCTGTATGTCTGCTCTGTAGAGGTGATACATTGAAATATAGCTGTGGTACCCAACCGTGGCACTGGTCACATCAACGCGAAATAAAAATATCCTCGAGTCTAGTGGAACAGATCCTCTATGGCTACTATAGCAAATCATCTGTGGGCAGACGCTTGGATGACCGGTAGCACCGCGTAAGGGGTCGGATATGGCCCGTGGATCATAGATTGGGCATCACGGTAGACGCACCCTGTTTACTGAAGCAGTTAGTGGGCCCACTGTCAGCGGTAGGGAATCATTGCGAACGAGGTTAATCTCGGTCAGTTGGTGACACCGTGACCCTTGCAGTGCTGTTATACCCACACAGGCTTCTATCTTGATACAAACACTTAAAAACTGATGTGTTATACCCAACCAGGCTTCTATCTTGATACAAACACTTATAAACTGATGTGTTATACCCACACAGGCTTCTATCTTGATACAAACACTTATAAACTGATTTATTATACCGTGACCTCCGTGACCGATTATACCCATGCAGGACTTCTATTTAGTGACAAACACTTATAAACTGATTTATTATACCGTGACCTCCGTGACCGATTATACCCATGCAGGACTTCTATTTAGTGACAAACACTTATATACTGATGTATTATACCCATACAGGCTTCTATCTTCTTACAAACACTTATATTATAAACTGCTTGATGTATTATACCCATACAGGCTTCTATCTTCTTACAAACACTTATATACTGATGTATTATACCCATACAGGCTTCTATCTTCTTACAAACACTTATATTATAAACTGCTTGATGTATTATACCCATACAGGCTTCTATCTTGTTACAACCACTTATATACTGATGTATTATACCCATACAGGCTTCTATCTTCTTACAAACACTTATATTATAAACTGCTTGATGTATTATACCCATACAGGCTTCTATCTTGTTACAACCACTTATATACTGATCTATTATACCCATACAGGCTTCTATCTTCTTACAAACACTTATATTATAAACTGCTTGATGTATTATACCCACACAGGCTTCTTTATTCCTACAAACAATTTTAAAACTTTTTTTTTTCTGTATTCTACTGTTCTCTCTTTTCTTGCTCTGGCACATGGTCTACATCGAAATTCTCTAATGTATCGTATGTTAGGAAGGCGCCATCCGTTTCAACTTTCTTGTCAAAACTTGACTTCATGGACGTGATTCTCGGGACTCCCAGTAAGGCAGTAACAGTACTTCACCCTTGGACTACATTCTGGGCAATTGTCTTTAGTTGGGTCCATGTCGTCCAAATAATGAGTCTTATAGTGTCCCCCTTCCCTAGTCTCTCCTATGGATGCTGAAAGTCGGTATAGCTCAAGTGGTTTGCCAGATAAGCGTATCATCTTTTTGTCATGGGAAGTTTTGGCAGTCCTATAGAAATGTAGCTTTTCAACTCATAAAAACCTATTTTCACATCACATGTTTAGGTGTTCTGGAGGCTTTTTTTTTTTAAATTAGAACCAGATTTCTGTTTGGATTCAGTGCTAAACGCGAACGTTGTTTTTTTTTTCCCTTTCATATATAAGTGACCACCTGGACATTTCCTGTGTTTTACGTCTGTAAAGGTGGTCAGTTTCAAAAGTCATTACACCAGATCGGAATACGTTTCCTTACTGGGCGAGGTCACGAGAAAGAACTGGTACAAATGAGGGTCTGTCCCTGTATGTAGACAATGAAACCTCCCGGATCCTTCTCCCCAAAACAATAATAATAAACCCAAATAAGTGCAGAGCATGGGGAATTACAAATGATGGTCCGCTAGCAGAAGTGTTCAAATCCTATTATCTTTCGTGTGTTGATGACGCAAGCTTAGTTCAGTGAGTGATCAGCAGTCTTGAAATTAAAAAAAAAAAGTTTCATTTCTTATCGGGTTTATTCTAGTTGTACTTTTATATTTCAAATAGAATGCACATTTAACCCTATCGTTGTTGAAATAAGGTTTGCTAATTTGTCACTTGTCATCTAGGATTTGATAAAATCCTGAACTAAAAAAATACACTTAGAAAATGTTAATACAAAAATGGCGGTAAAGGGGTCAAGTGCCCTAGTTTCGTCAGACCGGAACTATGCGTTCATTATTATGTAATTAAATTCTCTTCGCTTGTCTTATGTAGCAGCGTCCCAAGTCATATAGACGTCTGCTGACAGAATTATGTAAATGAGACAGTGGTGTTTCTATATTTAGGCAATGAAGGTGACAGCGGAATCTAAATGGAATTCAAAGCAACTGAGATTTTAAAGGGGGCGGGGGAGAGAATAGGGAAGAAGGGGGTTTAAAGTAAGGATACCTTTGAGCTCCTTATGCACCTACCGACTTCTGTAAACTTGTTTCTTATCACTTTTGGCGTGCTCCTAATCATAGTTTACGTCAATTAGCTGTTTAAACCCAGATCTCTGGGTTTTTTTTTTGGGGGGGGGTTATATCTCAAGACAATTAGATCTTGGTTTTATTATAATGTCTTGGATTCCGTGTGAGTTTAAACTACTTTAAACGTGAAAATGTTAATAATTTTATACAATGGCGTGCCGCATATTCTTCTTCTTTCTTTTAAAATACAGACGTTACTTCAAAAAAGATCATTACTTCCTATGCGTCATGCATCTAGTCATGCATGTTAACCAATGACTTAAATTCTGGTTTTCCTGGCTAGCTCAGGCAACCCATTCCATGCTCTAATTAACAATAGCACTAGGGAAGAAGGAGTATTTGTACAAATTTGTCCTAGCATATGGAATAAAGAATGTGCCTTTATCTTTGTGTCTGAGTACTTTATTAGATTTTGTTTTTGTATTTGAAGATTATGGTTCAGTGTTTTATGTATAATTGGGAAGCGTGGTCGAGAGGCCAAGTGCGCTTGAACTTGGCTTGGCTTGGCTACCTAGAAGGGGGCTCGAGGTTCGACACCCGACTCGGGCAGCACGTAAAACCAACTCCTAGATACCCCCTCCCCCCACCGGTCCACAAATGAGATTGGACCAAAAGCGCTCTGAGCATGCTATAAGCATGAAAGTAGCGCTATATAAAAGCTATAATAATAATAATTATTGCTACTTTACTTTTGAGTCTTCTATCCTGAAGGCTTTCTAAATTTAGTGATTTTACTATAGGTGTTACTCTAGTCAAATATTCTTATAGTATTTGTAAGTGTAAGTTTTTTTTTTTAAAGTTTGATTGATTGCACTTGTCAGTCGCATGTAATCGATCATATGTTATGTAGATGAACAAGTCACTCTGTTTGCTCGTATGTCCATCCCATCACAATGTGGTGATTGTGTTTCATGAAGTATTTGACGTGCCTTGTAGTACTTGTAGGTGCTTTGGTTAGGTATTGTAAAGTCTACCCGCAGTGGAAAGCAGGATATCATTAGGAAGTGAGTGGGTCCTTGTTCTTGACATTGTCCATTATCCTAAATAACGTAGTATTGGATTGGCGAAGGAAAACGTGTAGGCATCATGCTGGCATCATTGGATGTCAAATCACTAGGTAGATCTAGTTAGCTTTGTTTCTTTCCCCCCCCCCCCCCCCCTTAACTTGAATGTTACGAACGTTACATATAAACAAGTTAATTCGGGCTGCATTACAGCTGCAATAACGCCGGTTGGAATGAAGAAGGTAGACATGCTGAAGAATTGAAAACGAGGCTATGCAGCTTCTTGTTTCACAAACCTTTATCTTTAACGGAACACTTCGCATATTCTGAGCATTTTGCTGAACACTGCTTTTTTTTTTTAGAACACCTCTTCAGGCCTCTCTGAACACAAGGGTTCCGCGGAACACAGTTTGGGGAGCACTGCTGTAAAGTGATTTTGCTAGACATCGTTCTGATCTATACTTCATTTGTTTTACATTAGCTAGTAAATCTCTGTAGTAACAAGTCTCTCCAGGTGTAAGTTGAACAACTGATACACAGGTGAATGATGTAGTGCATAGATAACGTATATATGTGATTACGATTTGATAAGAAATATCTTAGCGAGGGGAGATAAGTTTGTAGATATGGAGATGAATGTCAAGGTTGGCTCATCGACTCACCTTAGATACTCTTCATGTTTGGAGTTCTAAGATGGCCAGGTGTTTAAATGTGAAAGGATTACTAGATCTACCTTGATTGCTACATCTACCTTGATTACTAGATCTACCATGATTCTTTTATCGTTTCCGACATTTTCCATTAACAAACAGATGACTATCGAATTGATTTCGTTTCTTGTTTCCCCATTGACTTTGTTTCTAATCAACTAAAATGCTTGAAGTCTTCGCCTGACATAGTTTTCGGTTATCTTCTATTTTTTGTGTTTTTCTATAACTTCTTTCATCTCCGGTGTTGACGTTATGGCTTAGTGCAGCGCTAAGTTACAAAGTGTTATGTCAAATATAGTGTACATTTGAATAAGTCAAGTTCCCCTTTCAGATCATGCGATCTATAGGGCAGATGATGATAGGTTCATCTGTTTCTTTGGCCAACGGTTAATGAGCAGGGTGTCATGTGGCCAGCACAAGGACCAACCTCATTTACTTTCCCCAACTAAAGCCAGGTACCCATTAGGGTTGGGTGGAGCGCCCTAAAAATCCCGCTATTCAAAATTTCAATCTTCACCGAGATTCGAACCCAGGACCCCAGGTTCGGAAGCCAAGCGCATAACCACTCAGCCACCGCGCCCCTGGTTTACAATTAGATCATTGGAGGCAAACAAAATGTCGATGGCAAAGCTGCAGCTTTGGTAACAATCTTGTACAATAAGACTCACTAGCTGCCCGGTACTTTTTGTCTTCCCACAGGCACATATGGCCATTGTCCAGCACGCACAGGGCCATATCCTCAGAGCTCATAGGGTCATCTTTAAAAACAATGCTTCTTATGAGATCTTTTTTTTTTAGCATTAAAACATGTAAAAACCACATCTTTTTTAGAAATCATTTCCTACTTCATGTTCTGATAATAAGTAAACTAAACAGTCAGGTCTTATTGTCATTGAAAAATATTCTGGGGAAAAAAAGGGTCAATATTGAGTTCGAAGCCAAGACACTCACACTAACAGCTTGGTTACCAGCCAAATTACTATGTGATATGTCCTAGTTCTTCAGCAACATGACAGTGAAAGTTGTGTCTGGAGAAGAAATTCATTAAGAAATGTATTATTAAACAGGGTAGGCCGTAATTTAACTGAGCTGTATAATTGGATTCATTATATTACCCGGTTAGGCATGAGACGAAAGTGAGAAACCAGTCAATCATAACTCTAGCCCCGCCCCTTGTCTACCTTTTCAATCTCCCAAAATTAATGAATTACGTGCACATTGACTTGGAAACGAAACAAAGTTATCTCCCGTAACACCTTGGTAATTGCGGAGAGTTAATTGCACCTGTTGAAGGTAAAGGTTGTCATTATGTATAAACTCTCCAGGGATCACTCATCAGTAATGAGGGGACCAAGAAGTAATACTCTTAATATCACAACTTAAGACGCTTTGGGGGTGGCGTGCTTTTAGATTTTAGATGAAAATTTTAGAATTTCGGCAACTCTTTTATCTAATGAGCGACTTTCTTATACAGCGGTGTTTCCCAAACTCAGTTCCGCGGAACCCCATGTTCCTCGAGGCCTGAATAAGTGTTCCACCATCTACTGGAATAGTTAACTTGAGTAGGCCACTACGTGGATTAATCTCGCAATAAAAAAAAAAGTGTTTCTCTAAATTCTCAGAATGTGTGAAGTGTTTCGTTAATGAACAAGTTTGGGAAACACTGACATAGAACTTTGACAGTAACATCTTTCTGCCATGACAACTTTTTCCTTGCTTCCGGTCTGCGACATGCATATTTTTGTTTAGGTATTGATTATCAAAAGACATTTGAAATAGGTGTGTGTGTGTGGTGCTTGAACCTAACTAGCATCTTCCCACGTCATTTACACCATAGAGTATACGTTTGTGTTTGTTTTTCTTTTCCGGTCATGCATGTAGAGGTGGTGCTCAGATTTTAAGCAGACCTGTAACATGGTCCGACTACTGGATCTAATCTTACTGTAGTATGGTCTGACTACAGGATCTAATCTAACTGTAGTATGGTCTGACTACAGCATCTAATCTAACTGTAGTATGGTCTGACTACAGGATCTAAACTAACTGTAGTATGGTCCGACTACTGGATCTAATCTGACTGTAGTATGGTCTGACTACTGGATCTAATCTAACTGTAGTATGGTCTGACTACTGGATCTAATCTAACTGTAGTATGGTCTGACTACTGGATCTAATCTAACTGTAGTATGGTCTGACTACTGGATCTAATCTAACTGTAGTATGGTCTGACTACTTGATCTTATCTAACTGTAGTATGGTCTGACTACAGGATCTAATCTAACTGTAGTATGGTCTGACTACTGGATCTAATGTAACTGTAGTATGGTCCGACTACTTGATCTAATCTAACTGTAGTATGGTCTGACTACAGGATCTAATCTAACTGTAGTATGGTCTGACTACTGGATCTAATCTAACTGTAGTATGGTCTGACTACTTGATCTAATCTAACTGTAGTATGGTCTGACTACTTGATCTAATCTAACTGTAGTATGGTCTGACTACTGGATATAATCTAACTGTAGTATGGTCCGACTACTGGATCTAATCTAACTGTAGTATGGTCCGACTACTGGATCTAATCTAACTGTAGTATGGTCTGACTACTTGATCTAATCTAACTGTAGTATGGTCTGACTACTGGATCTAATCTAACTGTAGTATGGTCTGACTACTTGATCTAATCTAACTGTAGTATGGTCTGACTACTGGATATAATCTAACTGTAGTATGGTCCAACTACTGGATCTAATCTAACTGTAGTATGGTCTGACCACTGGATCTAATCTAACTGTAGTATGGTCCGACTACTGGATCTAATCTAACTGTAGTTTGGTCTGACTACTTGATCTAATCTAACTGTAGTATGGTCCGACTACTGGATCTAATCTAACTGTAGTATGGTCTGACCACTGGATATAATCTAACTGTAGTATGGTCCGACTACTTGATCTAATCTAACTGTAGTATGGTATGAATAATGGATAAAATCTAACTGTAGTATGGTCCGACTACTGGATCTAATCTAACTGTAGTATGGTCTGACTACTTGATCTAATCTAACTGTAGTATGGTCTGACTACTGGATCTAATCTAACTGTAGTATGGTCTGACCACTGGATCTAATCTAACTGTAGTATGGTCCGACTACTGGATTTAACGTCCATTTTCTTCCAGGCATCAGATCAGAATGCATTATTGATGGGTATTGTGCTGGACAGACATTTTTCATGTATGCTATGAACTACACGTCTTTTGGTCGTGGCATTGATAGTCTTGTGTGATGTTCTGCAATGAAATATGGACTCACAAAATTGTTTTTTAAATGTAGCATCTAAAAGGTTTCATCTCGATAGCAAACGAAAGAAGAAGAATGTAGAGTTAACTCTTCTGTGTCTCCACGCTGACTCAATTTCTGGTCACGCACATGATCTTGTCATATGTATATGTCAAGTAAAAAAACAATCTTAATCGCTGTGACTGTCACATTCTTTATCGCTGTTACTGTCAATACTGTGGAGTTCTTGTAACAGGGTCCTATGATGTGGTGGATATGCAGCAGTAACGCCTACTTAACGTTGATACAGAGCCTACACATTTTCTTTTTAAACCATCACCAGAGCTACCAATAGGATTAGTGTTATGTCCTTCAACTTTCATCTTCATTGTGTCTACAGTAGCTGACATGGTACTCAGTGCATTTTTTTTAAAATAACAGCCCTAAGATCTTGTATGTTTCAATCGACCGCCTTGTCTGTGAATACTGGTAGAGAAGAATGTAGTTGATAGACTCGGGTACTTCTTTTGTTAAAATGTTTGACATGATTCGGATGTTCCTTCAGAGCTGAAGATAATTTACTTCCTAGTCTGAACCTTCCGCAGGTCGACCGGGAATGGGAGCGGGTAGGGTGACCATCGATAAGTCCGAACGACAGTCCAGCGCGCAAACCGCACGACCAAGCAGCCATCTTTTGGCGACATTTGTAGCGGGGCGAGGCATTTG
The DNA here is from genome assembly GCA_036873155.1 of Biomphalaria sudanica. NCBI lineage: Eukaryota > Metazoa > Mollusca > Gastropoda > Planorbidae > Biomphalaria > Biomphalaria sudanica. Next base: position 153,430 of record JAZGLO010001988.1, read on the forward strand.
TATCTATTATAGCACACGTTGTAGCCTTCTTGTTACTATTGCTAGTAGTATGACTGCCCTTGTCAGACTTGTCTGATTAACTCTGTGTAGTCGACGAGTAGTCTCTTTGTAGTTTATAATTGTGAAGTTTAAACTTTACGGCTGGATTAGACGCGAGAGAGTGACATTGTATTGGGTTTCAACTGACTAATTAGATCACTTCCATCTCTTTCATTGAGCGCGCACACAATGTGCACACGTCACCTTGACCTTGACTTTGGGAGTAAAGAAACGTGAGTATGTAGGTGTGTGTGTGAGTACTGGCTTGAAGGACACAGGCGTGTTGCCGTGGGAACTAATCCCAGGTGCAAATCTCTCCGTTGAAGCCTTTTTTACGTCTTCTGATGTGTTTGAGGGGGGGAATTCGTCTTCTGAGAAGCCTCCCCCCCCCACCCCGAAAGCACATAAAAGTAGCGACTGTTAACAAATGAACTACACTTTCAGCATACTGCCTAGGCTCTGGCCTAGAGCAATGTTGTCATTGTTTCATGTGTTTGTAGTTTGGTGAATTCAGAACTTTTTTCCTTGCCAGACCTGTTTGTATTCAAGTGAACGATTGACTTCCTAGTTATTTGTGCCTCTTGTCTGTAACGTCTCACTCAGCAGATAACCGATGGCGCTGCTTTCACTCCGCCCCCTTGTTTCACCCAGTCCTCCTCAACCATCAATGCTATAAGCTGAACATTTACTGAGTTCATGGCTCCATCATTTGGTGCGTAGTACTTTGTTTTTTTTTTAATTACAGCTTTTTTAAACAAGCCACTGTACTTATTTACCGGTAATGTTGGACCAAGGCAACTTGGATCACTCTCCCTCAAGACTGTGGTGCTATTATAGACGTGAAGATAGACGTTGAACAGATTATAAGGAGAATACATTTGGCTAAAAAGCTAAATCTGAAATATACACACACAAAAAGGAATATAAACATACACACCATACAATTTGAAAACCTATCTGTAATTAAGAAAGAAACATTGAACTATTTAATTATCCATCAATTCACCGCATATATTTTTGGAAGAAATGTTTGATCCGGGGATTCGTTTGAAACGTGTTTAATTCCCTTGGTCTAGTTTCATGCATGTCACGCCCCACATCCATTGTGTCAGTGTGTGTGTGTGTGAAACAATAAAAGGACAACTCTCGCATAATTAGAAGCAGACGTGCACTCCCCCCCCCCCTCTCCCATACCCGCCATTATTTTTTTTCTGTGATGAGTGAGGCGCCCAGCGCCACAAGACATGCGCCCCTGTGTGTAGATTACGTTTGATAGAAACGATGCATTGTCATAGATAAGGTTGGGGGAAAAAAAGTGAGATGGTGGGGCGGGGCGGGGGGGGGGGGGGCTCATACCGTAACAAATACCCAGTTTGACAAGAGCTAATTGGGAACACCACACTGGAGTTGGTGATCTGGTTTCCTCACTGAAACGAGCTGCTCCGGTGGAACTGATCGAGTTTGAGCAATTTGCGCGTGTGAAAAATACCAAACTCAAGGGTCGCGTTGACTTGCGCTGGCATACCTGAAGGTACCGGTGTGAATACCTCGAGACCCGCGCGAAGTTGTTCCCGCAGGTAATAGTTGTACCCGCAGGTAATTGTCGTCTAAATACTACAGCACGGTTCAGTGTTGTTGGTAACTTTTCGCTTGTAAAAGAGCTTCCATGTTTTAGGTCTGTTGTTCTAGGTGATGACCTACCGTGACCTTTCATGTTGAGACAGTTGGTTTTTGATAGTTATGACCTTTCACTTTGATCCTTATCCAAGCCTGCCTACACCATCTTACTTGGACTCTCCCACCTGGACTCACCTCAAGACGTTGTTTGTCTTGAAGTGAGACTTAAGACTAGTTGATATACCAAGTATCTTGTCAGGGATTCTTTGATATTGTTGTTTTGACAACGAGAATGAGGCTGTTCTAACATCGCTACATTGTGTAATACAAATTAATAATATGTAAATAAAACACAAAAAAAAAATCAATTCCTACTTTTCCCTTAGATATTATAGTAAACTTGAGTCATATGCAAAAGGATATTACTGTGTAGTAATAAGAACAAAATAAAACATTGAAAAATATGTTGTTGTTTTTTTACTTTAAAAAAATATAACGGTGAAACTAGAGATTGTTTGTTCCCCGTGTGGCCAACGAGCTAGTCATTCTTTAATCAACGCTTTCATCAATTGTTAAATATTTTTAAAAAGAGCCATTTTTGAGACTTGGCTTAAATAGAGGCATTGTAAAAATACATTCTAATTTTTAGTTCGGAAATACAATTTTAAACGATTGTAACAATCCACGAAGTATCTGATGACAAGTTCTACTTTTTGTCTCGCAGTGACACCAGAGACTCTGTGGTGTATATATACATCTTTTGTATATACTTTCAAATACGAATATTTCTCCCCCTCCCCCCCCCCCTTTTTTTTTTCTCCATTAAATCTCTTAAGATGTAGGTTGCTTTGAAAAAAAAATGATTTGAATAGAATTTGACGAACTTTGACCTTTAGTAACCCCCCACACCTGGAGCATTAAGTCGATACATTAACTAACTGCTCCAGACACAAGTGTAGTATGCAAGAGATGCAGAGGCTAGAGCCGAGACCAATCGTTTTAATAGGCCTGAGCACTGACCTGTGACGTGGCCTTGAGCTTTGGTCACCACTGACCACATGTTGCCACGTCACAAGTGTTCAGGCCTACTAGAACGAGTGGTCCCGGTAGAGCTCTCGTCTACCCAACACCTGACTTGGAGTTCAAATCCCGCAGGAGGCTAGATTTTGAAGAGTTCAACCAGCCGTGGCCTACAATCAGGTTGTCTTGACCCAGCTCAGGTACTTAGCAGTTGCTTGTTACGCTGGCCACTTGATTTGATTTGTGTGAGAGAGAGAGAGAGAGAGAGTTACTTATTGAAGAACTTACCAGAACCACTTGATTTGATTTGTGTGTGTGTGTTTCTTATTGTAGAACGTGGCTATCTTCTTATCTTATATAATACAGACGTTACTTCAAAAAAGAAGATGATTACGTCCTACGCGTCATGCATTTAGTCATGCATATTAACCAATGACTTAAATTCTGCCAAGTCATTGAATTGTCCAGGCTGACTCGTGCAACCCATTCCATGCTCTAAACATTAGATCAAAGTACCGGAAGCCGTGGTATTTTGGTGTACATTCACTTCTGTGATGGTGCTTGCTAGATGGTTCTTCTCTTTGTTTCATCCGCAGGTGTGTTGTGGTGCTGTTCAACCCGAGACGCAACAAACAGTCGCACATCTTCAACACCACCAAGAAGACCATTACAGCTCTCGCATTTTCTCGTGATGGCAAACATCTTATTACCGGAGAGGTGAGTTACGTGCCCCTGGCGATGTCCATTTCCCCCCCCCCCCCCCCCCCCACACTCCTCGTTATTCGGCCCTTGCCATTTTGTTCTTTTTGAAGTGATGTCTATGGTAGAATGGGGCCTGAGTAGGGCGCATTGTCTGCATGGGGAGGAGCTTTGTTTAGGCTTATTTTCTTAGAGATTGTGTTTAGGTTGATATAGATCTGGGTATTTTGAGCTTTAATTACAGACATTAAGTTAATTGTGGTTTTTGTTGGTCATAATTTTGACTAAAAGATCATTCGTGAAGCTATGTGTACGTGTACACACACACACACACACACACGTAGTAGTTGTTTTTTTTTGCTGAGTCTGAGCCTTAAGAAACCTCCATCTGTGTGTGTTTGTAGTGTGCTGCAGTTTTTTGTTAATTGAATACATTGCCTCATTGGACAAAGTGTCCACTGCCCATGATGCGAAACATAATAAAAGCCATTGCCTCGTCCACGTAATGCGATTTCACTGAATGCTTCGTGGGTTCTGGATAGACGGATATTTTGAAAACGGCTCTAGAGATTTTTCTAGAAATTCAAGAGTTTTGTGTAAACATTTGGGAAAGACACACAGTGAAAACTCTGGTTTGACCTTTAGAGGTGTCCACATACTGAAAACTCTGGTTTGACTTAAAATTTTTCAAAATCTAATCATCAAAAAATTAAATTTGGCTTATGTCTTTTTATTTTTGAACTGGATTTTCCGAACACGACTCAAATATTTCATCGCATTCAGTAAAGAGTTGCATTAATAAATTGAGGTATTCAAGGCTTTCAAGCAGCCGCGATCAAACTGTACCTCAGTTAGGTACTTAGTTGGTTGTTATCCTGGCCGCTGCCGAGGACAGACGCAGACGGCGAAAAGAAAATCTTAATCGACCACCGGCGGACAATGGTTATGCTTGCTCTGTATGTGGCAAAATATATAGGTCACAGCTGGGTCTGCGTAGCCACGGGAAATAATTGCATTCCTCATTCATCTTCGGATTTGAAGACAAGCCTTATTATCCTGATCATTTGATTTGTGTGAGAGAGAGAGAGACCAGCATCAGCTTCATGTAAAAAGGGGGGGGGTGATTTTTCTGAAAAAAAAAACAAAAACTTTTTTTTAGTGCTAAGCAAACATCTTAATTTATGAAATTCAATAACTTGTCTTTAATTGTGCATGCTACGTAGATTGGCTGAAAGTGAGTTCATTAGCACGGAGGTTCTCAAAAGACCAGACACCTCTTTAGTCTAAACTTGCCCACTGACCTCTAAGTAAAAACGCTGCTAGCGAAGAAGTTATTTTAATTGCGTACATTTTTTTTTTTATCTTTCTGTCGAATCCCTTCGGTTGTCTGGTGGACCCGCGGCAGACCACAGTTTGAGAAACAGTGTATCAGCAGGAACCAATTCGTTGAAACTTTCTTCCGTTTGTGGCTAAATGTAGGAACAAGGAGATATCACTGTTCTACACACACTCAAGGGCCATAACTTCCAGCAACTGCCACGTGTGTGTGTGTGTCATCAGTCCTCGAGATAAGCTGTCTCTGAGATTTCAGCCATGCCTCAGTTTTAGAAGATGAATGGTGAAAAGGGAAAAACCCGAAGATGAGATAACTCTTTGATAGCAATATGAAGTCCTTCCTACCCCTCCCTTTCCCCCCCCCCCCCCGGTCATCTCTTATCATTGTTAAAAGTCACTTAATGGATGTAGCTAAATTATTGCTGTCATTTTCTAATCTTATATGTCATTGGCAGTGTTGAACCCCCCCTCCCCCGAAAAAAAATATGAATATTTTGACTTATGCGGAAGCCAGCGTTGTCAAAGTGTATTATATAAATATATATATATATGACTTTTCTTTTCACATAGACATTTCCTCTGTTGTCAAATCACTCTCTGTTACAAAGACTTATGCTTAGTTATAGATTCCCTTGTTACAAAGGTCCTTTCCTGTTATGTAGTCACTTTATGTCATATGTGTCACTTTTGTTCGGTTATATAGATCTAATCATTGTCTCTGTTATAAAGACCTATACTCATATACTTTTCTCTATTTTAAAGACCTTTTTTTCTGTTATAAAATCGTTATATAAAGGCTTGCCTTGTAACAGAACTCACTAGCTCAGTTCTAAAAGTCGGACGTCCACACTCTTTGTCAGTACTTCCGCTTTGTTTACACGTGTCTTAGTTGAGTGTCAACACAAAATGGCGGCATCACATTCTAGGCCCAGGCCCTGGCAGACGTACGTACGTGTGAAATGTTTGTTGACTTGTTGAACGCTTGGACAAACACCGACAGCCGTTTTTTTTTATGACCTTCTTACTGACTTGTTACCCCCCCCCCCCTTTTCCCCGGCACTCTGGTGCTCAGACCAAACACCCCACAACTTGGACACGAACCTAGAAAGGGAAATTGACGGTTTGGAAAATGTGCAAGATTGGTACATTATGGAATGCTCCCAACTGATTCAGTCCCTTTGGGGATGGGGTAGACTAGTTAAGACAGTTTAATTCAGTTACCCCCCCCCCTTTTTTTTTTCTAAATCCCCCCTCCCCCCACCAGTTTCCTCCTAGTTTAGGAAGAACATGTCATCTACTCCAAAGAGGCTTGGTTTTGGTGTGTATAAACTTGGTTTTGGTTCTTGTCGTTATGGTGATAGAACAGAGACTCTGTAATACATTCAACAAATTACTTTGTCTTAGGTCAAAGACTCTTATGATTCACCAAATTACATAGGACAGAGACTCATTGAAGTAATACATTCAACAAATTACAACCAACAGCGCTTAATTAGTGGTTGAACAAAATGAACAAATCTCTAAACTATATTGTGAGATTTGCTGTTATCACGTATCTTGGACTAGCACTTTGAGCAACTCACATGATGCCGTGAGGGTCGCAAAGGACGTCTTGGTATTTCTTACTATTATCATAGAATCAAATGACAACTGGAGGACACTGGAAAACAAATGTAGCCACAGAAGGAGTTTAAAAAAAATGAAAGGAAAATCTGGAACGTCCTATGAAGAAATGTTTGTAAAATGTTTTATTGTAAAATGTTTTACATGTTTCGGATGTTCCTTCAGAGTTGAAGATAATTACTTCCTTGTCCAAACCTCCCGCAGGACGACGGGGGATGGGAGCGGGCAGGGTCTGAACCCTGGGCCATCGATAAATCCGAACGACAGTCCAGCGCGCAAACCGCAAGACCAGGCAGCCATCCAAAATGAAATGCAATGAATTCGATTGATGAATAAAACAACGAAGTGAAACTCAGATACTGTCACACTCAGATCATTGCCTACTGGTCTGAGGACATGACCCCAAAAGAGGAGGGCAACTTCCGAGAAAGCCTTGGATAATAGGGCAGAGAGACCATGTCATCATGCCCATCGTCTTGCTCGATACTAGCTCTATGAAGTGCTTACTAACCGGAGTCACGGCCAGTGTCCGAGAAGTCGTCCATCGTGGCTCTCGTGTTTAAAAAAACAACAACGGGCTAGTGTCCCCGCAACGGCTGTCTGAGCAGAGTTAGCGTTCTTTCAAAACTAAACACACACAAACTTGAATCACTTTGTCCACAACACACACACACACGCATATTTGTAGCCTCATTACGAATGTAGACATTAGAAAGTAAAAACTTTTTCTTCTGTGTGTGTGTCTCAGCTAGCGCACGGATGGATGTTGATCTACGAGGTGTAGAAACGGATAAAAAATTAATGTTGTCATTTGAAACAAGCTTGAATCTTTTTTTTTTTATATCCAGGACCTGATTTAGACTTGATAAAGCCCTAAGTTATTGAGATCTGGGGCCCCTTATAAATCTAAGCCACCAATGGCCCATGTTATAATCAACATCTGCTATTCTCTTATCTTCTATATGATTGAAACTATCACAAAAACTCACCCTCCCAATGAAAGCTTGGGTTGGGGGGGGGTCCCTAAGCTAAAGCTTGTGTTGCCTGTAAGTAAATCCAGCACTGCGTAGGTGTAGTCCTTTGACTGGACCAATGGAGCTTTGATTTTAAATGATGGTCTGCTACGCTTCCTGCACTTCCTGCCACTGGAGAGCACGGTGTCATTTCATCAAGACAACTGTTTCAAAGTTTTTTTTGGCAGACGTGAGACGAGTTTTGGCACAGACATTAGTAGGCTATGGGATCAAACAACAACTTCGGAGTGTCAGACCCGATTGGTAAACCGAATCACTCTTGCACACTTCCGCCCAGTCCAATCAACATTCCACGCGATCTTCATGCAACAAACTTTGCCAACGATACGCGAGCTTACCGAAACAAACAAACATAGATGTTTATATTTAGTATATTAATTGAGGTCTTGTGTGATGTGTCACTCGCCTGACAAAATAGTCACACAAAATTGAAGAGACCCCTACCACCATTTTTTTAATCTACCCGAGCGAACCACTTCGGGGGGCAGATTTTGAGTTTTCGCTTCCACACACACTTTCTTCTTTGTAGCCTTGTTTTTTAATCTTTAACTATTTTCACTTGCTCTGTCAACTGTCTTTTTTTTTTTAAAAACTAACAGTTATAAACATTCCTTATTATTTGTTCTATACTTCCTTGCATAGCTTTAGTATTGGCGTTTCATTTTGATAGGAGTATTCAGTATATTTTGTAGCCCTCACTTTTTATTACTTGGATCTAAGAGCGCTGTGCACCTCTAGCCAGCTACTTTATAATCATGGAAGCTCACATGGCACCTACCGATAGTTTCAATCTATGTGAATTGAATGTGTTAATTATTACATGTTCCTGCAGATTTGAATATAATTACATCCTAGCCCAAACCTCCAGCAGGACCGTCGGGGATGGAAGAGAGCAGGGTTTGAACCAGGAGCCACCGAACGACAGTCCAAAGCGCATTCCACACAACCAGGGCGCCATCTGCATTTGTGTGTCTATGCTACTGTGTATCTCTATTATACGTGTTGAACTAATGTTTGACTTCAAATAAAACCAGGTTAATTGAATAAGTGATTGTACATCGGTCACTCGCCGGAGTTATTGTTTCAAGTTATAGCAAGATGTGAAAGAGGCACCTGTAGGATCAGTAGAACCAGTCTTGGAGTTGGCACTGTCCGACTCTGTTGCACTCCTTTAAGAGTTTGGATAGAAATTGAAATCTTATGTAAAAAAATACATTTTTTTTTGTTGTTGCTGTCAAATGTGTCGCGCGTCTTGTACTTTGTGGTTCACTATTTACCTGTCCGCCTCGTACGTCACAGGTAGTACTTAGTATTCATAATGATAGTAGCCTTCCTCCGCCGCCCCACTCCCCATTTCCTTGTCACTTTTTTTCCCGTACATGATGAATGACAGGACGGGGTTCAACACACCAGTCATTCCTCTCATCACACGGCGTCTAGGGATCACACCTCCTTTAACCAGCTAGTTCAGTCTTGGGATCACTCCTTGTTTAACCAGCTAGTGCAGTCTTGGGATCACTCCTTGTTTAACCAGCTAGTTCAGTCTTGGGATCACTCCTTGTTTAACCAGCTAGTGCAGTCTTGGGATCACTCCTTGTTTAACCAGCTAGTTCAGTCTTGGGATCACTCCTTGTTTAACCAGCTAGTGCAGTCTTGGGATCACTCCTTGTTTAACCAGCTAGTTCAGTCTTGGGATCACTCCTTGTTTAACCAGCTAGTTCAGTCTTGGGATCACTCCTTGTTTAACCAGCTAATTCAGTCTTGGGATCACTCCTTGTTTAACCAGCTAGTTCAGTCTTGGGATCACTCCTTGTTTAACTAGCTAGTTCAGTCTTGGGATCACTCCTTGTTTAACCAGCTAGTTCAGTCTTGGGATCACTCCTTGTTTAACCAGCTAGTTCAGTCTTGGGATCACTCCTTCTTTAACTAGCTAGTTCAGTCTTGGGATCACTCCTTGTTTAACCAGCTAGTTCAGTCTTGGGATCACTCCTTGTTTAACCAGCTAGTTCAGTCTTGGGATCACTCCTTGTTTAACCAGCTAGTTCAGTCTTGGGATCACTCCTTGTTTAACCAGCTAGTTCAGTCTTGGGATCACTCCTTCTTTAACTAGCTAGTTCAGCCCCTGACAAAACAAATACACGTGTATAACGTCCATTCTATCACGTTGACAAGAACACAAAGCTAGACCACAATGCACACGTTTGGAACAACTTTGACCACGACCCACTGGACTCCTAGGAGTTAGAATGTAAAGCTGCTACAACCAATCTCGGAATATGAAAGGTATCAAGAAACTACAACCATGAATAGTTGAGAATCTCACTCTCACCCTACCTAAGCACACACGCACACACGAAATGACATTAATTTAGCTCTAGGTATCTACAACAGCTGACAGTGAAAGAAAGAAAAAAAAACAAAAAAGAAACTCCGCTGTATCTTGGACATATTGAGAACATTGTTATCGAGTCATTTCCATCATCTTTGCTACTAAAGTTGACCTGCTTTTTTTTGTTTGTTTGTACACCACGTGATATCAGTTTTTTGGCCTACATTAAGTTCTAAACATTACACAAGCTTAGGTTACCATTCAAACAACATTTGGTGAGAGCTAAGTAGATCTCGATGATGTCAAGAGGATTTTGTCTTTGTTTAAACAAATAACTGTCAATATTGACATTTCCGCCCAATGTGGCCATCTAGCTGGAGACATAGACGTATGTGTCCCAACCTTTCCTTCAACTGTCCTACATTGCACTTCTTTTGATTCTGCCACCGAAATATTCACACAATTTAAACACAGTTTTCTGTCTTTATTAAAGCTTTTCACGTATAAATTGTTTGTTTTTTTCCGCAACCCTAAACCGGTGATAAAGTGGATGCACCTAGCTATCGGTACGTGCACCTCACGATAGGCATATGTACATTCCTCTACAGGTGTATGTGCACCAGTACACAGGTATGTGTACTTTCGATGAGAATATGTGCACCTAAGTACATGTACTTTTTGATAGGCATATGCATACCTCGCTACAGTTAAATGTACATCGCTACAAGTAAATGCACATCTTACTGTAGGTAAGTGTATCGCGCTATAGGTATTTGTGCACCTCACTACAGGTAGCTCAGTATTAACAACAGGTGTTTGTGCACCTCTCTACGGGTGCGTGCACCTCTCTACGGGTGCGTGCACCTCAGCTGAGCAATGTCGTTTTAGTTGTTTTTAGTTGTTCGGGTTCCAGTATTTCTGCAACCACTCAATGTCTCCCGCGTCTTGATCTCGGTGACATTGACCTTGTGATGTCACAGCAGACGATGTACAAAGATTTGTATGGAGCCGATTGAATGTGTTTGTACACCAATGTGTAGTCTGAATGTATGCCTTAGAGGTTGATAGGTGCAGCCCACTTACACACACACACTCCGAGTAAACTGGGCTTTGTATTCTATTGTTACTGTCTACGTAGGCACAGCTACAGTCTGCATCGCTTCCCTAACGTTCCCATTGTACGGAACCTTAGCCGAATTTCAAAACAATGTCGAATTTCAAAACAATGTCGACTAAATGCCAGTTTTGAAAAACATTTTAATAGAACATGAATAGGCCCTATACTCATGTGTCATTGTTTAAATAATTTCCTTCTATAGATGTGTTTATTTTATTGGGGTGCCTGAATCTTTATGTTTTCATGAGTAAAATAGTCCTACATGGAATTTACTAGATTCTCAGATTCTGCCTACTTTGTATTGTCAATGGTTAAGAGTCCCAATTAGAAACCTTTCAAGAAAGTTCTTTTGTTAGTAGCAAGAATGTTTGGTGTAGGTAAAGTGCAATCGTCTGTCAAGTTAAAGCTCCTCTGATGGTATGGTGAAGTTTTGACTTTGCATGCATACAAATGGTTGTTTTCTCAATATTGATTAATAATCTTTTCTTTGTGTCTGTATGCTCCTCAAATTTGACAACCCTCAATTGATTACGTATTGTCATTTTATTATAAAATCTTTTTGTTTCCATAGACTGGGCACCAGCCGGCAGTCAGGGTTTGGGATGTGGCGGAAAAGACACAAGTGGCAGAGTTTCGGGGCCACAAGTTTGGCATCAATTGTGTGGTAAGTCAAGACAATAGGGCAACTGTAATCCTCTACATCTGCACATATTATCAGAAGATAGAGAAGTTCTAGGCTACAAATCATAAACTGACTTATGGTACTGCTTAATATATTGTCTTGTACATGTTGCTCATAATTGGGTCTCCAAAAGTGCCCTACTTCTTTTCTATCATTGTGTCTGCCTCCTCTCTTCATCAGTCTGCCTTTATTACCCATCGTCTGCCTCCTCTCAACCTCAGTCTGCCTTTATTACCCATCACTCTGTCTCCTCTCTACCTCAGTCTGCCTTTATTACCCATCACTCTGTCTCCTCTCTACCTCAGTCTGCCTTTATTACCCATCACTCTGTCTCCTCTCTACCTCAGTCTGCCTTTATTACCCATCACTCTGTCTCCTCTCTACCTCAGTCTGCCTTTATTACCCATCACTCTGTCTCCTCTCTACCTCAGTCTGCCTTTATTACCCATCACTCTGCCTCCTCTCTACCTCAGTCTGCCTTTATTACCCATCACTCTGTCTCCTTATCTTTAAAATCTCCTGGATTATGTTCACGGCTGTGAACAAAACACAAAATATCTAATTGAATGAAGAAAAAACATTAATTCTTTGGTCTGTCAATGCTTAGATTATGCACTTGATTTTGCCAGGATAGGAAACACCTGATGTCAGTCAATTGTGCTTGAATGAAAAGAGTTTGCTGTTTATATTTTTTCACTGCATTTGCTAGATGGGTGGCCTGCCATCTTGTTTTGTCTGTAGAGTGAAGTTTCTGTAGGCAAGGCTTGAATAGAATTGATGTTGTTTGCTTGGAGAATGAAAGGATAACAGTGCAAGATGAGCATAATTTGAGATAATCCATCACATTTAATGGATTCAACCTTTGGCTCCAGCTAGATACACGTACAGAGACATCTTGTAGGGCTAATAAAACATCTGTTTAGAGATCACATTACACTTAGTGAGATGGTGTTTTTTTTTCCTAAATATATTATGTATTCATCAATGTGTTTATAAATGTGTCCATGAATGGGGAAGCCCTGAATGGCTATCACTTTGTTAATTTTGAGAGCTTCACACCTGTCTAACCAGGTTTGTTGCCATAACACTCTCTTTGTTAGTGTTTCTCTCTAAACATCTATGAGTAAAACCTTACACTATCTGATCCCTCACCCCCTTTTTTTTTTTTTTGCACACACACGTATACACACAAATACACACACATCTTTTTAATGTCTAATTATGGAGAACAGAATATTTTACTGTAGGGGCTTGTATAAAAGCAATAGACGAAAAAAATAATTTTTTTTTAAACAAAGCGTATTTAAGGAGGGAACAGCTAATTACTACAATACATCTCAAGATTGTATGGTTTAGCTCCCTTTCTACCAAAAGTTATTAATTACCACTTATTGATTAACTATTTGGTTAATTCTTTTATTGATGCATTTATTGTCATTGATTAAGAATAATTATGCAAGAATGGGAAGTGGGAAAAAAACACGTACAAAACCTATATAAGGGAAATAACTCCACATATCTCAATAAGTAGCATTTTCTATATCAAACAAGATAATCAATTGTCAGTAATTAATTAACTTATTGGTTAATTTTTTGATGGATTCATGTTTTGTTAGGTACAATAAATAATTGTGTTCAATTTCAACTTGATCCGAGTGTGGAGAAATGTTTGAAACTTTAAAGTTTCTTATTGCTAGAATTCAAACTACTTTGTGAACTAAAAGAGATTTCATTGAAGGTTTCACTACATATCTTCTCTGTGATGTTTATACTTTTCCAAAAGAAGATATGAAAAAAGGTTGTGGCTCCGTCTCTAGTTGTCTGATGGATGATCCTAGTTTGTAACCAACCACGAGATTACAACTTGAATTTGTTCTTTCAGGTTGTGTTGAAGACATTTTGTTCTAGACTCTCTTTCTCTCTCTTCCTTTGCTCCCTCTTGACTCCCTGCATTATGCAAGCATGTCTTGAGTAAATAAAGGTGTTCAGCAGAGCTTTCCAATCTCTCTCTCTCTCTCCCTCTCTCTCTCACACACATTTTCCTACAGCCATTGGCTGTGTTCCACACACTCAGATGTATAAAACAGTGAAGCCATCCTACCTGTACATTACAAACAAAGTATTGTGTTGTTCTCTTGTCTTCACATGTAGATCAAATGAAATAAGAGATTACTCTGTAGTCTTTAGTTGTATTACTGTGTAGTCTCTGTATTGCACTGTAGTCTCTGTATTGCACTGTAATCTCTGTTTGTATTACACTGTGGTCTCTGCTTGTATTACACTGTAGTCTCTGTTTGTATTACACTGTAGTCTCTGTTTGTAGCCTGTTTGTATTACACTGTAGTCTCTGTTTGTATTGCACTGTAGTCTCTGTTTGTATTAGGTTCCAAATTTCTCTCTGTTGCTTTCTTTTCTTTTTTTTTTTACAAAGCTTATATCATCTCATCTACTGTTTGTCCGTCTGTCTGTCTGGTATAAAGTTTGAACATGTTTTTTTCTCCCATTTCCCATTTTGGATCAAGTTAAAACTCTGCACAATTATTCATTCATTAAACCTGACAAGACATGACTTAATCATAAAATTAAACAATTAGTTAATTAATTGTTGGTAATTAATTATTTTGTTTATTTTCGAAATTAGGGGAATAACTGCTACTTAATGAAAGATGTGGATATATATATGGATTTAGTCCCCTTATTATGTTTTGACATAATTATGCATAGTTGATAGCAATACATGAATCAATCCAAAAATTAACCAATTAGTTAATCATTTAATACTAATTAATTAATTTTTGTTTTATATGGCAGAAAGGGAGATAAATCCCATAATTTTCAGATAATATTTCAGATAAATGGTAGTACTTAGCAGTCCCTTCCCTTAGATAAGCTTTGTTTTTATAAAGTATTGCTTTTTCTATTGCTTGTTATTGCTAGGAAGATTATGTCAATAAAGAGCAGACTGATCAACTTGAGAATTAACTCCCTTAGAACTTAACCATGAGTTCAAACTTGACACTTGCTTAAAGCAGATTTTTTAAAAATATAAAGTCACTTGATCCCATGCTAAACCCACAACTTTTGTACTAATTGTGTTGTACAGAATTTAAATGTAAACTAAAATTTTTATATGTCTATATTTGAATGTTATTCATAGAAAGCAAATACATAGGGGAGTGATTTGATGAGATTTGGACCTAACCTAAAAGTATTGAAGTCAGGAGTTACAGAGGCTTTAGTTCCTAGTCTAACACTCCATGTATGGGATCTTCATTGCACCTCTCTCTTACCTAGCCTTGGACTGTGCTGTTTTCACCTGGTTTCACCTTCTACCTGACTCTTAACCCCAGACCCTGAACTTTCAAAATCAACATTGAAATCTACTGTCTTTAGTGGATAGTTGTCTTAAATCTCTGTCATAAGTCTATCACTGGCTTTAGCAATAGCTGTCTGATGATAAACTTTACTTGTGTTTTTTATTTTTTTATATATTTTTTTTTAAACTTAAGAGAACTGTCTGTGCTTTTAGTCTGTAATAATTATTTATCATTTGTTTCCTTTTCATCAAGTGTAAGTCTACTGCTGCCAGAGAATGATGAAATGTAGGTCAGTTATAGTTGCAGCTGAGGTGCCTGTATGACATAACTTCCCTACCTCCTCCCTGCATGTTGAGACAGAAAGTGGGGGGGCACCACTGGTTGCCCAAACAGAGGCTAAGATTTTCTCTAAAGGATTAAGAGATCAGATCCTTAACAGGGACTGAAGATTTCTATTTTTTTTTTTTTTGTGTGTATTTGCTCTCCTTTGTTTTGTCAGCACACAGGACAAAAAAACACAAGGACTAGGTACAAAAACACTAGATTACTTTCTATTGGTATCTTTAGAATATCTTACTTTATGTGTATCTATTTGCCCCTAGATAAAAGTTTCAAAACAAGTTTAGATATAAATAGTTTTAGACTAAAACTTGACTTTGTGGGTCTGATAGAAATGTGTGGGTTGACTCAACCATTTTTTTTTAAGAAGATAAAGTCTTATATGTATGCTGGTATTGACTTGTATGTATGCTGTGTATTGACTTATATGTATGCTGGTATTGACTTGTATGTATGCTGGTATTGACTTGTATGTATGCTGTGTATTGACTTGTATGTATGCTGTGTATTGACTTGTATGTATGCTGTGTATTGACTTGTATGTATGCTGTGTATTGACTTGTATGTATGCTGTGTATTGACTTGTATGTATGCTGTGTATTGACTTGTATGTATGCTGTGTATTGACTTGTATGTATGCTGTGTATTGACTTGTATGTATGCTGTGTATTGACTTGTATGTATGCTGTGTATTGACTTGTATGTATGCTGTGTATTGACTTGTATGTATGCTGTGTATTGACTTGTATGTATGCTGTGTATTGACTTGTATGTATGCTGTGTATTGACTTGTATGTATGCTGTGTATTGACTTGTATGTATGCTGTGTATTGACTTGTATGTATGCTGTGTATTGACTTGTATGTATGCTGTGTATTGACTTGTATGTATGCTGTGTATTGACTTGTATGTATGCTGTGTATTGACTTGTATGTATGCTGTGTATTGACTTGTATGTATGCTGTGTATTGACTTGTATGTATGCTGGTATTGACTTGTATGTATGCTGTGTATTGACTTGTATGTATGCTGTGTATTGACTTGTATGTATGCTGTGTATTGACTTGTATGTATGCTGTGTATTGACTTGTATGTATGCTGTGTATTGACTTGTATGTATGCTGTGTATTGACTTGTATGTATGCTGGTATTGACTTGTATGTATGCTGGTATTGACTTGTATGTATGCTGTGTATTGACTTGTATGTATGCTGTGTATTGACTTGTATGTATGCTGGTATTGACTTGTATGTATGCTGTGTATTGACTTGTATGTATGCTGTGTATTGACTTGTATGTATGCTGGTATTGACTTGTATGTATGCTGTGTATTGACTTGTATGTATGCTGTGTATTGACTTGTATGTATGCTGTGTATTGACTTGTATGTATGCTGTGTATTGACTTGTATGTATGCTGTGTATTGACTTGTATGTATGCTGGTATTGACTTGTATGTATGCTGGTATTGACTTGTATGTATGCTGTGTATTGACTTGTATGTATGCTGTGTATTGACTTGTATGTATGCTGTGTATTGACTTGTATGTATGCTGGTATTGACTTGTATGTATGCTGGTATTGACTTGTATGTATGCTGTGTATTGACTTGTATGTATGCTGTGTATTGACTTGTACATGTTGCTATTTGTTCATTGTTTGATCTACTTAATAGAAACTATGGCACAGAGCTAACACAAACAAATAACCTCAACTAGTTTGTGTGTGTGTGTGGTCAACTCTTGGGTTGGGAATACAGCTTCATTTGTGCTTTAATCTTCTGCTGTCCTTGTAGTCTTCACCCCAAGTCAGCCATTTCTTAATCATGTGTCTCCCAGTTTCTATCATCATTGAGGTTTCTAATGGCTCAGTTTCTAATGACTGCTCAGTTTCTAATATCTCAGTGTCTAATGACTCAGTTACTAATGTCTGTTACTTATGTCTCAGTTACTAATGACTCAGTTACTAATGACTCAGTTACTAATGTCTCAGTTACTAATGACTCAATGACTAATGACTCAGTTACTAATGACTCAGTTACTAATGACTCTGTTACTAATGTCTGGGTTACTAATGTCTCAGTTACTAATGACTCAGTTACTAATGTCTCAGTTACTATTGTATCAGTTTCTAATGACTCAGTTACTAATGACTCTGTTACTAATGTCTCAGTTACTAATGACTCAGTTACTAATGTCTCAGTTACTATTGTATCAGTTTCTAATGACTCAGTTACTAATGTCTCAGTTACTAATGACTCAGTTACTAATGACTCAGTTACTAATGTCTCAGTTACTAATGACTCAGTTTCTAATGACTCAGTTACTAATGACTCAGTTACTAATGACTCAGTTACTAATGTCTGTTACTTATGTCTCAGTTACTAATGACTCTGTTACTAATGACTCAGTTACTAATGTCTCAGTTACTAATGACTCAATGACTAATGACTCAGTTACTAATGACTCTGTTACTAATGTCTCAGTTACTAATGACTCAGTTACTAATGTCTCAGTTACTAATGACTCAGTTTCTAATGACTCAGTTACTAATGTCTCAGTTACTAATGACTCAGTTACTAATGTCTCAGTTTCTAATGACTCAGTTACTAATGTCTCAGTTACTAATGACTCAGTTACTAATGTCTCAGTTTCTAATGACTCAGTTACTAATGACTCAGTTACTAATGTCTCAGTTACTAATGACTCAGTTACTAATGTCTCAGTTACTAATGACTCAGTTTCTAATGACTCAGTTACTAATGACTCAGTTACTAATGACTCAGTTACTAATGTCTCAGTTACTAATGACTCAGTTTCTAATGACTCAGTTACTAATGACTCAGTTACTAATGTCTCAGTTACTAATGTCTCAGTTTCTAATGACTCAGTTACTAATGACTCAGTTACTAATGTCTCAGTTACTAATGACTCAGTTTCTAATGACTCAGTTACTAATGACTCAGTTACTAATGTCTCAGTTACAAATGACTCAGTTACTAATGACTCAGTTACTAATGACTCAGTTACTAATGACTCAGTTACTAATGTCTCAGTTACTAATGACTCAGTTACTAATGTCTCAGTTACTAATGACTCAGTTACTAATGACTCAGTTACTAATGACTCAGTTACTAATGTCTCAGTTACTAATGACTCAGTTACTAATGACTCAGTTACTAATGTCTCAGTTTCTAATGACTCAGTTTCTAATGACTCAGTTACTAATGTCTCAGTTACTAATGTCTCAGTTTCTAATGACTCAGTTTCTAATGACTCAGTTACTAATGACTCAGTTTCTAATGACTCAGTTACTAATGACTCAGTTACTAATGTCTCAGTTACTAATGACTCAGTTACTAATGTCTCAGTTTCTAATGTCTTCCTTTGTTTTCTTCTTTCTGGCACTCTACTCATGGGAGTGTATTTGTTCAGCATTTAACTATTGCTCATCATCTGTTACATTTTTTTTCTTCACTCATACAAATATTTTTTTTACATCAGTAGATTCTGAAATACCTTTTCTCGCTTGAATTTATAAATCTAACCCATGTCACAAACACAGCATTAAGGCCAATATATTTTCAGTTAACCTGCAGACTTAGGCAAAATATTGTATTGAGCTATGAGAATCAAGTGTAGACACTACATGTCATTGAGCAATCTCTCACCACAGAGTTACTGCCTTTTAAAAAAGAATGAATAACCTACTCTCTTACCTGTCATGTTTTCCCCTTCTTGAGAGAAAAGACTCTAAAGTGAAGGATTTGTGTGATGTTTATTTATAAAATAAATCCCTTCACTTGATATGTTTAAGGGAGGCTGGAACTTTTAAGTGAGCATGCACACTTTAATTTATTTTGTTGACTAGTGGGGGCAATATTTGTTTTTATGAGCCAGTGATTGAACAAACTGGCAGCTCTGTAACTGCAACAATTCTTTAAAAAAAATGTTCTCCCCTGTTTCTCTTATCTCATTTATATTTGTGTAAAATAATAAGTTCTGATGTTCACACATATTTTGTGTGTTATAATTATTTTAATGGCTGTATGTATGTTGTGGTAGGGTTATGTTTTTTTGTTTTTTTTTTTATATTTATTTTGAAGTGGTTCAGAGGGAATAAGCCAAAATGTGTAACCTTCTAAGGCTTCCATGTTTGTGGATCAAAATGTTAAGGCTGGTAGAGTGCTTGCTAGTCTCTATGGATCAAAAGGCAAAGGCTGGTTGAGTGCTTGCTAGTCTCTATGGATCAAAAAGCAAAGGCTGGTTGAGTGCTTGCTAGTCTCTATGGATCAAAAAGCAAAGGCTGGTTGAGTGCTTGCTAGTCACTATGGATCAAAAAGCAAAGGCTGGTTGAGTGCTTGCTAGTCTCTATGGATCAAAAAGCAAAGGCTGGTAGAGTGCTTGCTAGTCACTATGGATCAAAAAGCAAAGGCTGGTTGAGTGTTTGCATGTAAAGCCTTGACTGGTTGAGTATTTGCATGTATCTGTGAGCCTAGGATAGTAGAGTGCATGCATCTGTGGATCAAAAAGCTAAGGCTTTTATTCCTCAATGGTAAACCATCATTAAATTTCTAGATGAGTCAAGTTCTTGTAGCTGATGGTACTCATTCACAAGGTCCAATTCTTATTAAGTATACCCTGACATTTGGACTGTGTGTGTGTTGACTTGTGATCATTATGTACAACTGGTAGACCAAAATGTTTTGAGTATGAATACCTGCGAAGACTGCAATGTTTTGTTTTTTGAGACTTTAAAAGGTGTCTTAGTCCACACAGCTCAAATGGTCACTTGGCATTAGGGAAAGAAATAACCTGTTGTTATGTTGGCCACTTGACACTTGATACCCACTGGCCTTGTGGACTGTTAGATCTCAAAGAGAAACCTAGCGTTCTAACGCCTACTATCCTTTGTATTAAATCACAGCCATGGAATAAGGTGTAAAAATGTATACAACAAAAACTTAGTTAATACTTATTGTTTGTTTGTTTGTGTTTCTTTATCAGGCCTTCAGTCCAAACATGAAGGAGATTGTCTCTGTTGGTACACAGCACGACATGATGATCAATGTCTGGAACTGGAAGACAGGAAACAAGGTGGCTTCTAACAAAGTATCTAGCAAGGTGAGCTCATTCAACAGCTTGAGTGTATAGACATGTGTAATGATATAGTTACATCTTACAGCCACTACTTTCTCTTTCCAAATATTATAGGTCAGTGCTTTAGCATTCTCTGAGGATGGAAAATGTTTTGTCACTGTGGGTAACAGACATGTTAGATTTTGGTATTTGGAGGAGAAAAGATCAAAGGTATCAGTGTCACTCTTCTTTCTCTTGTTCTGTCACTCTTCTTTCTCTTGTTTTGTCACTCATCTTTCTCTTGTTCTGTCATTCTTCTTTCTCTTGTTCTGTCACTCTTCTTTCTCTTGTTTTGTCACTCTTCTTTCTCTTGTTTTGTCATTCTTTCTCTTGTTTTGTCATTCTTCTTTCTCTTGTTTTGTCATTCTTCTTTCTCTTGTTTTGTCATTCTTCTTTCTCTTGTTTTGTCATTCTTCTTTCTCTTGTTCTGTCACTCTTCTTTCTTTTGTTTTGTCACTCTTCTTTCTCTTGTTTTGTCATTCTTTCTCTTGTTTTGTCATTCTTCTTTCTCTTGTTTTGTCACTCTTCTTTCTCTTGTTTTGTCATTCTTCTTTCTCTTGTTTTGTCATTCTTCTTTCTCTTGTTTTGTCATTCTTCTTTCTCTTGTTCTGTCACTCTTCTTTCTCTTGTTTTGTCACTCTTCTTTCTCTTGTTTTGTCATTCTTTCTCTTGTTTTGTCATTCTTCTTTCTCTTGTTTTGTCATTCTTCTTTCTCTTGTTTTGTCATTCTTCTTTCTCTTGTTTTGTCATTCTTCTTTCTCTTGTTTTGTCATTCTTTCTCTTGTTTTGTCATTCTTCTTTCTCTTGTTTTGTCATTCTTCTTTCTCTTGTTTTGTCATTCTTCTTTCTCTTGTTTTGTCATTCTTCTTTCTCTTGTTTTGTCATTCTTCTTTCTCTTGTTTTGTCATTCTTCTTTCTCTTGTCTTGTCACTCTTCTTTCTCTTGTCTTGTCACTCTTCTTTCTCTTGTCTTGTCACTCTTCTTTCTCTTGTCTTGTCACTCTTCTTTCTCTTGTCTTGTCACTCTTCTTTCTCTTGTTTTGTCACTCTTCTTTCTCTTGTCTTGTCACTCTTCTTTCTCTTGTTTTGTCACTCTTCTTTCTCTTGTTTTGTCACTCTTCTTTCTCTTGTCTTGTCACTCTTCTTTCTCTTATTTACTTGTGTACTAGTGAACATAATTTTGAAATTTACTCAAGAACATCAGTTTATTTAATGTGAGATGAAAGGCAACCTTCTTGCTTTCTTACCTGTGTTAACTCTTTAGTTTTAAGCAGCCTGAGAAAACAATACATAGTCGAAATTTTAGGTACTGTGGTAACTTTTATATGTATAATGTTTCTTTAGATCAATCAAACCGTTCCTCTGATGGGGCGGTCAGGGATTCTCGGGGACCAAAAGGACAATTTTTTCTGTGATGTCGTTGCTGGTCAGGGGCCAATGTGTGGCAGATTTTTTGTCATCACACAGTCTGGTCTGCTGTGTGAGTTCAATGAAAAGAGACAACTGGACAAGTGGGTGGAGCTCAGGGTGAGTAGTGGACATAGGAAACCAACTTAAGAGTACATCACAGTAATCATCATCATCACTCCTTTGAGTTCCTCGAGGAACATAGGGCCTCGACAAAGCACGCCACTCTCCATGGTCTCTTGCTAGCTTTTTGATGGTGTCCCAGCTCTTCCCGGTCTTCTCTGCTTCTTCAAGTACACTGCGTCGCCATGTTCTTTTTGGTCTTCCTCTGCGTCTTGTTCCCTGGGGGTTCCACTCTAAGGCCTGTCACCACAGTAATGTAACAGTAAAAAAATTAATGCAAACTCATTTACATTTCTAGTTGATGAAGACAAGTTTTCAATATGTAGCCTACTTAAATTACAATAGCAGAGCGTGAACTTGAGCCATGCAGTTAAGCTGGTTCCTTTTGACTTAATGAAACTTTAAATCTTTTAACTTAATAGCCAATTATTTAAACTGGACTTATTCCAATGCTATGTAAAAATGGAAAAGTTTTAGGAAAAAAGAAAATGTTTCTGTCTACAATGAGAACAAGTGGAGGCAGAGTGCTGCAAAATGCTTCATTAACTGTCAAGGCTTAGGTTTGAATCCTATCATTTGGGTTTGAGGATTGCTAATTAATTAACTGTCAAGGCTTAGGTTTGAATCCTATCATTTGGGTTTGAGGATTGCTAATTAATTAACTGTCAAGGCTTAGGTTTGAATCCTATCATTTGGGTTTGAGGATTGCTAATTAATTAACTGTCAAGGCTTAGGTTTGAATCCTATCATTTGGGTTTGAGGATTGCTAATTAATTAACTGTCAAGGCTTAGGTTTGAATCCTATCATTTGGGTTTGAGGATTGCTAATTAATTAACTGTCAAGGCTTAGGTTTGAATCCTATCATTTGGGTTTGAGGATTGCTAATTAATTAACTGTCAAGGCTTAGGTTTGAATCCTATCATTTGGGTTTGAGGATTGCTAATTCACAATTATTCTGATGCAATATAATTTAAAATTGTTTGCACAGTTTTAAAATATAAGAAGCAATACATTTTTCAACCATGCTTTAAATGGTCTCAAAAGAAGAAACAGTTGGTTTTTTTCTCGACTATCTCATTTGTCTAATTGTCTATTATGGTGATCTGTTGCTAAGTATGAGTGATCTGTTACTAAGTGTGAGGCTTTTATGAATTTTTTTTAGACCTTCTAGTGCTGCTTTGAGTCCCAAGACTTCTTGTTCAGGCCTGGTTCTGTATGCTGCCAATGCTGGTTGATTGACTAGTACCTTTGTCAGATGCCTAAACCAGTTAATTTAAAAAACTGCATCAAAGTTGTATGACATAAAAATGCAATGGAACTGTGCTGGACAAGTTTAGGTTCAATCATTATTTGTTTTTGACTTTTCACTACAGACCAAGTCTGCCACATGTATTACCACTGGAGCTGATCATATCTTTGTCGGGTGCGCTGAGGGCGTGGTCAGAGTTTTTAAATCCACAACACTACTTTATGTATGTTCCCTTCCCAAGCCTCACCATCTTGGTGTAGAGGTGACCACAGCCACAAACCCAAGGTCAGCCATTTTATAGTTATCTCCTTCAAAGTTTTAATTTACTTTCATTAGTTTTTTTTTTGATATTTTTATAAATCTTTTAAATAGTTTTTTTTTCTGTCTTTTGCCTCAGTCTGTTCACAAAATTCTCATTAAAACTTAGACAGTATATCATAGCCATTAGTTAGTGGCAAAAATACTCAGTTATAAATTGTCATGCATTGGAAATATGAAATTCATTTGAATATATTTTATGTCAGTCATATGGTCAGCAACAGAGAGGATGCCAAATATCCAGATACCAAAGCTATAGCTATAGATGATGACCATAAAAAGGTAATTGGCTCCCTTTATAAATACATTTGAATATATTTTATGTCAGTCATATGGTCAGCAACAGAGAGGATGCCAAATATCCAGATACCAAAGCTATAGCTATAGATGATGACCATAAAAAGGTAATTGGCTCCCTTTATAAATACATTTGAATATATTTTATGTCAGTCATATGGTCAGCAACAGAGAGGATGCCAAATATCCAGATACCAAAGCTATAGCTATAGATGATGACCATAAAAAGGTAATTGGCTCCCTTTATAAATACATTTGAATATATTTTATGTCAGTCATATGGTCAGCAACAGAGAGGATGCCAAATATCCAGATACCAAAGCTATAGCTATAGATGATGACCATAAAAAGGTAATGGGCTCCCTTTATAAATAAATTTGAATTAATGGCTTGATGATGTATATTATATTTTCACCTTAAAAATTTGTGTTAGTTTCCCATTTTGTTTAGTTGTTTTAAAATATCTGGTAATTGTTAATTTAATGTGCCTATAAGCTTGGGGGTTTATAAATGTAATTGGTTTATACATTTCATTGCTTCTACACTGAATTTATTTTTTTTTCTTACTGGACTTGATTTTGTTTTTGTAATGACCAGGTGACTTGTGTCTACAACGACCGTAGTATTTACATTTGGGATGTTCATGACATCAAACGTGTGGGAAAGGCTTGGTCCTTTCTCTATCACAGTGGTTGTATATGGTCACTTGAGGTAAGCTTTAATTTAGCTACTGAAATCACTAATTCAATTAATGCAACTAGCAAAAAAAATTAGCAAAACAATATTAAAAATGCTTTCTTCTTTTTAAATTGTCATACTTTTTAAAAATTCAATTTTGATTGTTAAAATATGCCCATTATTATCTAAATAAATGCTAAATTAATTTATTTCTTCTTATCAGGTAATATATACTGCATTTATAAGAACTTTGTTTTTTCTGTGAAACTTGTCTAAAATGTCCTCTCTCAGTGTCTAGGTGTATCCTCAACTTGATAGAATCTAATACACACAACTTTGGTTTTTCTGTCTCTTTCTGTGTCTAGGTGTATCCTCAACTTGATGAAGGAGTCAAATCCACACTACCCCCAGGTTCTTTCTTGACAGCCTCTGGTGATGACACTATACGAGTGTGGAACTTAAACACCCACATGCCAGAGAACACTGCCTACAAGAGAAATATTTATAGTAATGTGAGTAATGGAAGGTTTCTTTTTTTACTAGTCACGTCTTTAGTCATATTTGATTGCAACTTTTAAGTCTTTGTGTCCCAGGTCGGATATGGCCTGCAAGCCATAGTTTGGGCATCACTGGCCTATATTATAGCACATAATTAGTTACACTCTAGCACAGCACTCAATAAATTTCTAAACCAAGAACTTACCCCCAGGTTCTACTTATTATTATACTTACTTATTCTATATAGCAAGAGGCTGTTATCTTCTTAAAGAAATATATTCTGAAAGAATGTACACTTATTGCACAAAATAGCAACTCTGGGTTGTTGTTTTTTTGTTATGTGCAAATCATTATCACTCCATTGTATTCATCAAAATAAACCCAGGATTCATTTTAGTTATACCCAAATTAATCCATCACCCATACAAAAAGGTCATGATACAACTTACAGGTCTTTGCACTAATCATCCTATCACTTAGATTTTGGCTTCATTCTGGCACACTTTTAGAGCTAGAGAGGATTTAAAATTTTTATATATAGCCATGCCCTCCTATTTAACTGTCAATAAACCAAACAACTTAATCTTCTCTGCAGGAACTGTTAAAAATTGTTTATGTTGACCCCACTTTAGCATCTCTTTGTAATGTTGATTATAACCCAGGTGAGCTTGAAGAAACTTTGTCTCAGTACTTTGGCTGTAGATTTATTTTACTTAATCTCCCAAGTATTCTCCTTGTATTTCTGTCTTACTGCTAATTACACATTTGGATGTCATTTATTTCAGCTGGTGCTGCTGACAAGACTGACACAACCTATGATGGTAAAAATGGAGTCAGATCAATAAGAGTTAGTCCTGACGGTGGTGAGTTGGCATCTGGTGACAGACAAGGCAATATTCGGTAAGTTCTCAACCTCTTTATTTCCCTTGCCTTTTTTTTTGTTTTGCTTCTGTACATAAGCTCTCGTATAATACATAAAACAATATGTTTTCTTTCAGAATCTATGATATGAATTATCTGAATGAGAAAAGATGTGTTGAAGCACACGACTCAGATGTAATGTGCCTTGAATACTCTTATACTGAACATGGTAGGTTAACTTATATGTAGCTACAAGCAAACAACGTAGTTGCTGGTATATATTATGTCAAGTCTCTTGTTATGATGCCTATTTAATAGAGTTCAGAAATTGAATGAATAGCAATCTCAGAATCCAAAAGAGTAGAAAGAGATGAAATACAAGTTTAGAGACGCTTGAGGAAAAGGGACTTTACGAACATGCAAGTTAGTAGACCAGAAACGACATTTACCCTTGTAAATAAAGTTGTTCAAGTTAATTGTAGTCTTCTTCATCATTTGAGAGTGCCTGAGCAGCTGGGTGGACTTTTTTTGCATGCATTTTAAAAAAATTACTAGAACAATCATAACTAATATCTTTATATTCAAGGGGAGCTCAGTGGTATAAACACATGGCTGCCTAACCTTTTTCAGTTACATATTCCCTATGAAAGTGTGCTAATGTGCTTTCTGATTATGTTATTTGAACATGAAGACAAGCTATTTTCAACATCACACAGTTTTTAAATTATCACAGCACATTTTTGTGCAGTGTAAATCTATCTTACTTTTAATTTACTATTTTAAGAATAAAATATTTCTACTGAGCCCAGTTTGTGTTAGTATTTATATTTTGACCCATTATTTCGCAGGTTTTTTTTTTTTTTTTTGTATTTATAAATTTTGTACCATTATCTGATAGTTATTTTTGTATTACCAGAGATTTGCACATGTTTTGTGTTTTGATGACAGCAATTATATTTGACAGTCTGCCATAAGCATTTGATATTTGTATAAAATGCTTGTATATTAGATCTGCAGATCTTTTGATAGAATACTAACACAACAATGTACTTATCCTAATATTCTTGTGTTTTGTGACTTCAGGTAAATTTCTGGCCACTTCAAGCCGTGACCGACTCATTCATGTCTTTGATGTTGACCAGAACTATGGACTTGTACAGACACTAGGGGATCACTCCTCATCCATTACTGCTGTTCGTTTTACTGATACAGATGATAAGCTGAGGATGATAAGCTGCGGTGCTGACAAGTCTATCTTAGTCAGAACTGCCACAACAGTAAGTATTGTCGTTGGAAGATTAGCTGTCTGTTTTGTTTGTTTTACATATCAGGGATGTACCTTCAAAATTGTAGATTATTACATCCTAGCCCTAACCTCACGCAGGATAGTAGAAGGATGGGGTTTGAATTCAGGACCATGAAGACAACAGTCCAGAGCACATAGCACATAACCAGGCAGCTATCTTAGTTGTCATTCTTTTGTCTTGCAAAAAAAAAAAAATTCCTTTTGATCCTATGACCAGTATTAAATCGTCATCTGAATTGTCTAACAGTTTGGACTTAGTCTTTTCACTTGTTACTTTTGTGTGCGTCTTCTACGTCTTGATGGTTCATCGTGTTGAATACACCTGCACAAGAAACCCGGACATCTCCAGAGTAATCTGTCCAATTCAGACATGCATCAATTACTACTAGACAGTTAGGCTCATTAAGCACTTAGGCAGTGTTGAATACAGACAATGAACTGGAGGTAATACTCAAAATAATTCAGTAACACAGGCAAAAGGCCAAACAATAAATATAGGTAGTCAACTCTGGTGTTGAACAACAAACATATTCAATAACAATGAAGGGAACCGTCGAATATCATCTACTTCTAGCCGTTTATAAACTGCTTCTTATTTCCTACGTTGTTATGAAAGCGTCCTCCTTTTTGTCAACTCCTATTTCGTTCTTACTTTTTAAAGTTATAAGTTATATACTGTCTCTCTCTCTTTATTATTATTGCACTTTATGTATTATGCATCTGGGATAATTATTTTTTTGATGCTGCCTTTAGACACTTAGCCAACACAACTCAGCTTGAGGCAGAGTTCAATTTTGAGTGCCCTCAATAGGCGGCCAAGAGGTTGCCACATCCAACTTTTACTATTTCACCAAAGTGTACAAAGTACAATCCTTGTTTCAGGTGCCTGAGTTCCAGTTTCAACTAGAGCACCATCTAGCCACAAAGATTACTCTCTATGACATGGTCATCGACCCAACACAGAAGTGTTTGGCCACAGCATGTCAGGACAGGAATGTACGGTAGGTTACTGTAGAATTAAGTTATAGACTTTCGACTGATAGGCAGAGGTTATATGAGACGCATACGATTAGGAAGCATTTTATAGGTAGGGTAGTGCTTGTATACATTATGCTGGGCTGTTGTGAGTACATGTTAACATCTTGCTCTAATTCTGGTCTTGAGTTTCTTATTCAATTTCACATTCTTATAGTGCTCTCTATTTTTTCTGTACAGACTGTATAATATTCAGACAACTAAAGAAAAGAAATGTTACAAAGGATCATCCAGTGATGAGGGAATCTTGCTTAGAATTCACTTGGACCCTTCTGGAACTTATGCAGCGACGACTTGCACAGACAAGAATGTTTGCATACTTGACTTCAACACTGGAGAGCTGATGGCCACCATGTATGGCCACTCGGAGGTCATCACTGGTGTCAAGTTTGCTAATGACCTGAAACATGTCATAACTGTTTCAGCTGATGGGTATGTCTATTTGCTCCACTGATGAGTCAATCTCTTTATGTTCAATTTATGAGTAGGTCAATATTTCACTGATCAACCAAAACCACTGATGGCTGGGTCTCCATGTTATCTGTTCTAGTAATAACAATAACATTTCTTTTTATTGTACTTCCCTGTAAGTTTTTAGATGATAACTTTATATTCTCTTTTTCATTGAGTTATTAAGAAGATATTTATCACTAGAAACAAGCCATTATTTAGCCGATACCTTTACATATGAATGTAAACTTTAGTTAGATGGGGTGATGTTAGTGACAGACTGTTTTTTTATTTAGCTTTTTTTTTTATTAACCATTGGTCATTCAGTCATAAAATAATTCTAGCTATTTCAAATATAGATCCATTGTGTTTAAGCTAATGTTTAGCTTATGTTTTTTTTTCCTTAATAAAAAAAAGTGTTATATTGTTTATAGAATGAAATCATGATTTTTTTTTTGTCTGTTCCAGTTGCATTTTTGTCTGGCGTCTGCCTTCAGATATGACCAATCACATAAAAGGAAGGCTACATGAATTGGGCAAACAAATGAAAGACACTGATTATTTTCGGTACGTTGCTTTTGTGGACAAGTTTGTGCCTGTTTTAACAATGAGAAAGTTGTTGAACTATCAGTATACTATTTCCTAGCTCCTAGATTAAAACCCAAAGACATTTAAGTTTTATATACAAGTCAGGGATTCATTCATCCCTGAACCAAAAGTCCATGAACCCTACTCTACATGACTTCCTCTCTATTAAGCTTAGTCAACTTGGGGGGGGTGTGTTTGCTAGAGTCACACATACACTTTCTTAACTCAAAAAGGACTACAAGAATGGTCGTGTTGTATGAATTGTGCACTGTTGTCTCAGTGGTTCCCGGTTCAAACCACTACCTGCCACTATCCCCCACCATCCCGCAGGAGGTTTGGATTGGGATGTAATTATTTTCAGTTCTGAAGGAACATCAGAAATAAAAACAAACAAGAATTGTAAAATTATGTAGTTAGTTTTTTATTTTATTAAACAGACATAGACTTTTCCTATAAAGGAATGTAATGGTTTGGTCTTAAAATGCTAAGTTGCTTAACACAGCTCCTTAAGTTTGGATTAATGATTTAAAAAAGACACTTTTATTTTCTTACAGATCAGATCAGCCCTTGATGCCTAATCCAATCTTGATGGAGACAACAGCAAATGATGGCAATTTTCCTATTCTTAAGTCAGCCTCAGTTGGCAACATCCATAGATTCTACCATGATGATACAGTGGATGGTAAACTTCCTGGCGATGACGAGGAAAAAGATGATGCAAATTTTGATGATGTGGCCAGTACTGCCAGTTTGGACTACAGATTTAGTATTGGCCAACTGCCAAATTGGGCCAAAGCTAAGGCGAGTCTCATTGCAAATCTTCATATGAATCAAGTGTTTTAGGCCAAAATAAATAATATAGATATAACTATAAATTTGTCTAATTAACTCAAAGCAGCTTTGACCTTGGTGTGCTGAAAATCTATTGAATATTAGTTTGGTTCATCCATTCAAATCTTAGTCTATTGCACACCATACATAAAATTAGGCAGCAAGCTTTCTGCAAAGTTATCAACTGTAATCATTTAAAAGTCCAAACCTTGTCCTATCTCAAATTACATTTATGATGGTATGTTTTAGTTTGGGGACACCCACTCTGATGGCTCAGAGAGTAGCCAAGAACAGTTGCAGCCCAAAGGAAGGTGGGCCCAGAGGGCTGACCACAACATAGAGTTCAAATCCCAGCTGGATGTGACCACCGAGGAAGATGGCTTGAATACACAGAATGGTAAGTAAACAAAATGTTCCTTTCAATCAGTAAGTTCCTTTAACTGAAAGTTAACTGCATAAAATGTTTTGAACATGTTTGGAATTAATTTTGGTTCATAAATATTGTGATAAAATGCTTATCTTATTTAGAAATGTTAATCTTCGTATTGACCAAGATTTATGATTCTCTGTATTATTTTAATGTATAGATCAAAGAAAAACAGATTTCGGATCAACTTTATTTTCAAATATACGCAGGGAGACTGTAGTACTTGGGGGGCAACCAAGAAACAAGGTTAGTTTGAATCAGCTTGTTTCTAAAATGAACTGTAGATAAAAGATTGTTCTGTTCATAATTATAAAATTATTCTGTACTTCAGCATTTTGTTTTTCTTTAACTTTCCAAATTTGATTGTTTGTTGGTGGTTGATAAGTTGATATCAGGCTAATTGAATTTCTAATTGTCAAATGAAGAATTTTTTTGATCTTCCATCCTTCTAAAAATTAGTGCTATTTTTTTTTTCCAAACGTCTTTCATAGAATCTTTTAACAAATATGTTAGAATATGCATTATCTTGTGCACTATATCATATGTTCATTTTTGAGTATTACCTTTTGAAATAGTATGTCTAGATATGAAACAATGTTTGCAGGGTACTCCAGTCATAGATGAAGACATGACTGCACCATTTGGTGACTTGAGATCTCTGCCAGCAAGTGCTAGGGTAAGTCTTCAACATTTCTATCTTCTAGATACTTTCAAAACTTGTTTACATCATATTCCTCTTTTACTTGTTCACTTTTAATCAAATTTGTAAAAAATCTCATTCTTAATCCTAATATTTTCTGTTACAAGAAGGATTTGGTCCATATCCAGTTCACTGAATTCAGATGTTTAACTTTCCAAACTTATTTGATTAAAATGTTAAACAATCCTTTTGTTAATAATTGAACAAAAAAATGTGATTTTTATCTGATAAAATTGTCATGTTTTACAAGTTTTAGACATTCTTTCAAAATTGGAGATTATTATGTCCCAGCCCAAATGTCCTGCAGGACTGCAGGGGGATGACAGATGATAGTTTTGGAATCTGGGACTACCGTGGCAACAGTCCAGACTGTATACCACACACCCTGGCAACCATCTATCTTTTATCTTATAAATTACTCAAGTTCCTTCAAAAGAGAAGAGACTTACAGTAAATGCAGCATCTCTATGGTTTAATTTAGTTGTGCATGTTGATTAAAGATTGAAACTCTCTACTTTTTAAAGTCAATTCTAGTTGGTACAAGCTTTAATGACCCTAGTAAAATTGTTTAGTATCTTTGACCATTCTTTTTTTTCTAAGCTTTAAGTTACACAATTTCCCAAACAGGAACTTCGTGAAATGGAAGCCATGCACCGCAACAAGTTGAACCATTACAAGTCTGACACAGCTCTCAATCTTTTTGGTTCTGGCCTCAGGAGGTCTCTGGATCATTTTGACTATCCCAGGACAGACAGCCTTGAGCTTGATGACACAGATGAGCTGGACACTGGGTCAGACACAACAGAAGTTATCTACCCTCCTACTGAAACAGACTCAGATATTTTTGAAAGGTACTGCATTCACTATTACAATTAATGTTAACTTATGCAAATCAGTAGAGATCAGTTTTGTATCAAGTACCAGGTTACTAAAGGGCACATTTAGTTAGTGTCTTGGTCCTATTAGGGTTTTATTAAGATTACAGCAGTGAGTCAATCTGTAAATTTAGGCTGTTTTTTAAAGACTCTTTGAGTGATTTCACTTCAGTAGTAACAATAAAACTAACCTTTCTTAGCCGGAAGTAAATTCTTTTATTATAAATGACCTATTAAATATAAAAGTAAGATTGTCATAGTCAAACATTGGAAAGTGGAATATACTGAAATTTGTTTTTTATTTACCAATGAGATAAAAGAATTTTGTCCTTTTTTTAACAAAATTGTAACTGGTGACTTGCTTCATCTTTGTGATGGTGTCAGGTCAAAATGGATTTTATGTGGTATTGGTATTTTTAATGTCTACAATTTTTCCGTTGCTAAATTGCTTTAATTGTCTTTGAACTATGAAGATATGATCATTAGTCCATTCTCTCTGTTTGAATGTGTTCTCTTATTTTAGCACTTATCAGGTATATGCTGCTGAGGAGAAGAATGTAGCCAAGTCAAGTCTGGGTAATGTCTCCTATCAAGATGACAGTAAGTTGATCTTTAGGCCCTCTGAATCTAACAAACAAAACATTCAATTCATCATGTTTGTTTTTGGTTTTTTTAATACATTTTGAGTTATTGTTTTTTTTTTAAAGCGAATTAAGATATTATCCGGAATATGATAAATCCATGAGCGTTGTTAAATGTAGTATGAGTCTTGGAGCCTGTGCATATTGTGGAAATTTGGTAAAGTGCTTTGCTTGCAAACTGTGGAGTCACAAGTTCAAATCTCTTGAGTCTAACATTGGTTGGGGAAAGTAAAGGGAGTTGGTCATTCTACTTGCCATATAACACCCTCTTTAACTAACTACTATAAAAGCAGATTATATTTATATCATCAGCCCCCATGGACCAACGAGTCATTAGGGAAATATTACTTAAATCTAATAACTTCATCAAATAAAATGAATTTCTCTGAAACAAATTTTTGTAATACCATGCCAAAAAAACTGTGTAAAAATGATCTTGTGAATAGTGTATCTGATAGGGTTTGAGATTCAAGCACATAAGTCATTGGTTTTCTTAGATATAGGTAGAGAGTGCCAGATAAAAGTTTAAAAAACAACTGCACTCTCTAATACTCATTGTTTTGTTTTTTTATTTGTAGCTTCTGAAAGCACAGACCCTATTTCATTGGAGGAGGATGAAGACCACAACGATGAGACGCTGGCAGTGTCCACTCCTCCAACAACACCCTCTGACCCTGATAAAGAGTTTCTCTCCACAACCCCAGACAAGGTTAATACGATTACGTATTCTAGGACTAACAGATAGGACGTATAGAACATAGAATTTTATATATATATATATATATAATTATATCAATGATGAATTTCAGTCATACATTTGATATCGTTTTAGTTGCTAGTGTCATTTGACATTATTACTATAACATAAAAAAAACAACAACTAATTGTTTAGTTTAAGTTTTGGTTAGGAAGCAGGTTGATCAATTGCTTGCTGGTAAATAAATGGTACAGACTTTGTTTCTGAAGCCATAACAAATGAGCAAATTATTAATAAAAGCTAGAAGCCCAGAATTTTCATCTCAATAACTATTTAGGTTGAATCATATAAACTTTAATTTAATTATTTTTGTTTCAACTGGGGTGGCATAGCCTAAACATTTCATATAGTAAAACAACTTTTTCTTTAGGAACCTTCCTGTAGCCTAATTGTCTTGCCTGGTCTAGAAACTGGTTCTAAAGAAAGAATTCAGGGTTGCATGTACAGCTTTATATTTGATCTTATCTTATCTTATATAATACAGACGTTACTTCAAAAAAGAAGATGATTACGTCCTACGCACTGCTATTACACTGCTTATCAATTTTTGGTTCATTCTTTAGGAGGATTTTGTTCGTGACAATTTTGAGGAGGATGCTTTCACTCCTGTACCACTAGAAAAGTTTATGAAGAGTGTAGACAAATTGGAGCGTCAAGTAGTGGATGGAACTTTGGCTCCATCATTTGAATCCACTCCATTCAGTCCTCGGCTCAGTCTTTCTGCTAGGTTTATGTCTCGAGCCTTGCCTCTTCACAAGTAAGTCAACCAATTAGTTTTTTTTAGACTAGACATCTTAGCTCAAGTACTATGTGCCTTAGCTCAAGTATCAGACATCTTAGCTCAAGCACTAGACATTTTAGCTCAAGTACTAGGTGCCTTAGCTCAAGTACTAAGCTCCTCAGCTCATTACTAAAAAGAAAAAAGCAAGATCTTGATATTGTTTTTGTTATCTAGAGATCTCTGGTTAAAGCTGTCCATTGTGCTTATCCAGCAGTACTATGAACTTGTATAACAATATAAACTTGTTTAAGTTATATAACAATATAAACTTGTTTAAGTTATATAACAATATAAACTTGTTTAAGTTATATAACAATATAAACTTGTTTAAGTTATATAACAATATAAACCTAGAGATCATGTGTGTCAAAGTTAAATAAAATATAATCCTAGAGATCACTTGTTAAAGTTGTATAAAAATGTTAAAAAACCTAGAAATTACTTGTTCAAAGTTATATGAAATATATTTCTAATGATTTCAGTAACTGTAGACTGTAATCTTTTTCTTTTTTTTTTTTAGATCAACAGTCTCAGGGCAACTGCCTTACAAGCCAGACAACTGGTTCAATGTGAGTAGGTCTTGAGTTTCTAAGACTTTCAGTTGGTGGAGTTGTCTGTTGTTTTTTTTTATTTTGACCCTTCTTTACAGGTCTGGGTTTTCATTTTTATTTCAGCTTCCAAAAACAAAAAGCATTTATTTTTTTTAGTTGTCTGTTTGCATCGATTTGAGAATGTAATTAAGAAAAAAAAGGCTGGCATGAATAAAATCTTAGCAGAGTTGGTGAAAGTTCATTAAACTGTCTATGCAGTCTGATAAAACAACACTGGACAAAATTTTAAATATACAACTTGTGACCCACCTGTTATTGGAAACTTTTTTTATTTATTTTTTTAGACATGTGGTTTTAACAGCATCTTGAATTATTATATAAATTAATGGTTAACCTTGCCCTGCATGCAGTCTCTAATAACATGATTTGATCTTTATACAATGCACTGGTTAAAGCTTCCGTTCTTTTCTTTTTAAACTTTTTTTTTTTTTTCAATTTTTTCCGTTTTTTTTTAAAATTTTAATTAACATTTTAAAATATTGTTTTTCACTTCAGAATTTTTTATTTAAAGAAATTAAATGAACCACAATGATAAACACTTAATTGAACCACAATGTTAAACAGTCAATTAATTGAAGGCTATTGACTGATGCAATTTGTGCTTATTGATTCCAAAAACTTAACTTCAAAAACAAAAGATACTTCAAGCATTTAAAAGCAATTGTTAATATTAATTTGTTGTTAAACATTGATTCAGACTTGTAGAGTTTCATTTGAATTGAATACAATGTGTATCTATTTAAAGATGCCATCATGATTAGTTTTAATCGTATGAGTAGAAACCTCTAGCAGCACTACTCTTTTTTTCCCTATCATGATGTCATTCTATTCTTTTAATCCCTACTACCTTTGGTCACAGAGAAACAAAATGGAAATGTCCAGGGCTATGGATGAAACACGCAAAAGTCTTTTAGCTGTAAGTAGTCCCCATTCAGTTCTGTAGCCTAGAATGTGTTTTTTTTTTCATTGGTGATTGATGGGATTCTCATTAGCTGCTGTAGAGTTTGTATCACTAGCTCTTTAAAACACTTTTAACACTGAGGTTTCAGCTAAACACTTGATATCCTGACCTATATAAAGTGTAAGTATTTAGATCATATTAAATGTAGCTAGAACATTTTATAACTTTTTTTTTTGCTTGCACCTTTTACTCACAACAAATAAAATGGAACCACCTGAAACTAATATTAGATCAAGCAAACATCTATCTAACAATCTCCCTAGCAGATGCAAAGAAAAAAATTTAAAGATTTAGCCAGCATTTTTTTTAATGTCAATACATTTTTTATGTTGTTTTTTTTTTGTCCATTGACATGAAGGATTTCCGTTTATGGTCACTTGTATTGTTTCATCCCTTGTACCAACTAGTGATTGTTATGTAAAACTTTTTTATAAATAGCAACATTTATAGTCTATATAATAATAAGGCTTGTCTTCGAGTCCGAAGATTAGTGAGGAATGCAGTTTTCCCGTCTATATAATCACTACAAAAC
Organism: Biomphalaria sudanica; assembly: GCA_036873155.1. Taxonomy (NCBI): domain Eukaryota; kingdom Metazoa; phylum Mollusca; class Gastropoda; family Planorbidae; genus Biomphalaria; species Biomphalaria sudanica. The sequence continues at coordinate 189,644 of JAZGLO010001988.1, forward strand.
ATGCTTGATACATGCAGTCCAACTAGATTAATGTTAAATCAAATTGTTGCTTTGATTTGTTCAGTATATAACAGTATTGAGTAGGTTCAGAATATACCAGTTTTCAGTAGGCTCAGTATACCAGTATTCAGTAGGTTCAGTATATACCAATATTCAGTAGGTTCAGTGTATACCAGTAGTTACTCTATATCCTGCCACTCTATGATACATGCAGTCCAACAAGATTAATGTTAGATCAAATTGTTGCTTTGATTTGTTCAGTATATACCAGTATTGAGTAGGTTCAGTATGTACCGGTATTCAGTAGGTTCAGTATATACCGGTATTCAGTAGGTTCAGTATATACCGGTATTCAGTAGGCTCAGTATATACCAGTAGTTACTCTATATCCTGCCACTCTATGATACATGCAGTCCAACAAGATTAATGTTAGATCAAATTGTTGCTTTGATTTGTTCAGTATATACCAGTATTGAGTAGGTTCAGTATATACCGGTATTCAGTAGGCTCAGTATATACCAGTATTCAGTAGGTTCAGTATATACCAGTAGTTACTCTATATCCTGCCACTCTATGTTTAACTGATCTTCTTTATTAGTCTATAATCTAGAATAAAGTGAGACTGTATGCTTTTAACAATTCCTATTATACATATTTAGCTTATCTTAAATACATATTTAGTTTATCTAATGAATTTGTACCTATATATATATAACAAATTGCTTCTAATAGAAAAATTATTTTCTTCTTGCAATGATATTGCAGCTGTATAGTTAATACTGATATAGTGACAGTACATTAACTCTGGAAATATCTTTCTTAATATTCTCTCCTCATCTTCTGTGAACCTTTCAGGCTAAAGAAACTATTGCATATGTGCATGTAAGCCAGCCCTAGTTCTGCTTGTTCAATGCTTCAAATGCTAACAAAATTTGTTTTGAGTTTTCCACTTGACTAATTTTTTGTTTGTTTGTGTCAGCAAGACATGACAGACATTTTCCTTTGTACAAGAGAGACACTCTTTTGTTTGTAATTTAGTTTTGTACAAAAATATTGAACTTTTTTGTTGTTGTTGTCTGGTATTCTGATGCACATGTTCAGTAACCTTTTTCTAGGTTTTATTTAGTTGAGATATAGGTCAGTGAAGTTAAACAAAACTTTATTACATTTATATGCAGTAGGTACTTGGAATACATTTTGTTTATTTTTTCAGTACTGACTTTACAGATGCCTAAGTCTTTATTTTTAAATATAAACTCAAATTTGTGTAGCAACTTCACAGTCCTGTATCTCATCTTGTATAATGGGTATATTTTTCCAGTGAGTCAAAGCACAGAATTTTTTTGTTTTCTGAAGACAGTTATTTACTATACATTTTTTTTTTCAGTTTGAATCAGTTATTTTATATATTAGTTTGATGTGAATAGAAAATAACAAAAAAATATTCTAGACTTGCATATTTATATCTTGACTCCCTACACATTGTTGTTCTTGACTTTAAATATAGAAAACATCATTTAGTGCACACTCTATCATATTGTTTTGTTTATTGTTATGTCTTATTTTTTTCTATTCATTTATTTGTGTGTTGTTGTTTTTTCAAGATGCAATAATCCATATACCAAGAAAAATAGTTGGGTTGTTGTTTTTTTTCAGAAAGTTTATATTTCATTTAAATAAATAAATGAATCTTGAAGAACAATGATATATTATTAATAAAAGAAAAAAAGTCAATAAATTTAATATTAAAAAAAATAATAATAATTTTGGTGTTTAAAAAAAGTGAGAATAAAATTGTAGTTTTAATAAAAATTTGCCACAAATTCTGTAATATGTTTTATAATCTCTTTTATATTCCTTAGATGAACCTGCGTAGCAATATTTGTGAGTCACCAGAGAAGGAAGATCCTCCATCGCCCCCAACTAAATTAGAAGAAAAGGTTTGATGTAGCCTGAATAGTTCAAAATGATTCTAAATTTGATATCTGTACATTATATCTGTACACAATATGTTGTTTAATAATTAAATGAAGTAAATTTGCCCCATTTGTTTTGTATCCACTTATAGAACAACAAATTACCCCCTGTGGAGACAGAAACTGTTTCCTATACATCGTCCCCAACATCTGGTAAGTTTATGTTTGAGCTTCATCTTGGTTTCTTGTTAGTTCTTTGTTCGATGTACTAGAAGCCTGGATATATCAGCACTGGCATATATATTCTATAGTAACTTGTGAACATATATTGACTTTTTAAATTATTTTTCTCAGAGGAATTAAAACATTTGTACACAAACCAGATTTGTTGAACTTGGTAGAATATACTAGATTGTTTTTTTTTTGTTGTTGGATACACATTTTATTCAGTTATCATTGATTTCATTTGAGATATTGACAACAAAATTAAGAAAACATGAAATAGAGGAATAAGTCCTGCTAGAGTTTATTCTCTTGTATACTTCTACCTTTAGTCCTGGTGTCCATGTTTGGTGTAGTCTCTTTTTTGAAGCTATATATTTAAATTTTATTAATAAATTCTTTTTTTTTATTCTTTGTAAAATAAATAATCAAAAGACATAATTTTTATTTGTTAGTATACTAGATTTAGTTGTGTGAAAGAAATTATTTTACAATCGTTCAAAATTTATATTAAGAGATAACAAAATAATTTTGGTTTAAGCAAAAGTGCTTCATTTTAATTTACTTTGTACTTTAGAACAAATATTTGATGTTTTTGTGGTGTTTTTTTTTTTTTTTGGTGACATTTACTTGTAACATTCAATGCACTTCAGTTTTCGTCTCTCCTCCTTGGGGCTACTGCTCAAAAAATCTCCGTCGAGTGTGGGCCAATTTCAGTTTGACCCAAGACTCTATTGTCGAGGAGACCATGACAGTTCACAGCCCACGTTGCTGTAGCCACAGAGTCCGTAGCAGCAGCTCAGAGTCTAGCGTGACCACCAAAACCTTTCTGAAGCCATGCCCTCCCCACCTTGTGTTTCAAAGCCGCATTCCCACTCCACGGTCGTCTCCGAGGCCGTGTCGTCGAGCCTCACAGACACAGACAGCTACTCCTCCGAACCTTGTGGCAGTACAGGTGGGTAGGATGCCCGAAGTCCCCAGTCCTTGCCGCAGCAGACGGAACATATGCAAGGTAGAGTTGGAAAGAAAGCCAGAGCCTCCTAGTCCCCAGAGGCAAGTCAGCAGGGAGAAGCAGACAACTCTTGTTAGAAGGGAACGTTTACAGCGCTCGCTGTCCAGTCCCAGGGAAAGACAATATGGTAAACTCTGGCTTCAAGGAATGGTGTGTGGTCCTAGTGAAACTTTTTTTTTCTTTTATTTGCCAAGTTATTGTTTTACATTCCTTGGCATGATAGCAGATTAATAAGAAGCATGGCTGTTAATGTGGCCAAATTGTTTCTCAATTCCAGCATGCTAAAATTTACAAGGTGTTTTTTTTTTTTTTTTTTTTATTTTTTTTTTTTTATGCTTATCTAAAATACACATTAAAGGTGTTATTGTCGCAGCCTTTGTGTACCATTAATTAGGCTAGACTGATAATGATTTGAAAAAGAATGTCTCAATTTCCCTCTTAATGAATTTTTCAAGCATCTCCATATTTCTTTAACTTCCTTTCTTTTGGTTAGTTTCTCTTGACTAGATTCTTTCTTTTAGAGGGTAGGAGAAAGAAGTTAAAATATCAGCGGACTTTTAAGTTGTGTTGACCTTGACATTCAGACATCACTTCACTAATTTGTGGCAGTAACTTGTTGTGGCTTACTATGACTAACTTTGTGGATACTAAAAGATCTGTGTCAAGTTGCTGTTTTTAATTTGGTTTTCAATTTTTTAGATGTGCTTAGCTATAAAGCTTCATCTCATATGTTGTTTTTATTTTAATTTATGTGTGTGTGTGTTCAAAGTTTGTATATTGTTCTATAAGAAGTGCATAATGATCATGTGTTTCATTTTATGACTGAATCTCAATTAATTCATTATTAATGTTTGTATAGGCAGTCTCTGTACTACTGTAGCATGCTATGTGTGCTATGGTCAGATCCCATTAGTGGACTTTGGTTAGAAAGAGGAACTTTTTGCTGCTTTTATGTACTCAAGAAAATGTTTCTATCCTCGTTAGAAATTAAATCTATCAGAAGCCATGTGGCTAATGATGATGTCTTGACTCACATCTTTAGAATATATTCTTAAAGATTAAGTTTAATTCTTTTCTTGATGAATAGTAGCAGACTTTCTGTAGTTGATGTCATTATTCTTGTCTATTTTAGGTAGTGATCTGGATAGTCGAATGAAAAACAATTTTAGGGATCAATTCACCAAACCTAAATCTCCTCATCTCATCTCTACCTCATCATTAAAGACCACAGTTAGCACTAGCCCAACTAGCACCAATCAAGGCCTTTCTACTGTAGCCCAGGTGCTAGCTTCCTCTGTTCAAGGTCCAGCTGCTCGTAGAATCAGTCAGGAGAAAGAAAAAAGGAGGAGTAGGCTGTCCTTGGAGCAGTCAACTGCCGCAGACACGACCGACATCTCTCTAAAATCTAGTGTCCGGCCCAGGCCGACATATTTTAGACCAACACAAAGCTCAAAAAATAAAACCAATAAACCTGGTGAGTCTGATATTGCTCCATTAGTCAGCAGGCCTCAAGATCTGGGTAACAGAAAACCCAGGCAAAAAAGCAGTTTGGCTAACTCCAAGCTGGCTATGTATGCCTCCACACCTAATTTAATTCAAGGGGCAGACGACCAAGAAACACCAGCTCAGAAACCACGCGGGTCTGAGCACAAGTTTTCATCCACTTCTAACCTGCTTATGTTCTCTGACCTGTCACGGAGTGTGCCTGACATCAATGATGCAGACTCTAGCACAGACAGCAGCTCCAGTGGATCTGTGAGGGACAGGCTTGCCCATAGGTCTTGCCCCATGCAGGTTAAACTTATATCAAAATACTCAGTGACAAAAGACCAGCAGTTAATGCCTCCACCAAGTAGCATTCCAAACACATCCTCATCAAAAATAACAAATTCAACTCTGCAGCAGATAAAAAAATATGACATTGATGTTCAGCCCCGCCGAAAGATATCTGCCTCTGAAATGACATTAGACCAAGCAAAGAGTATTCTGTCTGGAAAATCTGGCATATTGACCAAGACGCCTAATGTGCTCAACACAACTGTCTCTTCCAGAGCATTGCAGTTTGGAAGGGATGCTCGTTCATCCAACTTGTCGACAGTGGCATCAGACACTCCCACTTTTGACACCGAGCTAGCACATGCTGACCCAACTCAGTTGGCAGTCGCAGAAGAGATAGAATACACTGCCAACATGTTGAGACACCAAAAACAAGCTAACATAAGCGGTCATTTCTCACCAGAACGCATCAACTCAAACCCACCATCCAACTTGGAAGCCAGTCCCCTGGATCTTCCTGAACGAGACCAACCATCACCTAGTCAGCGCCGCATTTCACCGAAGCCATCACAGTCTTCACAGACATTCCACACGTCTCGTCAAAACATCTTTGTAACGAAATCTGAGAGTTCCTCCAAAGAATTGGAAAAAGTTGTTGACAATCTTGCCGAGGAAGATGGCAGTGCTGGATCTATCAAAGATCGCATTGCCAAGTTTCAATCAACGTCATCATCCACGACCAAGGCGAGACGTGCTCTCCCTTTATCTCCAAGCACATCCTTTAGTGACCACAGAGAACATTCTGACATAGGGCCAGGCTCTGAATCTTCTGACCCAGAAATAACATATTCAGTTGATACAGCCACATACAGTCTAGGACACAAAGCTTTACCTGGGTAAGTAACATGGAACAAACTGTTTATTCTGGTATTTTAGGAAACATTGCATTTATGTGATAAAAAAAGCTTTACAACATCTGCCTCCATAGATTGCAAGGTCTGAAAAGGATACCTTTACTTTTTAAAAATGTTAACTTTTATATAAATTGTGTAGTTTAAGTTTGGGTTAGTGGGAAGCGTGGTCAAGAGGCTAAGTATGCTTGAACTTGGCTTGGCTACCTATGAAGGGGGCTTGAGGTTCGACACCTGACTAGAGCAGAGTTGTGTTTACTGAGTGCCTAAAGGCAGCTTGAAGACCTTCTCCCAAATATCCCCCCCCCCCCACTGGTCCGCAAATAAGATTGGACCATAGCGCTCTTAGTAAGCATGAAAGTAGCGCTTTATAAAAGCTATATTTTAATTTTTATGTATTGTGTAGTTTAAGTTAAGGTTTTGTGTATTTTAAGTTTAGGTATTGTGTAGTTACTTTTCTACATGTTTCACAGAATGTATTTGTGATGTGTTGATAGGACGCATCCTGTGTAGTGTGTACTGCTTGTTGATGTTTCACAAAGTGTAGAGTGAGTTTGTTCAGACAAATGACATGCAATTCTTGTTAGATTTGTAAATGTAACATTTATGTTTCTGGTCAGCAGCAGTACAGACAATCTTGAAACTAAATCAGGGAAAAGATTAACTCTTTCATTGCCACCATCATCATCTCAACCTGCAGGTAAGACAACTTTGAATTTACACAATATTTGTTATAGCTAGATGAACAACTTTTGTTGACATTGTTGTCCGAAATTGCAAATATTTTTTGTTGGCATTGTATTTACACATTAGTTGACACTAGATGAAAAGATTTGGGGAAGATTGTTAGGTATTTTAGTGAAGATTGGTAGATTTGTTAGGTATTTTAGTGAAGATTGTTAGATTTGTTAGGTATTTTAGTGAAGATTGTTAGATCTGTTAGGTATTTTAGTGAAGATTGTTAGATTTGTTAGGTATTATAGTGAAGATTGTTAGATTTGTTAGGTATTTTAGTGAAGATTGTTAGATCTGTTAGGTATTTTAGTGAAGATTGTTAGATTTGTTAGGTATTATAGTGAAGATTGTTAGATTTGTTAGGTATTATAGTGAAGATTGTTAGATTTGTTAGGTATTTTTAGTGAAGATTGTTAGATTTGTTAGGTATTTTAGTGAAGATTGTTAGATTTGTTAGGTTTTTTAGCGAAGATTGTTAGATTTGTTAGGTATTTTAGTGAAGATTGTTAGATCTGTTAGGTATTTTAGTGAAGATTGTTTTTTGTTAGTCATTGATGTTCTCCAATTAAAGTCCACCTGTGACTGACATCAGATCTCCTATTCAGAGATTCTGCAGCTTCCTTAGTTGTGTCGATTGGTTTTTGTCTATTCTATGAACAGCTTCTTCACTAACTTACTAAGTGTTGGAGATGAAATGAAAATGTTAATCGTAGCTTCACTGGAAAAGTTAAAACCATTTTGAGAATTTTTTTCCCTGCATTCTTGCTTGCCTGTAGATCACAAAGTCTGAAAGTGATACTTTACTTTTTACTTGCTTCCTCTCAGGAGATGTCTGGGGAAAAAATGGTATTGCATTGTTCTGGTTACCCACTCTCTCTGGATGGTACTGACATGACTGATTTTCTTGTCTCATGAACTATGTGGATAATGTTCATTTATATACTTCTGACATTTGAAGAACAAATTCTAATTTTATGTCCCATTTAAACTTGTGGATCTTGAGTTGACCTGTATGTTTAATCCTAAGGTCTAGGCATTGTTGAATTTTCAACCTTGTTCAGTGATATTCAAATTACTTGATACAGTACATTACAGCTTTACTTTAAACTGAATTTGTGATTAACAAGGTTAATAATAGTAAGCATGATTTAGGAAATAAAACAAAAAAACATTCTTTTTTATACTCTGATAGTGTAGCTGAATATGAAAGTGTAGGATTTGTATATGTCAGTGCAAAGTCATGCAAGTGCTCCTTCTTGTTTAGTGCCAGCAAAACCAATGACTTAGCAGAGCTTGAAGCCTTTAATTAACATGCATGACTAGATTGACACATGTATAACATAATTATCTTTCTTTTTTGAAGGAATGTCTGTAAGATTAAAAAAAAAACATTAAAAAGTCATACAATCTCAATACAGATGCTTAATATCTGACTTCCCCTTTACACAAACTGAAGTAAGCTCTGCATTGAAAAGTATTTTGTAATGTATTGAATGCATCAGATTTTTATATTGTGGAAGTAGCCTGAGTATCAAATAACAATCCATCCTTGAAACTTGAACAAACCAATGTTGTAGGTCAAGTTTAGTTCATGTGTATTTGTAAAAAGTAAGGGAAAAAAAGATAGTTTTTTTTTCTGTTGTACAACACATTTGTAGTAATTATTTAAATTTTGCTTGTTCAAAACTTGATTCTTACACTCTACCTGATTTCACTGTGTTTCTCTCTTGGTCTAGTGACATTGACCCAGTGCCAATCTGTGTTGAATGACTTCAGAGATCAAGTCAACAAAATAAAAGACATTTTCATACGAGTAAGTTATTTACTTTGAAAGAAATTATGTTGGTTCTATTTTCACATCTTGTTGGCTATATGTTCTGTACAGTCTACTTCAATCTCTTTTGCTTTTTTTACTCTTGCTAGTCCTGTCACTTTTTATAAAACTTATGTTCCATTAGGTGTGTAAAAAAAAATAAAAAATTTTGAAATTTTTCTAACTATTAATGTGTATATAGCTCAAATAGCCATCTCTTAACTCTGGTTATGCACCAAAACAATGTTTATATCTATCAAGATTATATCTGGATTTTTGCTAATCATGGCGTTGTTCTAAAATCTAGTCAAATCTGGTTTTAATCTCCAAGTTGTATAGCAATACATTTTTTAACAATTTTTTTTACAAAATTTAGAAAGATGATACTTGAAGAAAGATAACAAGTTTTAAACATTTTTTGTTTATATTATTAAATCTTGATTCCAGTGATTGTATTTTAAAGTTGATTGACTTTTCAGGTTGAAGAAAGAACAGATGAAGATGCTAACCAGATGCTGGTTTTGTTAGGGGAATTATTTCAAGAAACTCTTCAAGTTTTCACAGAGTTAGCTTCAAGAGCTGCCAGTTCCAATCCACCTCAACCAGCACAACATCCAACATTCCACGTGGGAGCATCGGCAAAGACATCTGGGGCTGGGACTGATCAGCTGGCCAGCAGTTCGGTCGCAGGTTCGTCCACCCAGGATGAGCCGCCAGGCCAGGGCAATCAGATGACCCTGCTGACTGCGACCAAGGACATGCTCCAGCCGCTCATGTCTCAATTGTCTCAAGAACTTAGTCTCAGCATCCTGAAAATGATCAAAGCTAAGGTGGATGAGAGCTGAGTATTGCAAGGGATGCTTTCTGTATAACGAGTGTGTTCAAATCCTATTGTATAGACACTGACTCTTTTTTGTATTCTTAAAACTGATTAATGCTAATAGCAAGTTGTTTGCTGCCAACATTTGTTTGGCAAAATCTCCCACCTGTTCAGATGCATTTGTTTCTTCATTCAAAAATAAAGCTTGGTTTAAACTTAGGGGCAGGTGATGCCATGTTCTTAAGACAGTAGACTTTTGAGGGTGTCCTGTGGTCAACATAAGCCTGACCTACTTTTACTTTGCCCAGGCAAGGTTGGCTTACTCATTGAAAACTGGGTGGACTGAGAGATGTTCAGAAAAAAAAATCCTAATCTCCACCTAGATTTGAGCTCAAAACCTCATTTCATCAGCCAAGTGCTTAACAGCTTATCCACCATGCCTCACATTTTTCAATGTCTTCAATAAATGTTACTTTAGTACAATTTTTTTTAATTTTTAGAATATTTTTTGTTCTTTATTTAAAAGTTGTTTTTTTTTAATCAAATAATTTATTGTAAAACTTAAATGAACTGACCATGTAGAAAAATCAAATTTTTTTATGGTGAACATTTGATGTATTAACAAAGCAGTAAGTAGGCCAAATGTCAAGGTCTGTGGACAAGTTGCATGCAGTGTTTTGTATACAAAATAGATCTGTCGGTCCATTCTTTGTGATGTTTCCTTCTGTCACACTTACTGCTTTCTGTTGATTGTTAACATATCACCTGCACAAATGGTGTTAGTTTTTAGAATGTTCTGTATAATAGAACTCTTCAAATATGAAGATATCTTTGTTGAAATCTTCTGCAATACTGCCATGCTGGCAGCCATATTTGTTCTGTTGAACCTCAAAGTCTTATCTGCTGAATGGATAGTTCTCTTCAATGTGCAATATGTGAGAAGTGACCTACACCCTTCCCATCAACCACTAAATTTATGTTGTCAAGTTTTAGCTAGGATGCCTTTTTTTTGTCTACTCCTTGTCAAAGTTTAATTGTGCTTTTTTTTTAATTAATAAGAATCTTATCATGTCTTGCAAAATTTGTGGGACTTAACTCCAGGAAGAAAGATGCCCAAGTGTCAGGGATAAAAAAGACAGTGTTAACATTTTCTATAGCATTGAATTAACATTAATATGACAGTTGCATGAATGTTAAGTCTAGTTATAAGGTTGTGAGAGCTTGTCTATAAAATTGCCAAGGTTGTGGCTCTATTTTTGTTTTCTTTATTATGTTTTGTGATTATTTCACACATTGAGGCCAGTTGTCTTTCTTTTGTGAAGGGTTGTCTTCCTAATTGCCTCGTTGTGATCCTACTAATACTAATACTGCCGCACAAAATTTGCTTAAGACTAAAAAAATATATATATAGTTAAGCTTCAAACGAACCAATGGTCATAGGGCATTTCATTTTTTTCTCCTGTCATACCATTTTCTTGTCACATTTCTGCGGTATAAACAAATGCTCTTTTCATTGCAAACTTAATATGTTGAAATTCTATTCACTGTGTTTAAATTCAGTATGAATTTGTGTTAACAAAAAATAAAATTATCTAAAAATTCTCCATTGTAATCATGCAATGTGTAACTACTTAAAATAAAATACTCTGTGATAATCTTCAAACTAAAATTTGTTTTCTCTTGGCCTTTGAGTTTGAAATGTTTTAAAAGCTATATCCATGACTTGAACACTTATAGTTCAGTGTAGGACGCAGTCCAACACATTGTGACAGAACAGTCCAACACATTGTGACATTTCACTATCGCATTGTGCCTTGTCTCACTATTTTCTGTTGTGTGTTGGTTAATAGGTGAAACGAATCCAAACTTTGATTTGTATGCAATTTTTTTTGCCTTTCTACTGATGTATCAGGAAAACTAAATTGTTTCCATTTTAAATATTTTGATTGTGTACATTCATTGCCTGTCCATCCCTCTTACGATTTAGTTCACTCAAAAACTGGATTCATTCTTGTATGCAAATTTTCATTATGCTTCAGTAGATAATATATTTATTTATTTATCCAATGTACTGAAAGAGATGGCGAGCCAGTGCAAGAAGATTGTATTCGAGGTAAAAGTTGAAATGTCAAAACATTCCTTTATGTGTAAAATGTACAGAGAGTTGAGTGAAGCTTTTGCTAACACATTGTGACCTTTGACCACCATGTATGTATATTCTTTTGTATAAATAGGAGGGGAGGGGGAAAAGTTTCATTTCTTGAGCTTTTAAAACTAGAACATTGTCAAAAGTGTTTCAGTCTAATCATTGGGATTTGATTTTGTCTCACCTCACTATTACCATCAATGCCATAAGTATCATTATGTACATGTTAAAATTTAAACAAAACATGTACTGTTGATTTTTTTTTTAAAGATCTAATATAAACTTAACAATGAATAAACAAATGGTTTCTAAGTGTTTTTTTTTTTTTTTTTTTTTCCAATGTTTTTTGACATTTTAAAAACTTTTCTCCAATCTATGATTTCAAAGGAAGAAGAGAAAGACAATGATCAAGTATGTTTTAGTATTTTAATTTCCAAACACTGTATGAACTGCTAAGCAACTCATGGTCATAACATTTATTACAGACATCAAAGTGACAATGTAGAAATAACAGGCCATCAAAATATAGGACCATAAATCTGTCATGGCTTAGTACTGTGTAACACTGAAAGCAATGTTTTTTGATACTTGCATAAATCATTTTCTCTTCACAGCTATAGCTATTATTTAACACATACAACAGAAGTGTTTATACCACATAGAAAAGTAAAGTCTTGATTTAGTTATTTACTTTTCAAGACTAAAAATTATTGTACCATCAACACTGATTTTAGAACACTGCACACTAGTGGACTATACCCCCAAGACAGTCCACTAACAGTAACTGTCTAGTTTCTTTCTGAACTAAGCCCACTTGCACAACACCAAAGAAGGATTTTGAAAAACAAATGACAATACAGCCTATTTCCTTTATTTATGACTTGTTATATTGTCTTGAATAACACATTTTTTAAAAAAAGGTCTAATTTTCAGTAGAAGTAAAAATTGATATTTGATTAGCAATACCTACTGGAAATGTAAATGAAACAAAATATTGAAATAAATTATTAAAAAATATAACATGCTTTGAAACATGCAGCAAAAAACTTGTGTTTAGTAGAAGTGCTTGGTACCATAAACAGTTTTTAAACATTTCCTCACAGCTCCTCTCATTATCTGTAATGTAAAGAAGGTCAAAGTAGTCTTCAAGTTCAGCTTATATCATATAGAACACATCACAAACAAGCCAGAACCAGATATTCCTATGACTTGAAAATTGATGAACTGAATCTTTTCTTTAAAGAAACTCCAAGTGTTTGTGATATATTCTGGTGTGATAGAACACATCGTCAGTAGCACCCCCATAGTCCCAATATAAACAGACCACAAGCTAGCTCACTGTACTATATGTTCCAGAACTCCCTGACGAATCAAATGTTCACATTCTGACCTCATCAAGTAATGCTGTCAAAACAAAATCAAACAGAGTTGTGATAGAGCAGTATTCAGTGTAGAAAAAATAATTGCTTATGTTAATACAATAATGGCAATGTCATTGATTCTGAAGATTATAGCTGAGTGCAGTGTTTTCACATGTGCAAACCCAGTTGTGACTAGCATATTTTTCTGCATCTAATGCAGACAAAGCTGTTGTCCGCCGGTGGTCCATTTAAGTTTTCTTTCAGTTTTCTGCGTCTGTCTTCAACAAGGGCTTTCCTTTGGGTATCAAATTTTAATTTAATGTACTTATCAATAATATATCTCATCTTTAGACAAATGTCTTCCAAATGTCAGATTCTAGAATACACTTTAAACAGTGACGAACATATTCAAGTAAATAAGTGTTGGTCGTTGTGCCGCCCACACGACACCCTGCTCAATAACCAGACACCCTGCTCAATAACCGTTGGCCAATGAAACAGATGACCTTACCATCATCTGCCCTATAGATCGCAAGGTCTGAAAGGGGAACTTTACTTTTTAGTGTCCATCTTAGAAGTGCTAAACTTTTAAACCCAATTAGAGTTCATACTACTTAAACAAGTTAGCCATCATCTAGAAAAAAAAAAACTCACTTTGACCCCAAACCTTCACTTCTTGTTGGGTAATATAATCTTATGTCAAAACAATAGACCTAAAGACAGACCATGACAATAACCCCTACTGCCACTTTCATATCTCTTTTTTAAGAGTGCTTCCCCACTTTCAAGATAAAAAAAAAAAAAAGCTATATGTAAGAGGTCTAGATTGAAATATCTAACACCTACTTGTAAAGTAGAGTTCCCTTTTTCAGACCTTGCGATCTATGGGGCAGGTGATGTAAAGATCATCTGTTTCTGTGGCCAATGGTTAACAAGGGTGTCATTTGGCCAGCACAACGACCAACCGCCTGTACTTTTCCCCAACTAATGTCAGGTACCCATTAGAGATGGGTGGACTGTAAAATCAGAGTCTTCACCAGGATTCGAACCCAGTAGTCCTGGTTCAGAAGCCCAGCGCTTTACCAGTCAGCCACCGCGCCTTCAAAGCACCTACTTGAGCTTTATACTAATTATCAAATAAATAATTTTAATTGTTAGAAAAGATCAATAACTATTAAATGTTTATTTACCTGGCTGTTTTTCTTCAACAGAATCACTGTCCCATCTTGTGTTTCAAACTCCCCATGATCCATCAGACATCTCACCTGCTCAAACAAGAATGTCAATAAGAACATTATAGTTTCTACTTATGTGTCTATTGGGCCTCAATTGTATGAAAAGAAATAACGAAAAAGAAACTCCTTGACTTTTTTTTCAACAGTAACACAAAACTTTAGATCTTCCCACATTTGTATGTATCTAGGTGGATCATGTATAGCCTGGAACAAATAGACTGCCACATTGTGTACTTTGGGGTCAAATTTTATGTGCTTGGCTTCCCACGCTTGGATCTGAAATCTCAAGTGTGAATACCACTTGTAGTTGGTAGTTTGAATTTCTAATTTTAAATGGGTATCAGAAATTTGTTTAGGATGGTAAAAATGTGATCATTGTGTGAACCATATGACAATTGTAAATGTATCCTTAGTCATAAAACAAAATTTTTTTACAGACTTTTTTTTATGTCGGTTTTAGTACAATGTAAAACTTGTAAGCAAATTGAAATCATTGTCACACCATGATCATAGCAATTTTCAGCATTCAATGATAAAAGATAGCCAACAACTGTACATTGAACAAGGTGATAAAACAAATATTCCAGAGCAAGTAATCTAAAGGTCTTCAAATTGTTCAACTATCTATGGTAGATCTTAGCCAACAACTGTACATTGAACAAGGGGATAAAACAAATATTCCAGAGCAAGTAATCTAAAGGTCTTCAAATTGTTCAACTATCTATGGTAGATCTTAGCCAACAACTGTACATTGAACAAGGGGATAAAACAAATATTCCAGAGCAAGTAATCTAAAGGTCTTCAAATTGTTCAACTATCTATGGTAGATCTTAGCCAACAACTGTACATTGAACAAGGGGATAAAACAAATATTCCAGAGCAAGTAATCTAAAGGTCTTCAAATTGTTCAACTATCTATGGTAGATCTTAGCCAACAACTGTACATTGAACAAGGGGATAAAACAAATATTCCAGAGCAAGTAATCTAAAGGTCTTCAAATTGTTCAACTATCTATGGTAGATCTTAGCCAACAACTGTACATTGAACAAGGTGATAAAACAAATATTCCAGAGCAAGTAATCTAAAGGTCTTCAAATTGTTCAACTATCTATGGTAGATCTTAGCCAACAACTGTACATTGAACAAGGGGATAAAACAAATATTCCAGAGCAAGTAATCTAAAGGTCTTCAAATTGTTCAACTATCTATGGTAGAACTTAGCCAACAACTGTACATTGAACAAGGGGATAAAACAAATATTCCAGAGCAAGTAATCTAAAGGTCTTCAAATTGTTCAACTATCTATGGTAGATCTTAGCCAACAACTGTACATTGAACAAGGGGATAAAACAAATATTCCAGAGCAAGTAATCTAAAGGTCTTCAAATTGTTCAACTATCTATGGTAGATCTTAGCCAACAACTGTACATTGAACAAGGGGATAAAACAAATATTCCAGAGCAAGTAATCTAAAGGTCTTCAAATTGTTCAACTATCTATGGTAGATCTTAGCCAACAACTGTACATTGAACAAGGGGATAAAACAAATATTCCAGAGCAAGTAATCTAAAGGTCTTCAAATTGTTCAACTATCTATGGTAGATCTTAGCCAACAACTGTACATTGAACAAGGGGATAAAACAAATATTCCAGAGCAAGTAATCTAAAGGTCTTCAAATTGTTCAACTATCTATGGTAGATCTTAGCCAACAACTGTACATTGAACAAGGGGATAAAACAAATATTCCAGAGCAAGTAATCTAAAGGTCTTCAAATTGTTCAACTATCTATGGTAGATCTTTCTTTAAAAAATACTGTTATGCTACTAAATAGATTACCAGAACATAGAGACTTTTAGGAGGCTTCATGTCTTGAGTTAAATCCAGACCTCCACTTTCTCCAATAGACCTCATATAGTTTGCCAATAGTCTGTTATACTGATTGAACCACTGGACCTGAAATATATTATCTATAAAGTCAATTATAAAGTAAATTATATTATGATATATATTATAAAGTCAATTATAAGAGAGCATAACAATTAAATTTAAAAAATACATGTCTCTCAGTCCTACCAATTAAAACTAATAACTAATTAGCATCTAACCTCGTGCTCACACATGTTATACTTCACATCAGCTGGAAGTACACTACCAAACTCCCACCTCATTCGACGAATATTTTCCAAACGATTATACCTATGAGAGAAAAAAGATTTTTTAAATTTATAGCTAATACAACAACAAATAATTTGGAAGAAAAGACCAAGCCAAATAATGGACATGTTAAAAATTAGAATTAGCATTCAATGTTCTGGAGAAAAATGGATAGCATTGACCACAAGTATGACAATTGATACCGCCAATGAGAGCTTTGTGAGAACCAACACAAGTCACATTAAAATTACAAAAATTACTGTCAATATCAAAAGCTTGAACTTTCCCAAAATAAATGCATGAACTTCTTTATAGAGACTAATAAAATCCCCATTTAATAGGACATAGCTCCACCAGAATGTCATAGTTATGGATGTGTGTAAAGCTGATAAAATATTGAATACAAAAATAGCTTTAAGACATCATAAAGGGACTATTTTTTGTGTGAATATTAAGCATTAATTTAGAAAACTGAAATTGAAAAGGCTTGATTTAGTCTTTTTAATCATTTGAGGGAGTTTTATAATTACTATAAAATCCAAAGTAAAATTTTAAGTTACCACATACAAATAAGCTAGCAGGCATCGTTTGTTTCTTTGTATTCCTGCATGTCTGAGCTGTATGGCTGCCAACACATCATGCTGTCCTTCAGCTGCGTACTTACTGCAGTGAAAAAATAAGTCATAAAAAAAGTTATAACAATGCAATATTAGAACCATAACAAAAGCCAAACAACATCATACTACGAAACTCCCAAAAATTGTTTTTCAGAAACAAATTGTAATTCACAATATAATCTATTTCATTCTTATTATAAAATAGAAAGAGTCTAAAGTAATGCATTACTGACTGACATCTGATTAAGTCAAATTTATGTCAAGTCAGGAGACAAATGAGTTATACATTTTTGTATTATTTGAAATAATAATTCTTAAATAAAAAAAAAATAACAGGAATTGAAAAAAATTAAATGGAAAATGGCTTATATTTAAAGCTTAAAATTGCTTTGCTTGTCTACACACAAATGTAATGCAGAATGCATTTTCACACAGAACACACCACTACTTGTCATATACAATCTTAATGATCTTTTTTTTTGTAAAAGTATAATTTATTATTCTACATATTAATAGATTATTTTCAAAACTTAATCCAGCCCTCTACATATATATATATATATAAATGTCTTTATATATATATAAAATAAAAGAATATTTATGGCAAAACACAAAATGTCAAATCTTACGCTGTATCTCTATTCTGTTCAAATAATGTTTGCACTTCTTCTAGGACTTGACGAATCTTGTCCTCCTACATAAACAAAATGTATAGAAGTCTATATACAGAATCCACATCTAGAAATCTACATTAATAATAATAATAATAATCTTTATTGTCCGTAAGCAAATTTGTCTTACAATTTATGCATTACACCAAACAAAACATTGTAACTATAAAAAAAACAAATTGTAAATTTACATGACTCACTCATAATTTACATGTGTGAAAAGTTTATACCAGATTGTTTCTATTTAATGATTTGATTGCCACAGGAACAAAAGAGTTTTTTGTGTCTGTTTGTCTTTGCTATCAGTGTCTTGTATCTCTTTTGTGATGGTAAAATCACAAAATCCTGACCCAAAGGGGGATTTTTTATTTCTAGAATCTTTTTAGCTTTTTTAAGGATGTTTGTCTCAAACAGCTGCCCAAATGGGGTTTGTTTTTTGCAAATGACTTTACCAGCAGCATTTAGGATTCTCTGGAGTTTATTTTTATTTTTAGTGTTCAGATTGCCATTCTATATAAATAAAATAAATACATTATAACTTAAAAATGTTATATAGCGCTACTTTCATGCTTATAGCATGCTCAGTGGGAAGAGGGGGGAGGTATCTGAGAGAAAGTTTTTCATGCTGCCTTTAGCCTTAGTAAACACAACTCTGCTCTAGTCGGGTGCCGAACCTCTAGCCCGCTTCGTAGGTGTCTAAGCCAAGCCAAGTTCAAGCATACTTACCCCCTCGAACACGCTTCCCACAGAAATCTACATTAAAAATTGTATAGAAGTCTATATATATACAGAATTCACATCTAGAAATCTACATAAAAATGTAGAAATCTAAATACAGAATCCACATCTAGAAATCTAGCTTTGTTTTTCTAAAAGTAAATGTAAAAGGAAGACGATTAAAATATATGTATGAAGTTTCTAAAGATACTAGATCTAGATAACTAGACTGAAAACTCTAGACTCTAAATCTAAAATGAAGACTTACATTGAAGGGCGGTAATGTTCCCCCAGAAGTTCTCTTGAGTTCACGAATCAAGTCTAGAGCTTTCTCTGCCAGCATTTCTGACTAGACTCTACTTAGACGACTTAGAGAAGATCTAGATCTATAGATTAAATTATAATTAAATATATGCCAATGAAATGTCACTGATCACTTTTTATGCCATCTAAAATCATTTTATGTTGTTACTCTAGAATCTAGATCTAGTGACTTCAGTGAAATAGCATTTTAAATTATAATGTATTTCAATGACTGTGCTGTGTGCTGACTGTGGAAAGCAGAGTTGGTGTCTTTATAAAAAGGTTTATTCACAATAGATCTAGAATCTAGACACAAGATTTTAGATTTATAGTATAGATAGTCTAATACATAGTCACTAGATTCTAGTAGATGAGACTGAGCACGAGAACAGATACAGATTTAGATCTACATGACTTAATAATAATAATATAAATAAAGCTTGTCTTCGAGTCCGAAGATAATCATAATCATTCATAATGAGGAATTATGCAGTATTTACAAGATCAAGACTCTACTCTACTCTAGACTAGATGATCTAGAGTAGTAAATTTAATACGGACATTACATGAATTCAAACATTCGCTGTTTTTGTGGTAATTAAATCTTTATATGAAACTAGCGCACTGTATAATGTGCTTGTCCATTTTCCAATGATTCTGACCCAATTTCCTTACATTTAGTTGTCTTTTATGTAAGAAAAAAGAATTTCAAATTTGTTAGTCAGGTTGTTTTTTTTTCCTGTTACCAGGATGACTTTACCTCTTCCTAGGGTCAAGACTAGTTGGCTAAGTCTATGCTAATGAGCCCGGCAATATTTATTTCTGTTTTTGGAGCTGATTTATTTGATTCATAAGCCAAGTTGTATGATTCCATCAAAAAAATTTATTGGGTGTTTGTATTAAATTACGATTTTCTTACCAAAATTTATTTCAAACAGCCAGTTTTGTGCATCAATGTTAATGATCTTATATTATATTTGTTTGTTTGTTGTTTTTTATAGAGAATAAGTGGACAAATGTTTGGAGTGAGCTTGATACATTGTGGCAAATAAAGTTAAATGCCTGGATCTAGACCTACTAGATAGAGCTAAATTTATATCTTATAAAGAGACTATAGAAGATTCAGCTTTTTAGGCAAGAATGGCCATCCTAGCCTGTACTATACTACAAATTTAAATTTATAAACAAAAAACACAAACATTCAACACAGATTTAATCATGCAATCATAAAATAAGTCTAAAAGTTCGCGTAGACCTAATTTTGGTAGAATAAGTGAGTTCATATTTTTATTTTTTGTGTTCGTATTTATGCATAATTTGAAAACATCTTAATGATTTTAAGTGAGGGGCTATGTCTGTGGATCTTGAAATATGAGTTTATTGATGCCAAAATATAGAGACTGTTTGAAATAAATTATATTGGTGTCTGGAATCAAATAATGTGTGTCAAATTTGTTTGAATTAAATGAAAACACATGGCCTCTTTGACCTTAAATATAATAACAAATATAGGTTAGAGGTACAAATATAAGTAGTCATCCTTATTCTCCTTAAACTAAAAAAGATTTTGATACTTCATTTTCTCTTCTAGATATCAAACCATTGTCAAATAATGCGCTGTCAAAGTCAAACTATAGCCATAGGTGTCCGAATAACATAAATGATAAACTAGATCTAGTAGATGATAATGATAGTAATATTTAATAATATTATAATTAAAACTTTTATATATATATATATATTAATTTTCCCATGGTGGGCCATAGCTACGCAACCACTTCAAAGGGTTCACGTTCACTAGGTCTACAGTCTACATTTTAATTAGAATTACTTAGGACTAGATCTGTCTACTTCTAGGAGTTAAGACTTATTTAGTCTAGATCTAGAATGTAGGATCATCATCATAAATTTTATCATTCATTTCATAGACTATGATCTATAGACTCTACACTACTAGAGACACTAGTCACTAGACTGTAGTAGACTGTGACTAGACTAGAGCAGGACTAGACTAGTAATAGTAGAGTGACGAGTCAAGACTGTCTAGAGCAGCGGTTCTCAACCTTTTAAGCTCTGTGACATCTTTTTACAATATACCACTCTGCCGTGACCCCCCCCCACCCATAGACACACACAGCAATAGAAGAATAGACAATAATAATCCTTATTTTTTATGGTCTTAGGAAACCCCTGGCAAATCGTCAATCGACCCCCAAGGGGGTCGCGACCCACAGGTTGAGAACCCCTGGTCTAGAGTCTGGTGGATCTAATTCTAATTTAGAGTAGTGACTAGAAAATCTAGATATTCTAGATTAGATCTCTAGATAGTAGATTTATAATCTAGATCGGTCTAGAGACTCACTAGTCTAGAGTACTACTACTAGTCTAGACTAAGAGTCTTTTCAGTCTAGATCTATAATCTAAATCTTAGATATCTATTAGATTTAGAATCTAGTTTTAAATCTAGATATAGACTATAGTATAGTTATAGATCTTAAATCTATCTTCAATCTTGATCTACTACAGTCTAGATTACTCTAGATTCTAGTGCTCCTTCTTCCCTACTGACCCTAGTGTATAGATTAGATAATAGTGATAGTACTATTACTTGATCTATTAATTAGAACTAATCATAATGATCTAGACTAATTACTAAATTAGACTTAGAGCATGGAATGAAATTATGAAGGAATGATTATGATGAGCGGGTTGCCTGAGCCTGAGCTAGCCAGGAAAACCAGTGACTTGGTAGAATTTAAGCCATTGGTTAATATGCATGACTAAATGCATGACGCGAAGAACGTAATCATCTTCTTTTTTGAAGTAACGTCTGTATTATATAAGATAAGAAGATAGATATAATAAAGATTTAGGTCGATTTAGTTTGTTTAGGTAGATGTCCATACTTCCCGCTGTCTGCTGAAATCACAGACCTATATAAAAAATATATACAGTTCAGATCTGGACAAGTAAATTTAAAATCAATATAGGTCAGTATTTCCTAAACTTTCCATTACAGGAGAATTTTGCAGATTACTGCCATAGACATAAAATATATTATGTCTATGATCCCTGTTTTCTTTGTAGTTAATTACTCTAATAGTTCGTTGAACTGTTCCAAGAAACACAGTTTGTTATCATTCAAAGTGTTTTCATTATGTAAAAATAAAGTGGATGTCAATTGTCAATAGCTTCTTTCCTAATAAAACTAATTTAGATCTAGTTCTAGACTACAAGACTTCATTACAAATAACTATGTTCTGCTGGAAGGCGGTGTGAAAGTATAAAACCACTCATTAGGCCCAACATTCGACAGCTGCTCTGGGTCCGACACTTATCCCACATGGGAGATGACCTAGGCTCACTGCAAAGGCGCGATCTTCTTTGGCGAATTTAAAGGAGCACGGCGTAACAGGGTGTACCTCGTAAGCGCTATAGAGATCAACTGGTGGCAGAGGAATGTACGTAGCTGGCAGAAGATGGGCTCTGAAAGAGACAGAATGTGCTCACAAAGGTCGCGGGACACACACTTGAAACCAAAAGAAAAGTCTTTATTAAAGACATGCGCAGAAGATGAAAAGAAAATGTAACAGCACGCTGGCGGACAACGGCTTTGTCTGCACAAATTGCGAAAAAACTATGCAAGTCGCAACTGGGTTTTGCGTAGTCATGTGAATCACTGTACGCATCCTTCCATTATCATGGGAATCGAAGACATTGATATAATATTGTTAAACAACATTTGGTAAGCAGCGTTCTATATTGCACAAGTTGAGTGCACTGTACAATTGACAAAACTTATTCAGACACTTAACCAAAGAGAAAGGTTTCTTTCTTGAGGCCTTGAATGAGAGATTGGCATTAACACAACCATTACAATTAGATGATTATTCAATAACATCAGCTAGGCACGGCTCACACTAAACCATATATTGTTAACAATCAGTTCAATAAGATATATAACAATATAAATAGTAACAATGTGATGATAATAATGATCTCTCTCTCTCTCACCTGCCCATTGACTTTCGTCGTAGGGGTTGCTGTGATAGTTGATGTAACAAAATCACTCCACTTTTATGTGTTCTTAGTAGGATATCAAAGGGAGGCCGGTCCTTTCTTTTATGTTATCCAGCCAGATATTGTTGGGTTTTTTGTTTTGTTTTTTTGGACGACCCTTTCTTCGTGCTCCCTCCACTGTACCTTGAAGAACGATTTTTGATAATGAGTTATGTCTTACAGTATGACCAAACCAGCTCAGGTTTCGTCTATTCACAGTATTGAGTTCTTCCTTTTTGTCAGCCCGAGTGTTGACTTGTGAAAGTACAAACAATTCAATAGTATATGCCAGGGGTGGGCAACCTTTTTCTACCGAGGGCCGCATTAAAAAAATTTGGGACTGGCGGGCCGCATAAAGTATTTTTTTAAATCCCAATTAAGGAATTACAACCACAGTTAGCAATTTCTTGAACTAATTTTAAGACTAGTTTTTTAATTTTGTTATTGTCTTCTTACATCACAACATTTCACCACAAATGTACACGTTTTCTTAATGTGAAGCATTTAACTGTTTACATCCGTGCATAATGTTCTGTAACTGTAGAACTAGCTTACTAGTTGTTTTGTTCTTAAGACTGCTGTCAAATTACAGTCAGTGAGCATCGACCTGTTCTAGCACTTTATAATTTTCAAACAAACGAAATAAAGCGTGTTCACAGATGAATTAGGTTCCGAATAATGTGACAGCTTCGCAGCAAAGTTTTCTTAAGTATGGGAATACAGCTTCTGGCAGTCATGAAACTTCTGTGGAAGAGCTCACTGGAATTACTCTTTCAGTTCATAATTTGCTTGGAGGTATGTCATCTGGAGCTAAATCAGCTTCTGCATTAAATGATGAGCTGATGGTATTGAAAATTAGTTCCAAGATCTTGACGTCTTAAAATGTGCTTTCAAATTCCACAATTAAGGAATCCAAATAAGTCTTGTAATTTCATCCATTTCACTTGAAATTGTTTCACCTTTCAGCTAAGGAAAATGATAAGACCTGATTTCACTCG
The DNA here is from genome assembly GCA_036873155.1 of Biomphalaria sudanica. Lineage (NCBI taxonomy): Eukaryota > Metazoa > Mollusca > Gastropoda > Planorbidae > Biomphalaria > Biomphalaria sudanica. Next base: position 213,113 of record JAZGLO010001988.1, read on the forward strand.
CTGCCTCAAGAAGTGGAATAACTTTGTTTGAAAAGATTTAAAATGCAGATACATTTCATTTGCAAACAAAACATTGCAATGTCTGCAATTATAAACATGAAGTCTGTCTTCAACTCTTCATTAGAAATATTTTTAACAAAGTCACAGTCAAGAAGTGGAATAACTTTGTTTGAAAAGATTTAAAATGCAGATACATTTCATTTGCAAACAAAACATTGCAATGTCTGCAATTATAAACATGAAGTCTGTCTTCAACTCTTCATTAGAAATATTTTTAACAAAGTCACAGTCAATGTCCTTCAATGAACCTAACTATTTCTTCCTTGAGATTCCTTATTCTTCTAGGCCAGCGGATACTACTGTGTAACCGAACATCGGAATGTTTTGTTCCAAATCTTCAAGTACTTCTCGGAACTGACAGTCATGGCCGGCGGATAATTGGAGGCCCTTGACAAAGTGAATTTGGTGGCCTCAAATAAAATGTATTAAAAAAAAAAACAGCGACAACAGTAAAATTATTCAATTGATTACAAACCTATTGTACTTCAACAATAACGTTGAGGACAAGTTTCGCTATTTCTTCTCTAAAATAACAAGTGAGTGATTAGTGCAAGGCCCTCACCAATTGGTGACCCTAAGCAGTTTGTCTATGCCTAAAGCTGTCCCTGTGCCAATAATACGATAATTGAGAAATCAATCCCAACAATATATTTGATATTCAATGCTTTATTTTATTAAAAAGCCCGTTTTTCTTAGTCAAAGCACGAGCTCCATTAGTTGTTACACTTGCCATATTGTACAAGCCGACCCAACACTTTCAACACAGTTTTTTTTATAGAATTGAATAAATACTGGCTTGTGTTTGTGGTTGACTGAATGTTTCGAAATATTGCCATTAAGAATAATCTTCGTTTACTTTAAGCTTTTTAGAATGACGTTTAAAGACAATTTTTAGTTAGCCTCCTCATGATGAGTGATAAGAATCAAAAGTTTCAATTATTTCTAGATCTATACATATTTACAATTATTTATTTCATTATATTTACATTTTTATATGTATAATGTGTGGGAGCATAAAACACTTCGTCGGGCCGCATGTGGCCCGCGGTCCGTAATTTGCCCACCCCTGGTATATGCAACACTCTCGACACGCACGTGGACCACTTCGAGGGCCAATTTAAGTTTGTGTGGAATTCTTGTAAACTTGTGTGGTGGGTTTGGCACAGAACAAACTAAATGACATGACGAAGGCAACTCGTAGGACGATTCCAAACTGTTTATTATACATTAAAGACCTGCAGCCATACCTAAACACATGGTGTAGAACCAGGCACAAACAGGGAGTGGAGACGACGTAGGTCCAGTAACATACGGACACTACAGTGACAAAAGATGCCGGTAGAATGGACTGCCCACGTTGTCTGCCTTTTTATGCGCGGACACAAGGTGCCATCTAGGGGGAAGGGTCACGTGGATATCGAGGTGGCCGGTGTTTCCTGAAAAGGTATCCACTCCACTTCACTTGTTTTGTGTTATTTCTAGAAAAAAAAAACTAAAACATGTAACCTAAAAATAATTTTCGGACATGTCACTATTTTTAAATCGGAAATTTCCGTATCTACCCCAATAAATTGTATGATCATCTATAAAGTTAGTATGTTCTCGTTGCAGTTACCTTTCTACAGTCCACACTATTTCTGTTTATGTATTTAACTTTCTATTTAAATCAGAATGTCACTAGTGCTAGAAGAAAAACAGTATGAAAATCATTTCAAATTTAACAGTTCCAAAAATGCAGAAGATACGATTGACTTGACGAATTTAAATTGGCGTGAAACATTAGACTTCTTATACATTCATTTAGAGTAAGTATCCACAATTCTAGATTCTATACAATAGTAACAATTTATTATTTAGATCTAGTTTCACATATACTATAGACAAATAAAAAAGAATCCTACATCTAGCTCCGATGGGTTAAAATCTCTGTTGTCTTGTTGTGGCTTCGCGTGGGAGGCATAATGATAATAGCGCACGGATATTTCAATATTCGGATTATCGCAATATGGCGTTCAACCACCATGGTTGAATAGCGAAGCGTTTAATACCAACAGTTCCCACACCTCTTATTTAGACATCTAGATCGTATATTTACATTCGAAAATTTCCTTAACTTATTTCATAAAATTGTATAACCAGCCAGTGATGCCCGTGAACCACATTCGGCGCGTGACATGGTGCTGTCCAGCTCTCCAAACTGCCTGGATGGCTGCCTGGTTGTGCGGTATGCTCGCTCGTCTAAATTCCTCTAGATGGTTCTAGGTTCAAACCCTGACCGCTCCCATTCCCTATCGTCCAGCGGGAGGTTTGGGCTAGGATGTGCAACATTTTAACAAGAGATTTTATTGACAAATTTTTCCTAACTCTTTAATATTAGCATGTAACAACAAAATTAATTTCCACTATGAACTAACACACACACACTATGCAAACTAGACTGTCGCCTAGGGCCTACGATTGGTGGTGGTCTCGCATAGGACTAAAAAACATTTTTAAAGAAAAAAAAAAACAGCGAAACTTGGAACAAATCTCAAACATAACAAAGCTCTATCGCTCTATGACTGCCAGACTAACTCTTAAGTTTTTACCCTGTCTCAAGGTTTATTATAGCTTTTATATACCGCTACTTTCATGCTTATAGCATGCTCAGAGCGCTATGGTCCAATCTCATTAGTGGACCAGTGGGGGGGGGGGGGGAGGAAGGGGTATCTGGAAGAAGGTTTTCCGTGCTGCCTTTAGGTGCTCAGTAAATACAACTCTGCTCGAATCTGGAGTCGAACCTTGAGCCCCCTTCATGGGTAGACAAGCCAAGCCAAGTTCAAGCCTACTTAGCCTCTCGACCACGCATGGGCGCCCGCAGGATTTTTTGCAGGGGGGTGCAAGTTTCCACCTATGGCTCAAAGTCGTAGCTTCAACTTTTTTATTACAGAGAATATATAAGAAAAGAACTGGTGTCCCCTCGCCCCCCCCCCCATACCTATACGATATTAAAGTTCACTAAAGTTCATGAAAAAAAAAAAAACTAACACGTGAACAAACTATTTACTATACACGTTGGTAAGTTTATCCGTGCGGCCCATTCATCCCAACGTTCTATCGTACACAAAAATGAAAACGCTGCCAAAACTGTCGACAATTGCAATTCTGACATCGTTTTAGGCTGTAAACAGGTCGAACTGAGCATTATTATTACTTGAAAAAACTAACGAATCAAGATACGGAATGTAGCCTAAAGCGTGTTCTTTAATAATCCCAAAATCCAAGCATGAGGTTTTTGCTCGGTGTGTCTGTCGACTGCAAATTCTCGGCAGCACTAGCTCAAAAACAAGTTGGACTGCCATCTCTGAAGTGTTCCTCAGCATGGTCATGTTGGTTTTTGATTATGTCATTAATGTGACTGCTGGTGTGCTGTTGAGCGGCCAGTTATGTTAAGATGGACAGACTGCAACATCACGGAAACTGGTTCAAGAACAGATGAATAATTGACGACAATTAAAAGACAAATAAATCAGAAACACGTGAGAAGCAGGCACTGATTAGGCTACACATAAGCAGTTTGTCTGGAATCCTTGCCTGAACACAGTTCTGAATACTATCAATCTTTTAAAAACAACTTACCTGAAGAAAACAAAAGCTGATTCTATAAGCTAGGCTAAATATAGGTTATAACAGGGCGTGCTCGAGATTCATTACCATATTATAGCCTGCAGTTGTAATGAACATGAGATGGCTTTCGTATCAAGACTACTTGTTGTAGTTTTCAATATGTAAATCGCTAACCATCATTCGCCTGGACTGAATGAATATACGGAGGACTTGCTAATTAAGCATACATTAGTGAAATAGGCACATAAGAATATCTCATTACCGGTATCTTAAAACAACTGAATTGACTCTTACTGTAATGTTGCTCTCAAAGATTTTTTTTTAAAGAAACAAAAAAACATTTGAATTAAAAAGTGGACGTAATGTTTGTGACTCTGTGATCTAGAATCTTTAGGTTCAAATATTGCAATATTAGGGGCCTACAACTTTTATTGGTTCTTACTTAATTGGTTGGAACCATTTTGGTGATCTGAAAAATATTTCTGTTTAAATTTCCACAAATATTTTTTTTTAAATGGACACAACCCTCTATGGGTTTATCTATCACATTAAGAGCTGCCAGATCGTGTGTTTCAGCTAAATATAGCTAACATAGACCTAAGTAAGAATGCTTAAAATATTTAAATAGCAAGTTAATACACATTTTCGTATAAATTAAAACGAAATCTTATTATTTTAGCCAGCTTTAGAAAAACACTAAGATAAAGGCACACTTATTCTAGGACAACGACGTATGGAACGGGTTGCCTGAATCAGCCAGGATAAACAATGACTTTGCAGAGTTTGCTCTAATTAACACGCAAGACTAGATTTACACACGAATACGTGTTTGATGTAGTTATCTTATTTTTAAGGAACGTCTTTAATTAATAAGACTTCAATTATTAACTTTGTTAATTATGTGAGTCCGTTGATATTCTTTCAAGTTACTTATTATTTCAAAACATAAGGCGGATCAATGGCCTACTTTTTTTCTAACCCACGCGAATTCTTGAGAACTGAACGTGGCCAATTGGTGGAAACTAAATTATAATGGATTATTGTCATGACTTCTTTTGGAGAGTAGTGTGCTTATTGTTCCCCTCCCTTCCAAATAGGTGCCTCTATTAAACACACCGAAGAAACACAGAGTAGACTTTAATCCATTCAAATTCAAGTAATCCAGCAATGAACAAATTCACATAAAACAAATCACTTGTAGGCCTACAAATAGAATAAAAACTTGACTGGCATATTACATAATATTATCGTTGATTAAATGAAGCACAGTGAAGGTTCTCGGACGCTTGGTTAGCTGCTATAGGTGTGGTCAGACGTGACAATTATAATAAAATGATTTTTTTTCGCCTAACTAAAATTAGTTTTGTAAAAAAATTACCTAGTTTCAATTTGTCAAGATCTAATGTTCGTGAGTCTAAATTTTACCGTGGGTCTAAATTTTACCGGTCTCTTTGTCCCATTGATTTATTTGTCTACTGTTATTTTATTCATACGAAAAACCAGTGAATATTTTCTGCCTACAGATCATAAATGTGTTTTCAATTCTAAATGTACGTATTCTAGAAAAGAACAGTAGATTTATACTAAGCACATCACTGGGCGCAGATGTAGACATAGTTTTAAATCTAGCTATGTAGAGCTTTAAATTGTTTCATAACTTATTGCTTTCAATACTTTGTCTAGATATGAATACAAATCACCTCGATTTTTCATTTCCTTTTTTATGCGAGATTTTTTTTTAACTATCACATTTGCATGGCTATTTATATATATTTTTTAATTGATGTAGCCTATAAATAGTATAAAGGAGACTAATCAAAACACCAAGAATACTAACATTCTAACATAAAAGTCTATCTGGATCTAATATAAAAAAAAAATTTAGATCTAGACTAATCTAGATCTATATCTAGACTCTGAACAGTCTTCAAAGTTAAAATAGAATATATCTACATAACACTCACATATTGATTATCACCTCTACACTTAGAGATACGTTCAAAGGGACACCACTCGCGACTTATGCTTGTAACTACTATAAATATACCGAGCTTTGTTTATCGTGTAAACAAGATACCAAACGATGGACTAATCAAAGAACTGAAAGAAATGTTGAAAGCGGATAGGAGAACAAGAGGTCCTGCTAACCATTACATTTCATCTTGTTTAAAGTAAGCGCACCATTTAGACTAGTTGAATTTAATCCAGTACTGTCATTCATTCATTGACTTTGAATTGTTAAAAACATGTCGTACAAGTGTCAGTGCAGAGAGTAGAGTAAGAGTTGAATGCGCCCGATGAATGTATAAATTATATGACACACGATGTTGATGTTTGATATGTATATTGGACTTTGATCTTGTTGTTAACTTTATGCATTTAACATACTCTATCTGACTTGTAATGCTATCAGTCAGTTATTTTTAGCTTTACTTTGCTCAGTGTTAATAAAATAATACTAATAATGTAATAATAATATAATAGTGTTTTAGTTCTGAATTCCTAAATTTAGATCTCTAAGCCTTGTAGAATAGCTCGAGTATAGAGTCTAACTAGAGTCTAGGATTAACAGAAATACAGTTGAAGTGTCATTTTTCAATAAGTGTATATAATATGATTAATTATCATACCATGCCGTTATGATTATCATTACTCTAAATTGACTAAATACTCTGTTCTTTAATTCAATATACCCTATGACTATGATTTTGTAATTAGAATTTATTAGATTACTCTATAATCATAATCATAGTAGATCTAGTATTCTAGTTAAACATTGTAGCATAACTACAACTTTTTCTACCTTTTTAGATATCTTATCTTATAAAATACAGACGTTACTTCAAAAAAGAAGATGATAGCCTTATTGACCACAGATTATAGTTATAGTTAAAAGCTAATAACTCTTGGATTATTATTTTTAAATGGGCAAATTGATTCTACTTAAAAATGTATTTTATCTCAAATTAATTAATCAAATATTGAGATTCTACAAGCTTCATCACTAAATTATTGCTTTTTTTTTCCGAACTACTATTCACTGTGCTCATTAATTGCTTTTTTTTTTTTTAAATTTTGTACACTTTTGTATTCTCTCTCCATGAAGCCAGTTAAAAATGTTTTAGACAAACTAATAGATAAGGAAAAAAGTTAGTTGTTTTTTGTGTTTGTGTGGAAATAATTAATGAATTCATTTGCATAATTCAATATAAAAGTAAATAATCTGATTTTTATATTAAAATTCTAAAGTTATTCTGAGAAAGCTTTATTTTTGCTTTTACATTTTATTAGTTGCCAATATGGGGGCTGCCTTCCTGGTGCTGGGGAAGTGTGATATGTGCTTTAGACTGTTGACATGATTGTCCAGAGTTCAAATTCTGCAAGCTGCCATCCCCTTCTCACCTGAAGGAAATTTGTTTTAGGATGTAATTATCTTAATTTCTGGAAATGTCTGAAAATGTTAAAACTAACAAAACATTTAAAGAAAATGGTAGCTTGAACCTTATTCTTTTTTGTTTCCTTGACGTTTAACTTTAAAAGGCCATTTAAAACATTAATATTCCTTGGTTGAGGTGTGGGTCAGTGTACTTAGTTCCCTCAGGATTCTTTTGGTGATGCTACAACAACCTTCTCAATTTAAATTAGTAAATTTAATGTAATTTTCACTGACTTTTTAACAAAATACATTTAGGCCCTATCAACACGTCATAAAATGTTCACTAATGCAGTGTTCTATCCCTTATGGCCTGTGATTTGTTCCATGCCCACCAACAATTTAATAAGTGACTGTATTAGTTAAACACTACATTTTAAGTCTTAATAAACCCTCCCTACACTGTTGTATTAAGCCTTTTCTATTTTCCTTAATGTTTCCTATTTACCAATAAAAAAAATATTTTTTATTTTTCTTAAAATGTTTTGAAACTCTGTAAATTAGGTATGTCCTTTTAGAAATTTGAAACAAGTACTCACCTGTGAAGATATGTTGTAAATTTATTTATCATTTTTTATCTTTTTGATATTAGATCCAGATAGACTGATAGTCATATAATATTCTCAGTGTTTTCATTAGTCATCTTTATGAGCTCAAATTAGGCTACACATCTCTACATGACTCAATGTTACATAAGACACATGTGTAAAGTACAGCAAAATCCAACAATACAACCAAAATGCACAGTAAATTTTTTACATCATATGTATTTAAAACCATGAAACAGCAAGCTCGCAGTAAATTAACCTTAAAGTAGCGAGGGAGCACTGTTACCTCATATTGCATACATATGCATAATTAACATGGGCCAGTACTTTGAGTTTTTAGATTTTCAGATGGTAAATAACTCCTTGCATATAAAAGAGGAGGCTGTATAGATTGTCTAAAATATTTATGCAAAATGAAAGAGAGCTTTAAATATTGCATAAATTATAGGTTGTCTTCATCATTGTGTTAGTAAATATAAGACTATGCTATTAACAAGTGGAGTTTACAAAATGTATGAACTATACATCTTTTCAAACTTAAAAGATGAATCATTTCTTTGAATTTTACAGATATCTCCATGACCACACACCATTTGTTTGGTTATGCGCTAAAATAACGTTCATTACTTTGTTCTTCATATATGTTGCCATACCAGTATTTGTGAAAGCTAATCAATGGATCATGCCCAGAATCATCTTTTTAAATATTGGTAAGTGATTGCTATCAATGCCATTCAACCATTTTCATTTAATAACAAAATAGTGTAACTATTTTTTTCCCTATTTATTTAACATTAATTTTAAAATGCATTCATTTTTAGGCAAATATTTTAAGGTTATTTTGTGTCCTGTAACCTATTCTAACTTTTGTCTAGCAAATGCCCAAAACAGCTGAATAGAGATGTCCTGAAATCCTAAATTACCTTTCAATCTCCTTTCGAATTTGTGATGTTTGGTTTGGGATCTCAGCACTTATATTTAGTCCACCATGAGACATAAATTGTTATAGATCTTTGCCATATCTTTAATAATAAAAATAATACTAGTAATAATCTTAACTATCCATAATGTTTGAAATGGAATCATATAAGTAGAATAACAATGGAAGAATTATTTTTTTTCTTTTTTGTCCTTAACACCCTGAAAATATTTGTGCTTAGAATTGCATCCATTTTTTTTTGTTAATTTAAAGCATCCATTTTACTGTAACACCCAAACAGGGCCGGTCTTAGGCCACTGCAACCTATGCGGTCGCATTGGGCCCCGCGCTTTCATAGGCCCCGCGCTAATTTATGTGTAATCATTAATTGCAAAATATATACGAACAATTCCTGGAAATAACCTGCACTGATTAAAATTTACTGAAAACTCATTAAAAAAATAGACAAAATTATCATTTGTGTGTGTCATTCATTATGGAAAACGCCATTCCTACGCGCAATAGAAAAAAAAGGCAGTGTCAGCTTTCATGCAATAAAATGTAATAATCGGACCAATTTTCCCCATAACTGAAAGTTCCAATACTGTATTTACTTTTATAGTCACTGGCATATAAATATGCAATAGGTTGCAAGATTGGTAAAGTAAAATTAACTTGATTGCAATTTTGTACTTAGAAAAGAATGAATAAAATGCAAAGCCGAATTTATTTTCTAATACAAAATCTTAATTTTCATTTATTATCCTTATTCCACTCAGACTAGGCCCCGCGCAATTAGTTTTGGCATAGGGCCCCGCAATTGCTAGGACCGGCCCTGCACCCAAAATGCTATTGGTGTTACTGGCTTAGTGTGCTGTATATACCTCTTCTGGTATTGATGTAATGTTCTTATTATTAATTAAATATCTTCATTTTCCTTAATTTTGTTGTCACGTAGTTTTACTATAGTTACTGAGTAATAGTACCACAACATATATATATTTAGAAATAAACTCTCTAGCAGCAGACAAAATATTTATTCTTCATAAAAAGACATACAGAATAGTTGGCAACTTCAGCCGTCACAAAATAGCACAAATTTCTTCACATAGAATAGATTTAGATCCTTGGAAAATTATCACATACATATTTCTCAATACTTTTATCTTAAAATACAAGACACGTCTGTCTTCTTACTAATCATGGCGTGGACTCCAACTGAGCATGTGGTTTCTTCTCATCATGTGACCAACAAAAATGGTACCCCGTGATTGCCTATGTGAAGTCCCCTATTTCACATGAAACAACATATTTCATGTAACTCGTTATTCTCAAACCATAGTGTTACATTTACCCTCTATAAATAAACTATCTCCCATCATCTTCAACTCACAGAAAAAATTACACTGCCATCCCATGCCTGAAAAAGAAATACCTGGTAGTTAGTTGTGGAAAATAAGTCCATACACACAAAAAATGTATAATAGAAAAAAAGCTTGTTATGCTTGTTGAAATTGGTTGGCTGTCTAGTACCAGTAAAAGGAGCAATGTGGTTGAGTGTTCAAGAGCTTGGCTTCTGAATCAAGAGTCTTGAGTTCAAGTACTGGGATTTTGAACTTCAGGATTTTTAGGATGCGCTGAGTCCAACCGACCCTAACAGGTGCCTGACTAACATTGGAAAAGTAAAGGTGGTTGGTCATTTGCTGGCCATAGAAACAGATGACCTTGAAGTCAACAGCTCCAATAGATCGCAAAGTCTGAAAGTGGGTCCTTTTTTTTTTTTAACAAAGCTTATATCAACCCACTCTGTCTGTCTGGTAAAAAGTGTGTACATGCTATTTCTCCCACACCCATTCTCGGATCAAGCTGAAACTTCGCACAATTATTCACGACAAGACATGAATCAATTTTTTAAAAGTAACCAATTAGACATTTAATTACCGATAATTCATTATTTTCTTGAATAGCACAAGGGAAGCTATTACTTTAGTATTCACATACATGGCTAAAATTGTTCTGTTTATTCTCCTTAAATTATTGTTAATGTTATTTCTCCCTCATGTTTTCTCTGATCAAGTTTTTACTTTAAACAATTATTTATTGTACCTAACAAAACATGAATCAATAAACCAAAATACTCAGTCAATTAATTATTGGTAATTAATTATTTTGTTTCATATCAAATAAGGGATATAACTTGCACATTATTGGTAGATATAGTTTTAAGGACAGAGTTTTTCCCCTTTAGATAAGCCTTTTGTTTTTGTTTTGTTTTAAAGAATTTTTTATATTTTGCTTGTTAGTGTCATTAAACTAGATTGCTCATTGTTTGATTGTTTTAGTTCGATGGCCCCCATTCACTGATTTGACAAAACCTCATGACTTTGGTCTCAACAACACAAGAAATTTTTACCTCAACACACAAGAAGGAGTCAAAATTGGAGTTTGGTAAGAAGAAACTAGAAACAATTGTTGTAACACTGGCCTGTCTAATCAATTGTTAAGCAGCTACTCTTATACCTTAGGAAAGTTCTTTTAAAAAAAAAATGTTTTCTTTTACTTATCCTTAATTATTATCTAGCTAAGTATGTAAATTGGAAATTTGTTTTAGTTGTTATAGTCATGTATCATTCATGTGTGACTGAGTGACTGAGTAGCTTAAGGAAGTGTGGTGGCTGGGTGATAAAGCATTAGGCTTTTGAACTGGATGGTCCCTGGTTCAAATCCTGGTGAAGACCGGGACTTTTAATTTCGGGATCTTTAGGGGGCCTCTGAGTCCACCCAGCTATAATGTGTACCTGACATAACTTGGGGGAAAAAAGGCGGCTGGTTTATGCTCGCCACATGATACTCTCATTAACCGAAGGCCAGAGAAACAAATGATCTTTACATTGTCTGCTTATAGGCCACATGGTATGAAATTGGAACTAGAGTAGCATAAACCACTTAGCAAATTATGAGGAGTCTCGAGATCAAATCCCAACTCATTCTAGGTAATGTTTGCTGAGGGCCTAAAGACACTTACACCCCCCTTACCTCAGCATGTCCACAAGAGATTGAACCAAAGCGCACTGAACATGCTATAACATTGAAGGTGTGCTATGCAAAAATAATTTTAATGTTGAGTGTTATATGTATTATTCTATTAAAGTGTCTTTCTACCGATTAATACCTGACATTTTAAAAAGCATTAAGTTCAACTCTCATTTGAAACATTTAGTAAGCTACAAGTTAAAGATTGGCTAGAATTAAACAGTGGTTAGGCTCAGTAACAATCTGTTAATTAAAGTGTTCTTTAATTAGCGGCATTAATGTTTGTCTGAAATATGTTAACATGGCGATTCTTTTATCTGGGTTTTTTTTTTCAATGTTGGAAGTAATGCAAGCTCTGGCCGTTTTAATAAATAAAGTAAATTGCATATTTATATATATGGTTAGACTTAAAGAAATGTTAAAACTTAGTTTGAACTCCATTGACTTGTTCTCTTTCAATACTATTATCTTTGCTACAGACATGCTTTCAAAACAAACACATTTTTTAAAAATTCATTACCCGAGTTAGTTGAGCTAAAAACATTAATTAATTTTAGTCTTTCCTAAAAAAATATGGTGGCTTCATAATGTTCTTTTCATGCCACAATTTTGTAACTTTCTATAAACCAATTGACTTGGCAACATATCTTGATTTTATCCCTAACCTTTTGGAATGGTTGTCTAAAGGAACTCTTTCAACAAATGTTCATACCTTTCAAGCTACTCAACACTATTTATTGAGATGTTTTTGAAATATTACTAGAACCACTGCAGCTTGTATAACTGTTCTATTATTTGTTCAGGCATGTCCTGCCTGTGAGTGTACAAAGTGATTCGAATAACATTCCATGGGACAAGTTTGAAGACGAGCTCAGCAATGGAAAGATGGTCTTTTTATATCTACATGGTAACAGCGGCACAAGGTAATTAGATGAGTACATTGGATTATTTTTTTTGTGTATCATACAAATATAAGCAGATCATGTAGAAGTGTCAGTAATCAGGAGCCACCCTTTTTTTGGTCAAGTGATTAGTCAAAAGATAAAGACTATTTGTGATGATGTTTTACCTGGCCATGTAGTAAGAAATTTGAAAAGCCATTGAATAATTGTGTGAAGTTTCAACTTGATCTGAGAATGGATGGGGGAAAAATAACCTGTACAAACTTTTTACCAGTGAGACAGAGTGAGTTGATGTAAGCTTTGTAAAAACGCATTATCCTTACTGAAGATATTTTTAAAAATTAGATTAGCATACAGCTATAAAAGCTCTGCACTAAACAAACCAGCAGTCCATCCACCTAAAATATCAGATAGTGAGGGAATATGCATGGCTTCCTTCTGTTATGAAGCGACTCATAGAAATGAGTGCCTGAGTATTAGCTATGGTTGAAATATTGTCATCTACAATGCAGTTTCCCCCTTTGAATGCAACCTAAAGGATTAGCAAATGCTGATACAGTTTGGAATCAGTAGCTATGCAGGCTCTGCCAGGGTGTAGCACTGTGTGCTTAAAGTTTCCTGACTTACTATTCCTTCACTAGTCAACTGGCGGCATAACATACGCTGCTATTTTGCAGGGCTGGCCTTAGGCCACTGCAACCTATGCGACCTCAGTGGGCCCAGAACTTTTATAGGACCCGCACTAATTTTAGGTGTGTAAATTATTAAATTAAACCATTTTATAACTTATAACAGATTTCCTGCGGCCTCCTGTTGATTTAACACGAGGTCCTGGAAATCTCCTGAAATTGCAAAATATACGAAAAAGTCCTGGAAATATCCGGAAAATTATTAAAATCTTTTGAAAACTCATACAAATCTCCTGAAATATACAGACGAAAATTGTCTTTTTTTCGCCCTTAAATTACCTAGGATAACTCCCTCCATCCGAGTTGCAAAAATAATAGAGTGATCTTTCCATTGTGTCCAAACTCTTGAGTGTGCTCTGTCGCCTTGATAGTTACTATAGAGTAGATTACTCCCCCCCCCCCCTTTTTTTTTAATGTGAGGTAGAAATTAAAAAAAAGAGTGATATTGCAATGGTCCTGCCCTGCTTTGTTGTGACTACATGTTCTCCCACTCCTCTTGTTTTCTTGTGGACTATCCGCAGAGTGATCTTTTCTTTACTTCTAACTACTTGACAAAACTCTTGAGGGAAGAAGAGAATTATATATATAGATAGTTTTCATGATGAAGTAGCGAAACATTACATGACAGAAATCAATTTGGCATTTTGCATTTGAAAAAATTACCTTTTATTTTTTTCAGTTTATTTTTAATATAGACATCTTTATGCCTTCAATAAGTATTCTTCTTAATTTATTAATTTTCATGTTGTAAAGATTCTATGCTTTCATCAAGTCTAATGTACATTTCTTTTGTCTGTATTCTGGCACTTTCACAAAACTTGAGCATCATTTGGTCTCAATTAGGCAGAGTTTTCAGGATTCAACTTTATAACGATTGAGGAGATATTTTAACTTGCTTTTTTTCCAGAGGGTCTTACCATAGAGTTCAATTGTACAAAATTTTGGCACAACTTGACTTTCATGTGATAGCAATAGACTATAGAGGTAGGTATTCATAATGAGTGCAACATAGTAGATGTCATTTTTTATTTTAATAAATATTGGATCATTAGTTTCATGTGATAGCTGTAAATCACAGAGGTAGGTACTCATAATGAGTGCAACAGATTATATGTCATTTTTTATTTTAATTAATATTGAATCATTAGTTTCATGTGATATAGACTAATCACTGTTCAAACATTGAAAAAAGGTTGTGGAACTTGGGGTAGATTTCAATTTGTTCCTTATATTACTGTTTTGAATCAGAATTTGTATACCATACTAAATTATATTATACTATATTTATATTATATTTATATTATATAGTAAGTTTACCCTTTCAGACCTTGCAATCTATAGGGCAGATGATGTTAAGGTCATCTCTTTCTGTGACTAATGACCAACACTACAACCAACTGCCAATACTTTCCCCAACTAAAGTCAGGTACCCAACCGAGTTGGGTGGACTCAGTTGAACCCTAAAAATTCCAAAACTCAGTCTTCACTGAGAAATCTTTACTGCTCATATAATTCAACTAAATTCTTTAAAATAGGATACAGTTTTTTACTGCATTATTGTATCCCATCAGAGAAGTGCTCCCAACTTCAGTTCTCTTTCACATTCTTTATCTGGGCTGAAATGAAATGAATTTATAACAAAAAGTCTATTATTTGTTCAATAATACTCTCTTTTTTTTCTGCTTTTTTTGGTACTTCTAAATTTATTGTCCTTCTATATATTTTTTTCATTGTTTTTAGATATCTGAATTTTTAAAAAATAATACTTTAAAAAGTAATGCTGCTCTAATTTTTAGTGCTAGTGGTGAATATAAAGTGCTAGTGATTCAAATATATGATAAGTTTCCTCTCATTTGGTTACTTGCAGGTTATGGTGACTCAACAGGACACCCAACTGAAAATGGAGTTGTCTTTGATTCATACACAATATACAAGTGGTTAAAAAGCAGAGTTGGTGATTCCAAAATATTTTTATGGGGACATTCTTTAGGAACAGGGTAAAGAATTTATAATTAGTTCTTTGAATTATATTTTTATGAGATTGAGTTTATTCTAATTTGTCGTAAGAAAGAAGATTAGATTTATTTGACTACGTCCAAAATCAACACTTTGGCTGGCAAAAAGGAGGAACTCCTCAACACTGTGAAGAAATGAACGCTGAGCTGGTTTGGTCATTTTGTAAAACATGAGGTACAACGATGGGGCATGAAGAAAGGGTCATGCAAAGAAGAGCTCGCTGGACAATGTAAAAGAACCTTTAAATTCTACTAAGAATAGCTGCTGACTTGGAAAATTTGGTTAGTTATGCGAATTGTCACAGCACCTTTATAATGAAAGTCAAGGGACAGATGATGATGACGATGTCCAAAGAAACAAATTTCAGCCAATAAAAAAAATTTAGCTCAATGATGCCTTGTGTTTTTGTGTTAGCTGTCAAAGTGAATGAAAGTGGCTTCAGCTTCATGCCTTTAAAATTCTTGAAGATCCAAGTCAGCATCTAGTGCATACTATTTAGCCTCAGCTGTTATAGATAAATTAGTCAATGATCTTAAGTGCTATATTGGGGCAACTAATGGTGGACACTGAAAGTTTGTGTATGAACTTTTATCATTCATGTGGCAAGTGCAAGGCTTACTTTTTACTGCTGGCATTTAGGTTGGTGTGTTGTTTTTGTATCTTCTGAATACAAGAAATGGGCTGTTCTTTTCTTCCTCATTCTCATTTTTATGTTGGAGCATTCAGATGTCGGCGTCTAATGCATACTATTTAGCATTTGGCTGTTATAGTTAAATAAGTCAAGGACCTTAAGTGTTATATTGGTGGACACTGGGAGTTTGTGTATGAATTTTATCATTCACATGGCAAATGCAAGGCTTACTTTTCTTATACTGCTGGCATTTAGGTTGGTGTGGACTAGTTAATTATGATGTAGTTTTTGTATATCTTCTGAATACAAGAAGTGGGGCTGTGAAAATATTGAGAACAATCTTTATCTGTTACATTTTTTTCATACATAAGTTAATAGCAGCATCTTTATACTTTTATCAGCATTTGTTCATAGCTTTTTTTTTGTTTCTTTACTACAGGGTAACTGCCAAGCTGGCTAAACTTCTATGTGAGGAAGGTGAGTCAAGATCATTTATAATCTTGTTAGTAGAACATTCATTGTTGAAGAGCTTTCGTGCAAGCTGTGATAATGTGATCAAGTGGCAATAATCAGGAAAATTCCTGTTTTATTGATAAATTGTCCAGGTTATTCAAATGTTACATTACCGGTATTAAGTAAATTATGGAGTTTGCAATTAATATAGTGTTCAACTCTATCATAAAGATCTCTCATGCAATTTTTAATTCAAGATTTTTATAAAACTATTTTGACACTAACAAGTTCTGATTGAGGAATTGGTGGCAGCTTATGAAATTTCATTTTTTTTTTTACACTTAAACAGTTCTTTAAAAATATCTAATTCACAAGCAATGGATTTTAAAATATCTAATTCTCAAGCAATGAATTTAAAATACCAGCTCCAAATAAATATAGGCAATGCAGAAAAATAACTTTCTTAATTTTTTCAAAAGGTGGTTTCTGTGTTTAGTTAAAATTTATTAAGGACATTTTTCATGAACAGCTTTCAAGAGACAGATATTTGAGACAATGTGTTTTCTTGATTACAGAAGACCATCCTGCTGGTATAGTTCTAGAAGCACCTTTTAATAACATCAGAGATGCAGCCTTCCATCACCCCTTCTCAGCGGTAATAAAATAAATTCTCTTGACTACCATAAAGCTGATTTAACTAGTTTATTTTTGGAGGTCTTGACAAATTCAATAACTGAAGACATATTCTTTCAGTTTTGTCTTTTGTAACTATTCATTAACAGTGCATTCATTGAGTCAATTGTTTATACTCCAGAACTTACTGTATCGGAAATGGTTTTGAAACATTTTCTATTAACTCATTCTTCGAGTTCCCCATTATTCCATTGGCCTCCTGATTATCATCATATGTAAAGGGCTATCGGTTAATTCACAGGAAAAAGACAAAACACTTTTAAAGTGAGTGTTTCAGGATACAAACAGATTTGTCTGGCATTGAGTTTACATTTATAATACAACTTTCTTAATCTCTTCAACTAGTGAAATGTTACTCTAGTTTATCTATTTAAGAAAGCGGGTGGCTGAATGGTTTACAAATTGGATGCAAATTCTTTTCAGCCTTACTTTTTTTTTTTTTTTTTTTTCTTCTTCAAACTCCAATTAGACTTGATGTTGGGTGCAATAATGACATTGTAAGGGATAGATTGCGCTTGTATAGTCAAAATTCCAATGTCTATTATGTGCAAGTAATTGTAAAAAAACATATTAATGTCAAGAATATGGACTTGATGCAGAATTACCATATCTTCTCGAGCTTGATTTGTTATAAATGTTATTTATTTTAAACCACGATACCTTGACGCGTACATTATGTGACAGTCAGCAATAATGAAGGTTAATCAATCTTATCATTTTTATTTTGTCCTATAAAGACAAAGACCAACTATAAGTAATCCTGCAAATAATTTTTTGCTTTATTTGTCTTTGTTTTCAGCCATACAGAAGTTTGCCTTACTTTGAATATGTCTTTGTGGATCCACTTAAAGAGCATGGCCTGTTTTTCAACAGTGAAGAAAAGTAAATACATTAGCCTATAGAAAACTTGAACTTAATTAAGCATAAATATTATTTTCACAATGATTTGTTTCTTAAAGTAAAATTTACTTATGGCCCACAGAATGATAGCTTTAAAATTTTGTTACGTGTATTAAGTTCAAGTGTTTGTTTTTTGTTCTTGAAGCACATTTAATTATTCTTTAATTAGAGTAATTAATTATAAAATCAAATACTTATCTCAACATTTGAATACATGCAATAATACATGAACTGAAGAATTATTAGAATCAAATAATGAATACAATAATTAACAATGTGAGCTTAGATGGGCTGGTTTTTTAAAAAAGCTTCAAATAATAGATAGTCTGGTAGTACAGTATATCTTATATAATACAGACGTTACTTCAAAAAGAAGATGATTACGTCCTACGCTTGTTGTTTGGTCATCTCGATAGTCCCATGTTAATACCCTGCCTGGTGTCATCCCCCATCACCTTGCAGTAGTAGAATATTTTCAACTCTGTAGGAACATCAGAAACATGAAAAACATTTTACAAACAAACATTTTATTATGTATTGTACATTATTTGAAATCACTGATGTAATTTTTTTTAAATATGGGACTGAGCATTATATGAGATTGAGAATGTAGTGCCTGAGAAATTATTTATCTAATCTGTTCCTATGGCCCCATTTGGGGCATAGGCCACCAACCAACTTCCTCCAGGTTTCTCTATTTTGAGGGCTCTAACTGTGCCTTCATCTTTCCAATTTGCTTGACATCTGCAACCGAATCTCAGCACAAAGTGTTTCTGGGCCATGCCCTTTGTCAGGACTGAGTTCTGGTCAGCCTGAGTCTCCTGTTAACTGTAGTGGAGAAGGGGGGGGGGGCGCGATTCAGGTTTTTGACTTAAGAGATAAGATAAGATAATTTTATTGATCCAACCAAATGGAAATTCAGTTTGACTACAATTGACAACCTCAGCGTAACTACTTTACAAAAACAATATGGATGAAAGCATTTGAACAACATTCACTCACACACATATACATTCACAACCAGCGCTTTATGAGTTTGACTTCTGTGTACTTCTTCAAGATTCAAGACTGTTTTTGTTTTGGATTGTTTTACTTTGTGAGATGTTTTGGAGTGGAATGTAACTCATAGTAAAACAGTGTGGTTTTTTGTTCCTAGTCCAGGACGGTTGGATTTTAGTTATAGAGTTGATACATCGACTCTAAGTATTTTGTGTAGCTATTATTCATTCTGTTGGATATTGAGCTATTGAGATCTTATCCAGGGAGGTTCCAGTTTAGGCCTTGTCTTAATATTGGATGAAGGCTTTTAAGTGTGTAGCTCAAAGACTTTCCTAAATGTATTTGTAACTTCTAGTTTGAAATCATTTTTGCAGTTTTTCGTACCATTTCATCGGTCATCATCATTGACAATAAAAAGAAACTGTTCATTGATGAGTTAAGACAAATGAAAAAAAAATACTCACACCCTATCCAAATCATTTCAGCCTCGCCTCGGTGATTCCACATATAATGATTCTCCATGCTGAGGATGACTTGATTGTTCCATTTCATCTTGGTGAAAAGGTATTTCATTGATAGCTCTATAATTTGTTTAAAGGAGGTATTGCCTTTTTTAATAAAAGTATTTTTAATGTTTTTCTTGTTGGATTAACTCATTGCCTAGAGAGTTAACTCATTTGTTTCTGATTGTAATTTATGACTTATTTAGTCTTTTTGAGGGCATTAAAAGCTTGAAGGTGTGTTTTCAGTGTTTAAAAGTTTGAAAGTTTGTTTTAAGTGCTCATAATCTTTTAAGCTTTTTTTTTTTAGTATTTGTTTTTCTATATAAATCCACAGAGTTTCTTTTTTGTTACAGATGATCTTACTGTTAGCACCTAGACTTTGATACATTTTAAAAAATATTTTTAATGTCAGTATTATTGAGCCAGGAAGAGATGTTGAATTAATTTTAAATGCTTCTAAACATTTTTTTTTAAAATTGCCAGCTGTACGCCAAAGCTAAAGAAAGCAGAGGACATGACAAAGTTCAGTTTGTTTCATTTGAAGCGAGCCTTGGCTACGGACATAAACTGATTTACAAAGCTCCTCAACTGCCTAGTTTGATTAGGTTTGTAATTATTGTTGTTGCAAAATCATTCATTTAGAATTATACCTAGCATAAATAACAAACTTGTATTTCTTGCTAAAGATAATTATTACCTTATACTCTGCTGAGCTTTGGAATTATCTTCATTAGATTGTATACATTATAATAGCATAAGATAAAAATCTTTTTTTTTTCCACAGAGAATTTGTGGCCAAATCCAAGTAAACCAATCCAGTCCATAAATCTATCAACACATTCCTAGCATCTGCAATGCAAATTGACAATTTAATCCAATGAACTGTTAGATTTGTAAAAAATCTATTTTACATTCTTATTATAAATAGCAATAATGACATTTCAAAAATACGAAACCAACCTACTTTTTTTTTCTAAGAACATGATATGAATTAGTTTTTCTTTTAATATTTGTGTCCACCATCTAACTGTTTCCTTGCCATTGATTGCTTCATGAAAGACAATAACCAAGTCATATTTTTTTCTAGTATCTTTTGTAAGTCAATCGTTGAAATGTATTTGTGACATCAAGATAATAATAGAGTATTACTTTTCATTGTATTTTTGCCACAATCTCATCCTGTACATAAACTATTTTAAGCTAATTGAGGCACCTGGTGTCTTTGTTTCAATGAAGGTCAGTTGCTGAATCTATGTCTGGGGGGTTGAATATCACACTCAGAAGTAATATAAAAAGTTAACAATACTTTGTATATAGTTGTTTAACCCTAGGCCTTAGGAAAAAATATTTTTTAAACCTCTTTTATTATTAGTAACATCTGAAGTTTGAATTTATAGAATGACTAAAACGGACTTCCCTCATTTGGTAATTTAATTTCATTATACCATTTGCGTTTCAATAATTTTAAAATATAACAAGCAAGAAAAAAAAAATTGACTCAAAAACAGGAGAGTTACAATTTCTTTCAGTTGAACAAATAATTTAATAAAAAAAATTTTTTTTTTTTTATTCCTTTTAAATATTTTTTTTTTATTCCTGGTACATGTTTTTTTTTTTAATTCTTTACCTTTGAAACTGAATGTGCGCCTGTATTTTGTTTCCATAAACAAGAAAAGCTGTTAACTAAGATAATTGTAACCAAAGTGATCTGCGCTCTGATTGATTATTTAGCAATAGAGACTCGCTAATTGCTAAAACTGTGACTCTATATAACTAAGGTTTTGTATATATATTTATGTAACATTTTTAAAAACAAATTGTCACTGTAATAGTTGTGTAAGCCTGTAGGATCTGCAAGTTTAATTTGCAGAAAAAGATATTAGGGACAACTCTTGGATAAAACATTAAAATTATTCTCTCCCCTCTGAATTTTAAATAAAGACTGTAGTAACTGCACATCTTCTTGAATGTGTTATCTTTTCTTTTTTTTTTTAATTGTTCTGTTTTTGTTTAGTGTTTGAAGTTGTATGATTTTTAAAGACAATTTTAGTGCAATTTACTTAAAAAAATAATTTATGAATGAAAATCATTGTTACTGGTATTAGTGGGTTTTTTAATTTTGTTAGTTATTTATTATTATCAAATATGTCAAATTTTAGATAAATTGTTTTCAATGTTTTAACACAGAAAAAAAATTAAACCTTTTTTTTTTGGCATTAATGTCTTTTTTGCTGTTGTTGTTGTTACAACTTGTTATAAAATATTTTTTATACACTTTTCTACTGAATTTTAATAACAAGGATATTTGGCTCAACATTAAACAAAGTGATTTTATGTTTTTGTTGGTGTTTTTTTTCTTGTTTTTTTTTGTGTAAATATAGCAATACTTTGTTTGGAATGATAGACATTAGATGTAGTTACAGCTTTCCACCATAAAACATATATTTGTACTCAAATATCAGAAGCAGCACTGTGGCGAAGTGAAATTGAAATTTGAATCCTGGATTTTAAATTTGATTTTTTAATTTTTTTCTAAGGCTTTTGGGCTTTATGATAGCCAAATAAGACCCTTGTGTGGTCTGCGTGCTGGACTGTCGTACGGACTTATCGATGGTCTAAGATTCAAACCCTGCCCGCTCTCATCCCCCATTGTCCTGAGGGAGGTTTGGACTAGTAAGTATATTATCTTGAACTTTGAAGGAACATTCGAAACATGTCAACCATTTTACAACAAATGAGTTTTACATTATCTTTTAGGAATGATAGACGTCTTAAATAGAAACATTTTAAATCAGTGATGATAAAAAAAAACTTAATATTTCCCAATGACTACAAACTGCAAGTCATTCCTAGATCTTTGTTTATCAACTTTTTTCTTGTCGGGAGGTGTGGTGGTGGGAGGTGTGGTGGTTGAGTGGTAACCCACTTGGCTTTCAAACCGGTGGTCCTAGGTTTGAATCTCAGCGAAAACTGGGATTTTGAATTCAGGGGACCTCTGAGTCCAGAAAGCTCTAATGGGTACGTGACGTTAGTTGGGGGAAAGTAAAGGCAGTTGGTCGTTGTGCTGGTCACATGACACCCTCGTTAACCTTAGGCCAAAGAACCAGATGAGCTTAACATCATCTACTCTATAGATCGCAATATCTGAAAGGGGAACTTTTACTTTTCACTCCCATCCCCAGACCAAAAAAATAAAGTATGTACGCCCCCCCTGACCCCCACCCACCTAACGGTCCTGGATGCAATAGCCTGAAAGGGTTTGACCACTTACCGGAAGAACACAAGGTAGGAAGAGGCTTCAGACATTGCCTGTGACAGATCTTTATAGAAACAGCTTTCCCCCCCCCCCCCCCGATGCGCCGAATGGCTCGGCAGGAACTAAGTTAAAGTAAGTAAGTAATAGTCTGAAAGGGTTTGACCACTTACCGGAAGAACACAAGGTGGGAAGAGGCTTCAGACATTGCCTGTGACAGATCTTTATAGAAACAGCTTTCCCCCCCCCCCCCCGAATGGCTCGGCAGGAACTAAGTTAAAGTAAGTAAGTAATAGTCTGAAAGGGTTTGACCACTTACCGGAAGAACACAAGGTAGGAAGAGGCTTCAGACATTGCCTGTGACAGATCTTTATAGAAACAGCTTTCCCCCCCCCCCCCCCCGATGCGCCGAATGGCTCGGCAGGAACTAAGTTAAAGTAAGTAAGTAATAGTCTGAAAGGGTTTGACCACTTACCGGAAGAACACAAGGTGGGAAGAGGCTTCAGACATTGCCTGTGACAGATCTTTATAGAAACAGCTTTCCCCCCCCCCCCCCCCCGATGCGCCGAATGGCTCGGCAGGAACTAAGTTAAAGTCAGTAAGTAATAGTCTGAAAGGGTTTGACCACTTACCGGAAGAACACAAGGTGGGAAGAGGCTTCAGACATTGCCTGTGACAGATCTTGTATAGAAACAGCTTTCCCCCCCCCCCCCCCGAATGGCTCGGCAGGAACTAAGTTAAAGTAAGTAAGTAATAGTCTGGACAGAAACATCCGAAACATGTAAAAACAAAAAAAAAACACAAAAAAAGCTCGGATGAGATGAAGAAGGGGACGATGACCCTACCGGAGTGTGAGAAACACTCAAGGCTAATGTAGCCTTGACCTCAGTGACCCCCATGTCGAAGGTGCCGATGTAGCTCACGTAAACTCATCTTCGTGTAGACCAAGACATCTTGTTTGGGGGAAGGGGAGGTTTCACACACACACACACACACTAAAACGCCATCCAAACGATGAATCGACGAGAAATTCAACCTTTTTCTGACGTGGGGGAAAAAAAGTGCACGATCGCGCAGACGTGTTGAAATGTCTTCTGCTAAGTGACCATCTTGTTGCAGACGCCTCACACCAAAGTGGTATTTAAAAAAAAATATAATTAAAATTGATGAACATCGGTTATAATGATGTTTTTGCTCGATCAATAATCAAATAACTACAACAGATTTTGTCAATAGAAAAATTGCCGCCTTCGCCCGCCCCGCCCCCCATGTCAGCATGTTGCCCCCCTGAATCTGGGTTTAAAAAGAAAGCCACGGGGAAAAAGGAGTTGCTATGTTTAAACATAAAAAGAAGGTGGAGAGGGTTAAAACATTTGGCTTCCGAACCGAGATTCTTGAGTTTGAAAATCAGGCCTACTGGGATTTTGAGATTTTTAAGGCTCCCCTAAGTCCAGCAAACTTTAATAGGTAGGCCAACCTGGCATACTTTAGCGAAGTAAAGGCGATTGGTCGTTGTGCTGGCCACATGGCACTATCGTTAACCGTCGGCCATAGAAACAGATGAGTTGATTTGATTTTGATTTTAGGCACATCGGCACAATTTAGGCCATGTCGTGCCTGCAGTCCTTAAGGACTACTCTCTCTCTCTCTCTACATAACAAGGGCTAAATTCTATACAGTTAAATCATTAAAATCAAGGTCTATTCACAGTTAAAATAGTAAAGGTAGTAAAAATTTAATAATTTGGTAAAAATCTAATGACATCCTGGTATCTGGGGCAATCAACGAGGATATAGAAACATATGAGATTTATGCCATCTTCCCTCATAGATCGCAAGGTCTGAAAGGGGTACTTCTATGTTGTTGTTTTTTAAAAGCTACAATGTCGTATTAAGCCTTTTGGTTCTTTTCGTTTTAAGCCTTTTGATTCTTTTCGTTTTAAGCCTTTTGATTCTTTTCGTTTTAAGCCTTTTGGTTCTTTTCGTTTTAAGCCTTTTGATTCTTTTCGTTTTAAGCCTTTTGATTCTTTTCGTTTTAAGCCTTTTGATTCTTTTCGTTTTAAGCCTTTTGGTTCTTTTCGTTTTAAGCCTTTTGGTTCTTTTCGTTTTAAGCCTTTTGATTCTTTTCGTTTTAAGCCTTTTGATTCTTTTCGTTTTAAGCCTTTTGATTCTTTTCGTTTTAAGCCTTTTGGTTCTTTTCGTTTTAAGCCTTTTGGTTCTTTTCGTTTTAAGCCTTTTGGTTCTTTGTTGACATTTGTGTGACGGTAAGTGAAAATGTGAATCGGAACTCTATTCTGTCAGCATCGGCTGATGCTGACACTGGTAGGCTCTTAGTGATGATCAAACTAGGGACCGTACGCCATATTCGGCCCGCGACTCGGTACTTTCCGGCTGCTCACAGTCACAAGTCACTGAGATTCGCTTCCATTGGACTTAATTTAACTCTTTATTCACCAATCGTAAACAAAAAACATTTAGCCACGTGATAATATTGATAAAACAAGGTGGAAAAAAAAACTGTCACGTGACAGCCTGTGTGTATTACGTAATTTGTAAAGAATAGATAGAGAACAATGTGGCTAAATGTTGTTTGTTTACGATTGGTGAATGAGGTCCATTAAACGGGGCACATATGATGCCAATTCCTGTAGGTCAGTGTTTCCCAAACTCTGTTCCGCGGAAAATAGTGATCCACGAGGCCTGAATAGGTGATCCACGAGGGCTGAATAGGTGATCCACGAGGCCTGAATAGGTGATCCACGAACTACTGGAATAACTGACTAGTAAGCCACCACTCAGAATGTGCGAAGTGTTCCGTCAATGAACAAGTTTGGGAAACACTGCTGCAGGTGAATTAGAATATGTACTGTTTGGGGACTCTTCAACTCAAGAAAACTCACAGAAACCAGAACAGACCCAGAGTAGGCTACTATATATCTATGGTAACATCAAAAGAAAAATCACTAAAATTAGAAACACTCCAGGGTATAAGATAGAAATAATACATAAAACACTGAACCATAATTTAGAAATACAAAAAAAAGAAACAACACATACTCTTTTAAAATTCTCCGAAAAAAAACAACAATAAAGGAATATTTCGTATTCCATAGGCTAGGACGAAATCGTACAAGTGCTCCTTCATTAGTGCCATTCCAGGCTAGGCTCATGGCTTTTATCCTCTCTTCTCTTTCACAAACAAACACTTCTTTTCTTCCTTTCTCTGTCTCTGTAGAGGCGAACACAAAATGGCTTTGAATGACGACTGTCTTCTGCCTTATGTTCAGTATCGATCGGTCTGGAAAGAATAATAAAAACCTAGGTCTATAAACATTTCCCACTTTCTTCTCCACGTCTGCTCCTAACAATCACGTCCACGGTTCGTTGGCCTGAGGGATTGAACATTGTTAGCTGAGTATTCAGCTAGAATCACTGCGGTCAAAGGCTTTGAATAGAACACATTCACCGCGAGCTGAAGTCTTTATTTTTACCAACATACAGTTCATGCAATAGTAAATATACCCTGGCGATCGACTTCACGAGGGAACCTCACCTGATCACTTGCCTATGTATTGGAATTTTTAGTTTGGCGAGAGTATTGGTATCAGAAATATGAGTATGCTTGGGGCGGGCAGGGCGCTTTCTAACTCTTCAGCATAGGAGAAGGGAACTGTGTAGATCGTAAGGGATCATA
Source organism: Biomphalaria sudanica (assembly GCA_036873155.1). Classification (NCBI taxonomy): domain Eukaryota; kingdom Metazoa; phylum Mollusca; class Gastropoda; family Planorbidae; genus Biomphalaria; species Biomphalaria sudanica. The sequence continues at coordinate 239,444 of JAZGLO010001988.1, forward strand.
AACTGATAAGCTCAACTGTCAAAATGTTTTATGAATATGAAAGTGCTTTATTTGGAATACAATAGTTCTCATTCTGCGATTCGTGGGGTTGGTTGATCTTATCTTATAATTCGTTGGCTTTTTATTATTATTAAAAATGTTGAAATTAGAGTAAAAAAAAAAGATTTGGATAAGCCTACTTGTATTTTGGGTTAAACATAAATTTAGAAAAAAGTTATGTTTCATAATAGGTCTACAATTTGAGATCATTTGATATAGTTTCTATCTAATGGATAAAAGTGGATAAACAGTTCAATAGCCTTTAGGCCTACTAGTGTTTGGATTAAATAGTTCAATGACTTTAGTGCATGAGGAGCCTAACGTATATAGTTACAAACAACGCGAGAGATTCTTATTCGGACATTGTTTGTGCGAAGTTGACACTTACATTATTTTATATTATATATATTTTTTCACTTGTTCTTCTTGTGGATTGTATAGTAACACTTCCTACCGATGTAAGTCAGTTGTGTAATGCATTATTTAGAGAATGTAGGGGTTATTGGTTATATGTGTTATCCACGTTAGTGTAAGACTACTTTTATGCTTACTCTACAGTTTCTGCGTGAGCTTTATAAGATAAGATAAGATGATACTTTTTATTGGTGCAAATAAATGGGATTGTCCGCAATTGTCCGCCTCAGCACCACTACAATAACAATGACAATATAGATGCACATACGAATAACATTCACACATGAAGCACATGCACGCGTACACATAAAAAGCGCTTTATTGAATGAGAACTTTTATGTTTCTCGATGACGACAGATGACCTTGCAAAACTCTGACCGAAAGTGGGATGATAAAGAAGTTTTAAAAAATCTTTCGGTTGTGTCCCCTTAATGGAGAAGAGACGACAACCTCGTTCAGTTCTGATGAAACAGTGGTTTCATCGTTGCAGGATGTCTTTGAAGAAGTTTGTGTGTTTTGAAAAGGGATATTTCATGTAAAAGCTCTTCAAGAGTGATATACGAGGCTCCTTTAATCAGTCTGTGAGCAGGTCAGGTGTGGCGCTACTGAGTGAGGCCCTTTTAGCTGTTACTTGCTGCTCAACATTTATTCGTTTATAACAGTAGGCAGGTGGTAGCTCTACTGGGTGGGCCCAATCTGTGCACCTCGGTATAGTGACCAAGGGGCTAGAGTAGCCTAAGCAACCAGACAGCACAATTAAACTAAGCTAAACTAAACTAAACTAACTAACTAAAGATAAAATAACCAACTAAAATTATAAAACAAACTTATATACACTTTATTTATACGAGAAAAAAACAAATCAATAAAAATATGTGTGCAAACAAAAATATACGTAAACAGCTAGACCAAAACAAAAAGATAAACAAAACCTAAACAACTAATCAACTCTACTTAATCTATACTATTACAACTACAATCACTATCCAACAAACCAAACCCAATTAAAACCACTAGTTACCCCAATTCACCATAATCCACCAAGATACCTTACAAGACAATAAACCACTAAAATAACCTACAAAACAATAACCACTGTAACTGACATTTTCTAATCTAAATCTCACAACTACCAGATCAACAATGCAGAACTATACAACAGTTTGATAGCTATTTGCGGCAGCAATAACTACGGCAGCAATAAAGCAGCTAGACAGTTAGACAACTATACAGTAATAACTGCAGCAGACAGTTAGACAGCTAAACAACTAGACAACTAAACCGCTAGACAGCGAGGCAGTTGGACAGCTACAATGCAGCAGCTATGCAGCAATGCAGCAGCTATACAGTTATGCAGTAGCAACTATGCAGCAACTATGTAGCAATGCAGCAGCAATGCAGGAATTATAGCCTGCAATTACAAAATAATCAGCACTGCACTATAAAAATTAAAAAGGACACTAAATAACAAACATCATAGCCCTGGCCTATGTAAATAATATAAATTAAATTAGATCTAGGAGCGCAAGCTCACAAGTCTATTTAGTCTTAGTCTTTGTGCCAGTGTAGTATGCCTATTACCATACCAGCAGGTGGTGGCAAAGTTAATTAGACTGCAGATGGTTGCTGTAGGTCTAAAACAAAAAATGTTATATTTTCCAAACTATGCCAATGCATTATAAAGAAGACTGAAATAATATATAGGCTCCTTCTAACAATCAACATAGACTTTACTGGAGATATTCTTACACAGAGTAAAAACCCCAAAATATCAAGTTTTTTTTTGTGTGGTGTATCCGGTGTACAATATAAAGGAAGTGTTCATAAAGTGTGTTTTAGAAATTTATGCAGAATCAAAGCCAGGATTTTTTTTCGATGGGGGGGGGGGTTGGGACTCCCCCCCCCCTTGCGAAAAAATATATTTATATGTATGTATGTGCGTGTGTATATATAATCTTTATTACATCCTGACCCATTATTCTTTCGGAAGACGCGTATTGTGCCCTACAATATGTTCTTCCTGGAGTTAGTGGGAAAATTGTAGACCCCTCGCCATTGCCAGCAAGGGGGTCTTGGGAGCTCCCCCAGCGCTCCGCCCCGCCGCCAAGCACTATTTCTGATATTGAAAGCCAACAAAATCTACTGTGCATTTTCCTGCTATTAAAAAGTTTTATTTCAAAAACCTAATGTGCTATTCTTACTGACTTAGACCCTCCCGCGCCGTTCGGCGCATTTGCCGTCAAGCTGTTTCCACAAAAATCTGTCACTGGTAATGTCTGAAGCCTCTTCCCACCTGCTCTGAGGACCTCCATGAATGTGTGGCGCCAAGTTGTACTAGGATGTCATCGCAACTATTCTTATGCCTAATTCATATTGTCTGAGAACATGTCCCGCAAACCTCATGCGACGCTCTGTCACAATCTTACTAAGGGGTCGACTCCCAGTTCGGCATAGGATTTCCTTGATTTACACCCGATCCATATAACTGACTCCTAAAATCTGTCTTAGCCATCTTTGTTGAGCCACATTTAGTGTTTTTCAATTTCGGCAGATGACTATTGACTGCACTTTATTAATTGAGCCCCGCCACTGGTAGAAATATGTAACCTCTCTTGAATACGCTCTTGGAATTAGGTGACTGTAGTTTGCTTTAGATTTTATATCGAAAGGGGAAGTTTTATCGTCAAAATCATCTGTTGGAGGTTTTAAACTAAAAAATCTCTGGAGTTATGTTGTTTTTTTTTTAATTCACAACCCCATTTAGCTACGGTCATAGAATTTAGTAACTGTAGTTTGCTTTAGAATAATATTGAAGATAGAGGTTTTCCACCTAATAACGCTCTGTAGGGAGATTTTAAACTCAAATCCATCTGGCGGGGGTTTTAAACTTTAAAAAAAGCCATCTGTAGGAGAGTCATTTAAACTCAAAACCCCTAATTGTCTTGGCTACTCTAAAAAATTTTGTGCGTAATTTGCTTTTTTTATATTGAAGAGGTATTTTTTAGCATCAAACCACTCTGAAGGGGGGTTTAAAACTCAAAACTCCTTTTGGCAACGCTCATAGTTTTCTGAATGTGTAATTTTCTTTTTTTATATTGAAGGGGTTTAAAACTCAAAACTCCTTTTGGCAACGCTCATAGTTTTCTGAATGTGTAATTTTCTTTTTTTTATATTGAAGGTGTATTTTTTAGCTTCAAACTCCACTGGAGGGGAGTTTAAACTCCAAACCCTTTGAATAGACTCATAACATGTTGAGTGTATAATTTGCTTTGTTTTTAATTAATTTGCTTTGTTATATTATTAAAGAGGTATTTTTACCTTCAAACCTCGCTGAGGGGGGTTTTAAACTCAAAACTGAGTAAAAACCCATTTAGCTACGTTCATAACATTTTGAGTGCGTAATTTGCGTTTTTTTATACCGGGTATTGAAGAGGTATTTTTTAGCTTCAAACCCTACTGAAGAGGGGGTTTGGTTTAACTCAAAATCCCTTTGGGTACGCTCATAGAATTTTGAGTGTGCCATTTTTTTTTTTATATTGAAGATCGTCGTTTGCATTTTTTTTTTATAGAAGAGAGGAATTTAACTGCGAAAATTCCTGGTAGGGGGGGTTTAAACTCAAACACACCTGGTAGGGGGTTTTAAACTCAAAACCCCCCTGGTAGGGGTTTTAAACTCAAAACCTTCTTTGCTGTGCTAGCGCAAGTGATAGTTTAGTATTAAAATCTAACCTAAAATAAACAAAATCAAAGCAAAAAATCTGTCACTAAATTCCAATCCCCCCCCCCGGCAAAAAATCTGTCACTAATTCCAATCCCCCCCCCTGCGGGGGTGGGGATTTCATTTGGGGTGGGTCCGTCTCAGGAGCGTCATGATAATCCAGAAATTCCAAATCCCAGCCTTCACTTGAGACCTTCAGTTCGGGAGCTAGGCGAACAGCGGATTTCGAACCTGGCCCCACTCGGGTAACCTCGGTGAGCTAGTATACTATTCCTCTCAAACGTTTTAACCTACGCGTGTCACTTTGTGGACCTTGGTCACGTGTTAGGTCTCACATGCTCATTCTATTGACATTCATTCTTGATTAAATTCTCCGGAAACGTTCATTTGACTGCATTGCCATAACACATCGATAACCTGCATCGATCTTATTGATTTGTTCATGTCACTGTTTACACTGGAGATAATCATCTGATTGATGCAGGGAACCCGATACAAAGAAAAAATATTTTGACAGAAAATGTAGGCTTACCTATTAGATGTTTTAATGCGTGCAAATAATTTTTATGTGTAAATAGCACTATAAAGATACACATTTAACTGTTTGTAGAAAACAACGTATAGATGAACACATATTTATGGGTCGATGTCTAGACTAACAGACAGACAGACAGACAGACAGACAGACAGACAGACAGACAGACAGACAGACAGATAGATAGATAGATAGATAGATAGATAGATAGATAGATAGACAGACAGACAGACAGACAGACAGATAGATAGATAGATAGATAGATAGATAGATAGATAGATAGATAGATAGATAGATAGATAGATAGATAGATAGATAGATAGATAGTCAGGCGTCCAGTACATGTCTGGTTAAGGAGTAGAAGGCACTTTAGTGCTGTAGTTTTTCCTCATTGATTTACTGTACTTATTATTTCCGCCACATCAGACGGCCGAATTCTTTTTATTCAAAAAAAAAAAAAAAAATGCTCCAGCAAAAAAAAAAAATGTTTAAGTTAAATTGTTTTGATCGCATACAAGATTGAGAAAAGCAACACTTTGTCACAGATGGACATTACTAATCCAAAACAAACAAAAAAATCCCAACTACGATGGGCTGGTCATGTACTAATTAGAAGATGTGCATTGGAAAAGCGTGTACGGGATACTCTCGAGACCTCCCTCAAGGAAACGACACCTGGGGCCTAAATTGTAACCGCTACAAAGTCGTGTAAGAACAGCCAAGGGTACCTGAGGACGACCTCCATAAGGTGGACTTTTTGGATCGAATCATCAGGCCTCTCTTTCATGCCCAGCTCAGCGAGGAAAGCAAAAGTATACTAGCTTACCGAGGTTACCCGAGTGGGGCCAGGTTCGAAATCCGCTGTTGGCCTATCTGCTTCCACTATGTTTCCATTGAGGCGCCATGTTGAGGCAATGAGACGCTCGAATTACCTCGGGATTGAAAAGATAGGAAGACCCTGTTATTTTGCCATATTTGACGCCGACTAACGTAGGTCTCACATAAAGTACTGTTAAAGTTCCCCATTCAGACCCTGCTATCTATTGAACAGACGATGGTAAGGTCACCTGTTTCTTTGGGCAACGGTTAACGAGGGTGCCATGTGGCCAGCACAACGACCAACCGCCCTTACTTTCCCCCAACTAAAGTAAGGTACCCATTTTTGGGTGGAATTTTAAAAATTCAAAAGCCCAGTCTTCACCGAGATTGGAACCCAGGACCCCAGTTCGGAAGGCAAGCACTTAAGTACTCCACCACCCCTAGGTCTCGATATTTTAAAAAACCTATTGATAAAGTAAATACAATATAACATCCGTTGTGACGATGATAAAGAAACCCATTCCTGGTATTAACATCTTTTGATCTTTAAATCAATGTTTCCCTCCAAAACATGAGGATTAAAAATTTATCAACCCAATCAATAAAACGTCTGACTCTAATCGATATATGTGTTGGTATAATTTCACCCTTCATGTTTTATTCAGCTAGTATAATTAACAAAGGAATGAAAACGTGATTCATAACAGCGGCTCATCTCATATTTAAAACAAAATTTCAAGCAACCTTCGGGCATAAAATAATTGTCGTCTTTCGACACTTTAAATGAAAGAAAATTGTTGGACTTTTGTTTTTCAACACTTTGTATTGGAGCTAGAATACCTTTAAGCTCTCTTCAACTTTTAATTGTTGTTTTACGATGAGGCATAACTCATTGAACGCTTCCATATAATAGGATATTCTAGAGCGTTTGATTTGTTTTCTAAAGACACATTTAAAATACTATAAATGAATTGTTTTAAATAGCGTGCCGCCTTCTGCTCCAGATTAAGTCTCTCCTTTGAAGATGACGTTTGTAGTTTGAACAGTTACAGCCATGCTCAAGAGACACCAGATGCTATTAAACGCCAACCATGAATTTCTGGTCAACGAAATCCCCATGGAAGAGACGCTGAAGGCTATCAGAGGTAAACACATACTTACCTGGCATGATTTTGATCAGCTGAAAACGTTGAGGCACCAAGGAAGAAAAGCGTTGGCCAGGTAAGGTTTGGCGATGTTGTTAAACATTTATTTTAAATTAGACTTAATTTTAAAATGTGTATGCTTGTGTAAAAGGCGAACTGAAGGATTATAAGTAGGCGTGTGATTATCTGGTTTCAGATATTTTCTGGCTGTATTGCCGCATAGAGGACAACGGGCGTTCCAAGCTTTCTTAGAGTCTCTGCAAGAGGCTAACGCTCAGCACCTCGTGGAGCTCTTGTTGCAGCAAGCTGGAGTCATGAACATGGAAGATCTGTTCAATGTACGTTGCTCAAATTTTATAGAGAAATTAAACTTTTTTCTTATATATGTATCTTAAAATTAAGAATAATTTACTTGTGCATGTTATTTAGAGACTCTAAACTTTAAAAGTCTTAGATTTCTTTGGATAATTCAGGTATGTCCGGCCTTAGATTGGAATTGGAGGCGAAGTGAATTTGGTGGCCCGAAATGAAATAGAAACAAATATTTATAGTTGATGAAAATACATGAATCAATAAATAAAATAGTTAATCAATTATTAATTAATTTTTTTGTACATAGAAAAATGAAAGCTTATTCCTGCAATTTTGAGATACGAGGCAGTGATATTGAGGTTCTTCCCCTTAGATAAGCGCTGAAGTAAAAAAATAATTAATATATATTTTATTTGTTTTGTTGATTCACTGATAAATACAGTATGACTCGATCTGATTTCTGGCTTGATCAACCTAAAAAAAAAAGGGGGGGGGGGGCATCACATTCTCAAAGACGGGCCCATAGGTACTCCACTACGCCACTGAATGGAGAAAGACGGTTGACAAATCTTGTGTAGTTCCCCAACGGTCCAAAAAGATAGGTGAAGGTGATATATTGCCCTTAAATAAAGAAGCAAACAAACAAAATCCCTAGCCCACATAAAAAATGTGTTTCTTTTTCATTTGTAGTTACTAACATTAAATCTATAGTTCTCGTCTGCTAGATAAGAAAAATCGTTTTTAAATTGTTTTGTTTTTTATCCAGCAACAGTCTCCAGAACCAGGCATGGCCCCAAAGACACCAACCGACAGCCCTTTGCCCCCTGGACCCGACCCTCACGAATACGCCGTACGGCTGGTTAGGAATGCAAAATACATCCGGAGATTTGTGGACCCAGCAGACATCAGCCCCATCCTGACCCAGAACAAGATCATCACTCCAAGAGAAGCGGACATCGTTCTGCACCTACACGGGAGAAATAAGAAATGGGACGTAAGTTTGGCTGCAGTTATTGCCCTTTATTGTTTGTTTGTTTCGTTAATGAATGGTATAACTACAGAGGTGGTGAGCATTTATTGCCCTTTATTGTTTGTTTGTTTCGTTAATGAATGGTATAACTACAGAGGTGGTGAGCATTTATTGCCCTTTATTGTTTGTTTGTTTCGTTAATGAATGGTATAACTACAAAGGTGGTGAGCATTTATTGCCCTTTATTGTTTGTTTGTTTCGTTAATGAATGGTATAACTACAGAGGTGGTGAGCATTTATTGCCCTTTATTGTTTGTTTGTTTCGTTAATGAATGGTATAACTACAGAGGTGGTGAGCATTTATTGCCCTTTATTGTTTGTTTGTTTCGTTAATGAATGGTATAACTACAGAGGTGGTGAGCATTTATTGCCCTTTATTGTTTGTTTGTTTCGTTAATGAATGGTATAACTACAGAGGTGCTCATCTCTTACGCTCTTTGGACATTGGAAAAATATATGGCACGTGAATTGGTCGAGAACATTAAGGAGGTAATCATTCACATTGATGTGTGGAGCTGAGTTAGTTCAGTTTAGGAAGCTCATACTCATCTGCATAAAGTTCCCCTTTCAGACCTTGTAGTCTATAAGGCAGATGATGTAAAGGTCATTTGTTTCTGTGGCCTACGGCTAACGAGGGTGTCATGTGGCTAGCATAAACAATCGTTTCAACTTTTCCCCATTAGAGCTGGGTTGAGCCCAAAGATCCCGAAATTTAAAATCCCAGTCTTCACATGGATTCGAACCCGGGACCCCGGTTGGGAAGCCAAGCGCTTTACCGCTCAACCACCTCGCCTCCCATCATACAAAATGATTTGCTAAAAAGTACAAAAGTAGAATGACAAAACTAAACTGAATTGTTTCGTTTATAAAAAAACTTGACTAATATACTTTTAATATTTGATACAAAATGATTTGCTAGAAAGTACAATAGAAATATAACAAAACTAAACTGAATTGTTTCGTTTACAAAACTAAACTAATATATTTTTAACATTTCTTTACAGCTTTTGATGACAGCACTACTGCAGCGAGGGGAGCGTGCATATCAGGCCTTCATGGCGGCACTCATACAGAAAGGTTACTCATCTGTCTTTCACACCATCCAAGAAACAACTACAGAATTCTCAGGCTCGGAGGACGAGTCTGGACGCAACAGCGATACGATGGGCGACGAGGTTGTCATCGAATCTGACGACGACATCAAAAGAGAGACGTCAACATCGGTATACAACAAAAAATCTTTGGAAGACATTTTGCTCAACGACATCAACTCCAGGAACAGCCGAGCAGACGATGCACTACTAGCGCTCTCTAGTGACCTCAAAACCGGAAATGACGATTGGAATGAGGGAGGAAACGTTGACAAACCCAAGATTTCAGACAATCAACAAATAAACCAGGACAGCAAAACAGACAATAAAATTAAGGCGCTTCGGAGAAAAAGTAATGCTGGAAACTTGAATGCAGTTGAAGAAGAAACAGAAGCTCATTACTGAAAGGCAATCTTTGAATAAAATTGTAGTCTATTTGATGTACCTGCATGACAGCATAAGCTGTAAAATACTGCATATACTATTTTATATCTCTCCTACGAAGCGACTTCTTTCCCCAGTTGTATATCATTCAAGCAAACATACAAGAGGTGCTCCTTGCACGACTTTTCCTCAAGATTGTACTTTGTGAGACAGATTCAAAGGAAATTTGTGTTTGTTTGTCAAGCATTCGTTGGTCCGAGATCAATCGTTGAAGTAGACGTGGTAACCTGTGGTCAATGGAGACCAATAGCTCGTTGCCACGTCACAGGTTTGTGTTCAGGCCTACAATAAGCAGTGCTTTTTTTTTGTGACGGTACGCAACGGTACGGCGTACAGGCACCTTTTTCAATGTGGGGACAAATTATTACGTTTATTATTAATTTCTTAGTCGTTAAAAGTTAGGCAATCCATCACTGAGTACCGGTACCTATAAGTTTTTTTACAAAAAAAAAAAAAAAGCACTGACTATAAGGATTATTCTCGACTGATTAGGAGCTCCGAGTAACAGGTTTCGTTTCAATATTGCTGAATTTTATTAAAAAAAACAAAAACAAAAAAAAAACACTATTCATGGGGGAGTGTGTCAAAAACGTGTCCTCTTCTATTTATACGAATATTGGTGTTAAAAGCAGAAAATATCAATGATTCCAATAAGTACTGGAGAACATAGGCCTACAACACAGTGAAAGTTGGACATATTCACTTGTTAAGCTTATCCTAATGCCTGCAGGACGGGTGACATGACCCCAAAAAAGGCACTTTTGCCGGTCGTCTGGTAACCCTAGTATATAAGTATGTATGTATTTACAATACATTTTGGAAACTATGTTTGTTACATTCTTGGCAGAAAAAGGACAATAACTCTTAAGAGTTGGCCAATCATTCACAAGACTTAAAAGATTTGGATATATAAATGAACATGGTTACAGAGTGACTGAAGTTTTTGATACATGTTAATGAACTATCAGCGATGACAACAAAGATTTTAGACCAGTAAATAAACGTGTTTATGAACAGATTAGAGCAGTGTTAGTCTCCACTGTAACTGTGTTATTTACCGTCTCTTGTTACACCGGGTATCTCTCTATTTTACTATCTTATTATTAAACATAAAATTATGCTCTTCGATTCTGAAAACATAAAATTATGCTCTTCGATTCTGAAAACATAAAATTAAGGATGAGTGCTGCATTTCACGGTACTATGTACTGACAGTGCCGTTGCACTTCTATCAGGCTTGGACTTGGTTAATTGATTTATTTATGTCCCTCTTGAGTAATAAAAGTGGATACGTTTCAAAGGAATCTCCAAACAATGAACGTTGATGTTGATATAGTTATGAAACCACATCTAGGGGCTGCACAATATATAGATAAGTGAATCTACATCTAGGGGCTGCACAATATATATATATATATATATATACCGGTATATAAGTGAATCTACATCTAGGGGCTGCACAATATATAGATAAGTGAATCTACATCTAGGGGCTGCACAATATATATATATATATATATATATATATATATATATATATATACCGGTATATAAGTGAATCTACATCTAGGGGCTGCACAATATATAGATAAGTGAATCTACATCTAGGGGCTGCACAATATATATATATATATACTGGTATATAAGTGAATCTACATCTAGGGGCTGCATAATATATAGATAAGTGAATCTACATCTAGGGGCTGCACAATATATATATATATATCCGGTATATAAGTGAATCTACATCTAGGGGCTGCACAATATATATATATATATAATATATATATATATATATATATATATATACCGGTATATAAGTGAATCTACATCTAGGGGCTTCGCAATATATATAGAAATGAATCTACATCAAGGGACAACAAAATATTTTTAAATGAATCTACATCTAGGGACCACAAAATATTTATAAGTGAATCTACATCTAGGGACTATAATATTTTCAAGGAAATACATATCTAGGGAATACAAAAATTTTTTTAATGAATGCAGATCTAGGCCATTCTAGGGACTACATAATTGATGTACAACTAGTTAGTCTTGTGTATGCAAAAGCAACACACACACACTTAGATCCATGTATACACAAGAAACACACACACACTTAGATCCATGTATGCAAAAGCAACACACACACACTTAGATCCATGTATACACAAGAAACACACAAACACTTAGATCCATGTATGCAAAAGAAACACACACACAAACTTAGATCCATGTATACAAAAGAAACACACACACACACTTAGATTCATGTATGCAAAAGAAACACACACACACTTAGATCCATGTATGCAAAAGAAACACACACACACTTAGATCCATGTATGCAAAAGAAACACACACACACTTAGATCCATGTATACACAAGAAACACACACACACTTAGATCCATGTATACACAAGAAACACACTGTTACGTATCTAGGCATTGTTTTTTTTCTTCTTTGACCTGTTGCGGTCGAGAGACGGGGAGGTTGTCTGCCCCTTGTGTAATAAGTTTTTTTTTTCTTTTTTATTCGTCAAGCCACACAGACAGTGACCGGTCCTTGACCTGTGTGTGTACCTCTGGTTGAAAGGAGGGTGTTTTTTTTTCTGTCTCTTTGAAGAGCGTTCTAGATCTGGGTGTTGATGACTTTCTAGAAATTACGAGAGATCGACGCGCGGTAGATTATATAAGACCGCTCGCGTAACGTTGACAGACAGACATACGGAGACAGCCGTGAGACAGAATAGCGGAGACATTGCGTGACCCGTGCGTGGTTAACCACTTGATCGTGTAAGTTAATATTTTTTTATGTAAGGCCTTGCTTGCTTGTATTTGTAATTACATTTTCAAACTCTTGTATTGTAATATTTTTACATGTCATTTTTGTAAAAGGGTTTTGGTCAACACATCAATTCTGTATTAGTGTAATGAGTAATGTTTATTTTTACTTTCTTGTAACTTTATATTTGATTAAACATTAGTTGATAGTTTACCTTCCGATTTCTTGTGTCATTTTTTTTTTTTTTTGTTATTCATTGTAAGTCTTTGATTAAATTCAGACTTATTATAAGTGACACAACTGCTATTCTATTGTCACGTTCCCCTAGGCAAGCCATTTAAAAGTAGAATTCAATTCGTAATACGTGACAAAAGAAGTTTGAGGGCTTTCGTCCCGGATATTTTTCTGAACCTATTTTCGTCTTACTTGAGTAATTTTGTAAAGGCGAAGTTGACTTTAACAAAAAAAATTTTTTTGTGTCAAAGAGTCGGAAGTAAAGTATCAATAGTATTGACCAAACTCTCTTAAGGTTTTTTTTGTTGTACTGATTTTGTACTGTATATTTACATTGTAAACATATTTTTGCTTGATAGTTTGCTAGTTAGTCATGGATATTCAGGTTTTTCTTGCAAATCCCTCTGTGGAAGAGCTTGATGCTTTTACTAGGAAGGAACTGGTCCTTATTTCTAAACATTTAGGGTTTAAAAATAAAATCAAATGCCCTTAAACAAGAAATCAGAGATACATTGTAATCCATTATGTAGACGAGGAAGTGTTTTCTGAAGACCTTTTAGAAACCCTTAGACCCGATGAGGGTAAATCAGATTTAGAACTTCAGATAAAATTAAAACAAATGGAAATAGAAGCCCAGAAGGAAATTAAACAAAAAGAATTAGAGCTTGCAGCGGCTAGAGAGCAGAAAGAAATAGAAATGAAATTACAAATAGAGTTAAAAAAATTAGAGTTAGCGGCTAATGTAAGACCAGATTCTTCCCCTGCCAGTCCATACTGCTGAAGCAACAAAATTTTTGAAAATAATTCCACGCTTTAATGAAGCCACAATTGACAATTATTTTCCACAATTTGAACTTTCTGTGAAAAATTTTAATGTACCTGAAACTTTGTGGCCCACTTTGCTGCAAACAGTTTTGACTGGTAGAGCTGCAGAGGTATTTTGTTCTTTGACCATTGAACAACAAAAAGATTATAATGTTGTTAAGGCCTTAATTCTTAAGGCATATGAACTTGTTCCGGAAGCTTACCGAAAGCAGTTCAGGGATTGTCGCAAATCGGATGGCCCAAACCCATGTAGAATTCCTGCGGGGAAAAGGAGCGACGCTTTGAGAAATGGCTCACTTCCAGGGAAATCGGCACCGACTTTGCCAAATTCAAGAACCTAATGCTGATGGAAGAGTTCAAGAGTTGTGTGCGGCTGGACGTCCGTACGCATATAGCTGATCGTGGCGAGGAAGATGTGCACAAGGCTGCAGTGTTGGCAGACGATTATATAATATCACATCAATTTGCCAAGTATACGACGGATGTCAAGCCAAAACAAGTCAAACAGCCTGAGTCCACTGCTAGCAACTCCATCAAGAACAGCAGTACAAATGACAGGAAAACCTACTACAAGTAAAGCTACTTGTTCCTACTGCAAACGAGAAGGCCATAAAGTTGACGATTGTTGGAAATTGAGGAAGAGAAACGAAAAAGCTCCTTCAAAAGTCAGCGCTTGCACAGTACAGTGGTCGTCGAGGTTTACTCCCTCATCCTCAAGTCATATCAAGAATACCTCGACATCACCTGTTTCAAATGTATTGACTGTACAAGACTCTCCGAAAATGTCTCCACGGTGTTCAAATGACTCAACAGTGAGTTCTTCAAATTCATCTTTACGATGTTCCAATGACTCAAACAAGAGTTTTTCAAATACATCAAGCCGATGTTCCAATGACTCAAACAAGAGTTTTTCAAATACATCAAGCCGATGTTCCAATGACTCAAACAAGAGTTTTTCAAATACATCAAGCCGATGTTCCAATGACTCAAACAAGAGTTTTTCAAATACATCAAGCCGATGTTCCAATGACTCAAATAAGAGTTTTTCAAATACATCACATCGATGTTCCATTGACTCTATCCAGAGTTCCCATAATACATCACCCCGATGTTCCCATGACTCTATCCAGAGTTCCCATAATACATCACCCCCGATGTTCCAATGACTCTATCCAGAGTTCCCATAATACATCATTCCGATGTTCCCATGACTCCATCAAGAGTTCCCATAAGACATCACCCCGATGTTCCAATGACTCCATCAAGAGTTCTCCAAATACATCCACAAGATGTTCTACTGACTCAAGAAAGAGTTTCTCCACTGCGTCTCCTAGAGATGTCAATGACTCCAGCGAGAGTTCGACCCAAGTCCAGTCTGCATCAACCAAAATTGATGTTTTATTAGAGGATTTTAAGCCTTTCATTTCGGAAGGATTCGTATCACTACCCGGGTGATTCTACAAGTCTACGACCTATCACCATTTTGAGAGACACAGGTGCCTCACAATCGTTACTTTTAGAGGGTATCTTGCCCTTGTCAAAATCATCATCGACTGGGAAGAGCATCCTGTTACCGAGGCGTAGAGCTTGGATGTATAGATGTGCCTCTACATCTAATTGACATAAAGTCAAATCTCATTACTGGACCGGTTGTTGTAGGTGTCCGACCAACATTACCATTGGAAGGCATCTCGTTGCTGTTAGGCAATGACTTAGCAGGTGGAAAGGTGATAGCCGAACCCATCGTCACTCAAACACCCGACTTATCTGCCACACCCGAGGAAGACCTAGAGTTATATCCAGCGTGTGCAGTAACAAGGGCAATGAGGTTGAAAGCATCTCAAGAAGAGAACGTCGTCAAGGCCAACAGTAACCAAGATGATGTGGACTTGAGCACCACATTCTTTGCTTCTCTTGAAGAAGAACCAACGCCAAATTCTGAAAAGCCGGCATCAACTCGAAAACAGTTGATTGAGGACCAAAAGAAGGATCCAGAGCTCGCCAAACTCCGAGAAACCGCAATGACATCACAAGAGGCAGAGCTAGCATCAACGTGCTACTACATCCAAGATGATATGCTCTTCAGGAAATGGAAACCTCCAGACGCATCCAACGAAGAAGAATGGAGAATATGCCATCAAATCGTGTTACCAGAAAGATACCGAGCGTACATCATGAATCTGGCTCATGACACACCAATGTCAGGTCATCTCGGCATCCACAAGACATACCACAAGATTATGTCACACTTCTTCTGGCCACGTTTGAAGAAAGATGTCATCCAGTACTGCCGATCCTGTCATGCCTGTCAGATGGTTGGCAAGCCAAATCAAAAGATCCCTGTTGCTCCTCTGAAGCCGATTCCAGCCTTTGAAGAACCTTTCAGCAGAGTACTTATTGACTGTGTTGGTCCTCTCCCAAGGACAAAAGCTGGCAACCAATACCTGTTGACCCTTATGTGTGCTTCAACTCGTTTTCCTGAAGCTATTCCTCTAAGGAACATAAAAGCATCAAACATTGTGAAGGCCTTAATCAAGTTCTTTACTCTATTTGGTCTACCAAAGTCCATCCAATCGGACCAAGGAACGAATTTCACGGCCAATCTTTTCAAGCAAGTCATGACTCAGTTGGGCATCAAACACTGCATGTCAAGTGCGTATCATGCCCGAGTCGCAAGGCGCTCTTGAGCGATTCCATCAGACCCTCAAGAACATGATCCGAACCTATTGCTTTGAGCACGAAAAAGACTGGGACGAAGGAATCCACATGCTGCTGTTTGCAACCCGTGAATCCGTCCAGGAATCGTTGGGATTCAGCCCTTTTGACTTAGTCTTTGGCCATTCGGTGCGCGGTCCCTTGAAATGTATAAAAGAGACTTTGTTGTCACCAACAGCCACTGAAGGACTTTTAGACTATGTAATTAAGTTTAAAACTAGACTTTATGATGCTTGTGTTCTGGCCAAAAATAACTTACAAAACACCCAATCCAGCATGAAACGCTGGTATGATAGAAAGGCCCGTGTTAGAGAATTTCTCCCGGGGATAAGGTGCTTGTATTTTTTGCCCATACCAGGTCAACCCTTGCAAGCCAGATATTTTGGTCCCTATGAAATTGAGACCAAAATTAGTGACCTCAATTACACAATCAAAACCCCTGACCGTAGGAAAAAGACTCAGTTATGTCATATAAACATGCTGAAGCCTTATGTATCTCGGCCAGATCACTCAGAGAAGAGTAATTGTGTTTTAAATACAGTCAAAGGTTGTTCAAATAGCCATGTTTCTCCTATTGATGATGATATTGTAAAGGAGAAATTTGGACAATACAAAATACCTAATTCTGTTGTATTACAGAATTTGGATGTAAAACTGTCTCATCTGTCTTCGACAGAACGGCCAGTTATCATGAAACTCATTAATGAATTTAATGACATTTTTTCTGATGTACCAAAACAGACCAATGTTATAATGCATGATGTAGATGTTGGCGAGGCTACTCCAGTCAAGCAGCATCCTTACAGGGTCAACCCTGACAAACTTGCCATACTTAGGTCAGAAATCAAGTATATGCTTGAAAATGACCTCATTGAACCAAGTTCCAGTAGCTGGAGCTCCCCATGTGTCTTGATACCTAAACAGGACAAGACTTATCGTTTTTGTACAGACTACCGTAAGGTAAATGCTGTCACAAAGACCGATTCGTTTTCCTATCCCTAGGATAGACGATCTCATAGATCGTATTGGTGACGCTAAGTACATCACCAAAATAGACCTACTTTCAGGTTATTGGGCAGGTTCCCCTGACTGATAGGGCAAAGGAAATCTCCGCCTTTGTCACCCCTGATGGTCTGTACCAATACAAAGTGATGCCATTTGGCATGAAGAATGCTCCTGCCACTTTCCAGAGAATGATAAATGCCCTGCTTGCTGACATGGAGAATTGCCACGCATACATAGATGATGTAGTAATTTTTAGCCAAGATTTTTCTAGCCATTGTAAACAACTGCATTGTCTTTTTACTAAACTTTTACATGCAAAAATTACTGTAAACCTGAGTAAGAGTGATTTTTGCCAGGCTTCCATCCAATACTTAGGCCATATTGTAGGACAAGGCCAGGTGAAACCTGTAATGGCCAAAGTAGAAGCTATCCAAGCTTTCCCTATCCCTGCTGATCGGAAACAACTCCGAAGATTTTTGGGAATGTCTGGATATTATAGAAAATTTTGCGAAAATTTTGCTGTCATTGCCAGTCCTTTAACAAACCTCCTGAGAAAGAACGTCCGATTTACTTGGACGGATGAATGTCAGAATGCCTTTAACCAGATCAAGCAGATATTATCTAGCTCTCCCATTTTGATGGCTCCTGACTTCGGAAAACCTTTTAGGTTAGCTATTGACGCCAGTGACACAGGTGTTGGGTCAGTCCTTTACCAAGAAGATAATTTCCAAGTAGAGCATCCTATTTGTTTCTTTTCCAAGAAATTTAATAGACATCAAAGAAATTATTCTACTATGGAAAAAGAATGTCTTGGGTTGATTCTTTCTATACAACACTTTGATTTTTATATCAGTGGGTCCAGATGGCCACTGGTTGTATTTACTGACCACAATCCCCTTACATTTATCCACAAAATGTCTGGCAAGAACCAACGACTTCTCAGGTGGAGTTTATTTTTACAAGAGTACAACCTAGAACTTAAACACATAAAAGGCAGCGAAAATGTTATCGCCGATGCCTTATCTAGAGGGTAAAAAGTATTTTGATGTATATTTTTTTATATATATCATGATAAATACATTCTGTAATGTAAATATTTTTTTTGTAGTTCTAAAAAGATTTCCATTTCGTGGAAATGTAAACTTTTTATTTTTAGGAGGGAGGTGTTACGTATCTAGGCATTGTTTTTTTCTTCTTTGACCTGTTGCGGTCGAGAGACGGGGAGGTTGTCTGCCCCTTGTGTAATAAGTTTTTTTTTTTCTTTTTTATTCGTCAAGCCACACAGACAGTGACCGGTCCTTGACCTGTGTGTGAGTACCTCTGGTTGAAAGGAGGGTGTTTTTTTTTTCTGTCTCTTTGAAGAGCGTTCTAGATCTGGGTGTTGATGACTTTCTAGAAATTACGAGAGATCGACGCGCGGTAGATTATATAAGACCGCTCGCGTAACGTTGACAGACAGACATACGGAGACAGCCGTGAGACAGAATAGCGGAGACATTGCGTGACCCGTGCGTGGTTAACCACTTGATCGTGTAAGTTAATATTTTTTTATGTAAGGCCTTGCTTGCTTGTATTTGTAATTACATTTTCAAACTCTTGTATTGTAATATTTTTACATGTCATTTTTGTAAAAGGGTTTTGGTCAACACATCAATTCTGTATTAGTGTATTGAGTAAATGTTTATTTTTACTTTCTTGTAACTTTATATTGATTAAACATTAAGTTGATAGTTTACCTTCCGATTTCTTGTGTCATTTTTTTTTTTTTTGTTATTCATTGTAAGTCTTTGATTAAATTCAGACTTATTATAAGTGACACAACTGCTATTCTATTGTCACGTTCCCCTAGGCAAGCCATTTAAAAGTAGAATTCAATTCGTAATACGTGACAACACACACACTTAGATCCATGTATGCAAAAGTAACACACACACACACTTAGATCCATGTATACAAAAGAAACACACACACACTTAGATCCATGTATGCACAAGAAACACACACACACTTAGATCCATGTATGCAAAAGAAACACACACACACTTAGATCCATGTATGCAAAAGAAACACACACACACTTAGATCCATGTATACACAAGAAACACACACACACTTAGATCCATGAATACACAAGAAACACACACACACACTTAGATCCATGTATGCAAAAGTAACACACACACACACTTAGATCCATGTATACAAAAGAAACACACACACACTTAGATCCATGTATGCACAAGAAACACACACACACTTAGATCCATGTATGCAAAAGAAACACACACACACTTAGATCCATGTATGCAAAAGAAACACACACACACTTAGATCCATGTATACACAAGAAACACACACACACTTAGATCCATGTATGCAAAAGTAACACACACACACACTTAGATCCATGTATACAAAAGAAACACACACACACTTAGATCCATGTATGCACAAGAAACACACACACACTTAGATCCATGTATGCAAAAGAAACACACACACACTTAGATCCATGTATGCAAAAGAAACACACACACACTTAGATCCATGTATACACAAGAAACACACACACTTAGTCTTAGATCCATGTATGCAAAAGAAACACACAAACACTTAGATCCATGTATGCAAAAGAAACACACACACACTTAGATCCATGTATGCAAAAGAAACACACACACACTTAGATCCATGTATGCAAAAGTAACACACACACACACTTAGATCCATGTATACAAAAGAAACACACACACACTTAGATCCATGTATGCACAAGAAACACACACACACTTAGATCCATGTATGCAAAAGAAACACACAAACACTTAGATCCATGTATGCAAAAGAAACACACACACACTTAGATCCATGTATACACAAGAAACACACACACACTTAGATCCATGTATACACAAGAAACACACACACACTTAGATCCATGTATGCAAAAGTAACACACACACACACTTAGATCCATGTATACAAAAGAAACACACACACACTTAGATCCATGTATGCACAAGAAACACACACACACTTAGATCCATATATGCAAAAGAAACACACACACACTTAGATCCATGTATGCAAAAGAAACACACACACACTTAGATCCATGTATACACAAGAAACAAAACACACACTTAGATCCATGTATACACAAGAAACACACACACACTTAGATCCATGTATGCAAAAGTAACACACACACACACACTTAGATCCATGTATACAAAAGAAACACACACACACTTAGATCCATGTATGCACAAGAAACACACACACACTTAGATCCATGTATGCAAAAGAAACACACACACACTTAGATCCATGTATGCAAAAGAAACACACACACACTTAGATCCATGTATACACAAGAAACACACACACTTAGTCTTAGATCCATGTATGCAAAAGAAACACACACACACTTAGATCCATGTATGCAAAAGAAACACACACACACTTAGATCCATGTATGCAAAAGAAACACACACACACACTTAGATCCATGTATACAAAAGAAACACACACACACTTAGATCCATGTATGCACAAGAAACACACACACACTTAGATCCATGTATGCAAAAGAAACACACACACACTTAGATCCATGTATGCAAAAGAAACACACACACACTTAGATCCATGTATGCAAAAGAAACACACACACACTTAGATCCATGTATACACAAGAAACACACACACACTTAGATCCATGTATACACAAGAAACACACACACACTTAGATCCATGTATGCAAAAGAAACACACACACACACTTAGATCCATGTATACAAAAGAAACACACACACTTAGATCCATGTATGCACAAGAAACACACACACACTTAGATCCATGTATGCAAAAGAAACACACACACACTTAGATCCATGTATGCAAAAGAAACACACACACACTTAGATCCATGTATACACAAGAAACACACACACTTAGTCTTAGATCCATGTATGCAAAAGAAACACACACACACTTAGATCCATGTATGCAAAAGAAACACACACACACTTAGATCCATGTATGCAAAAGAAACACACACACACACTTAGATCCATGTATACAAAAGAAACACACACACACTTAGATCCATGTATGCACAAGAAACACACACACACTTAGATCCATGTATGCAAAAGAAACACACACACACTTAGATCCATGTATGCAAAAGAAACACACACACACTTAGATCCATGTATGCAAAAGAAACACACACACACTTAGATCCATGTATACACAAGAAACACACACACACTTAGATCCATGTATACACAAGAAACACACACACACTTAGATCCATGTATGCAAAAGAAACACACACACACACTTAGATCCATGTATACAAAAGAAACACACACACACTTAGATCCATGTATGCACAAGAAACACACACACACTTAGATCCATGTATGCAAAAGAAACACACACACACTTAGATCCATGTATGCAAAAGAAACACACACACACTTAGATCCATGTATACACAGAAACACACACACACTTAGATCCATGTATGCAAAAGAAACACACACACACTTAGATCCATGTATACACAAGAAACACACACACACTTAGATCCATGTATACACAAGAAACACACACACACTTAGATCCATGTATGCAAAAGTAACACACACACACACTTAGATCCATGTATACAAAAGAAACACACACACACTTAGATCCATGTATGCACAAGAAACACACACACACTTAGATCCATGTATGCAAAAGAAACACACACACACTTAGATCCATGTATGCAAAAGAAACACACACACACTTAGATCCATGTATACACAAGAAACACACACACACTTAGATCCATGTATACACAAGAAACACACACACACTTAGATCCATGTATGCAAAAGAAACACACACACACACTTAGATCCATGTATTAGATCCATGTATGCAAAAGAAACACACACACACTTAGATCCATGTATACACAAGAAACACACACACTAGCTTAGATCCATGTATGCAAAAGAAACACACACACACTTAGATCCATGTATGCAAAAGAAACACACACACACTTAGATCCATGTATGCAAAAGAAACACACACACACTTAGATCCATGTATACAAAAGAAACACACACACACTTAGATCCATGTATGCACAAGAAACACACACACACTTAGATCCATGTATGCAAAAGAAACACACACACACTTAGATCCATGTATGCAAAAGAAACACACACACACTTAGATCCATGTATGCAAAAGAAACACACACACACTTAGATCCATGTATACACAAGAAACACACACACACTTAGATCCATGTATACACAAGAAACACACACACACTTAGATCCATGTATGCAAAAGAAACACACACACACACTTAGATCCATGTATACAAAAGAAACACACACACACTTAGATCCATGTATGCACAAGAAACACACACACACTTAGATCCATGTATGCAAAAGAAACACACACACACTTAGATCCATGTATGCAAAAGAAACACACACACACTTAGATCCATGTATACACAAGAAACACACACACACTTAGATCCATGTATGCAAAAGAAACACACACACACTTAGATCCATGTATACACAAGAAACACACACACACTTAGATCCATGTATGCACAAGAAACACACACACACTTAGATCCATGTATACACAAATGGTAAGACAAATTTCCTCATGGATAATAAAGATTATTATTAGAAAAATTCAGATTTTGTTTTTGATTACAAAATACATTTTTAACACATTGTGAGCACAAAGTCATAAGATCCAATAGAATAGCAATGAAGTCAATGTATGCCAAGTCAACATTCCATGTGTGTATAAAGAGATGAAAACCTAGAATGTTGATATCTCACAAATTACCATTGTCTTATCAAATCACTGTCACAAATTACCATTGTCTTATCAAATCACTGTCACAAATTACCAGTGTCTATCAAATCACTGTCGCAAAGAGATTCTCAATTCATTTGACGTTGGAATAAAATGCTGTCACAATTCAGAATGCTAATGATTAGAAAGGAAAAGTTCAAGAACACATATAATCGCAGAAAGCAAAAATAGATTACAAATAATGGAAAAAGTTTCTTTTTTATTTTATTAATGCTCTTATCTTTTCCACTCTTCTTAATCAGAAACATAAAAATAAAAGCAGCATCCCAAATAAAAAAACAAACAAAAAAAACATAGAATGCTATATGAGGTTTTCTACATTCTATGAAGTTGGAAGATATCATGAGCTCTCAAGACATAAAGCCACTAACATAAACATTTCTATGTAACCACAGAATGTCTTCTCACTTGTTCAAGTTGTTTTGAAAGGTTCAATGTCCTCAATTGTTTAGATACCAAAATCTGGATAATTATCAAGGGACCAAAACCACTAAAATTCTTAGTCTCTGACACTCAATGAAAAAACTAGTAATAGTAATATTTTTGGCATGGAAAAAAAATGAGCATGGTATAACATATGGTTAACATCATTAGCCAGCATATTACCTAGAGCAAAAAAACAAATTTACTAATGCTTCCAGAAGGAGATTTTATATTATCTCCAGTCTCAGATCATAATATAAATGAGAAGATGATCTGTCTCCGATAAAAACAAATGTGAAGAGGAGTTAACTCGAGCCTGAGTAAAGTGACTAATTCTTAAGATTTACTGTTTGTGGTGTAACTGAATGGGTTCACTATTTCTAAATAGGGAAATGTCTCTTAACTGCAGCGCTATGTTTTCTTGAAGAATCAGCCAGTAAATGTGCTTCCTGTACAAACACTTTAAAACAAAAGATTTGACATTCAATGCTGAATACAGTCAACAAATAGTATGTCTGAAAAGAGCCTAAGGTTTAAAGTAAGCTTACTATGAATTGAAGCACCAAAAAAAAAAGCTTCATCAAAAGAAGACTGCAGCCATTGTAAAGTAGCACAAATGATACTTGTAAATTATGAGTGCGTCTGGTGTGAATGTACACTTTGGTTGCTTATAGTTATAATGTTTTTTGTTTGGTGTAATGCACAAATTGTAAGACAAATTTCCATTCGGACAATAAAGATTATTATTATTGTTTATGCACTGTTCAATGGAAGTTTAGTACAGCACCCAGCTGATGGAGGTTCAATTTCAGGATACATTTTAATGAAAATCTATCACATCATCCACTCTTTAAAAATAAAAAATTATTACATCATCCACTCTTTAAAAATTATTACATCATCCACTCTTTAAAAAATTATTACATCATCCACTCTTTACAGATCTATTAAATCATCCCCTCATTACAAATCTATTACATCATTTACTCATTACAAATCTATTAAATCATCCCCTCATTACAAATCTATTACATCATTTACTCATTACAAATCTATTAAGTCATCCCCTCATTACAAATCTATTACATCATTTACTCATTACAAATCTAATAAATCATCCCCTCATTACAAATCTATTACATCATCCCCTCATTACAAATCTATTACAGCAAGCACTAGGAAGTGTTATCAGTTTAAAAATAAAAATAGAGCAAGAAATGTTTTGACAAATAAAATTCATGAATGCAACAAGAACTATCAAAAATATGTACAGTAACACATTTGTAACACTGTTACATAAATGTATATATATTTCAACCAAAATTACTCTCAAGATCTGTAAAGATAAACAATTGTGCCGATACCACAAGGATTGGCTCTTTTATTATTTTGTTTTTAGTTGCTAATGTAAATCGCAATTACAAGAGAGCTATAATTTCAAAACAAATCCACTAACAAAAGTAAATTTTTTTAAATGTTCAACATTAAAAATATCAAAGAGTAATACAATAGAAATGTATAAACTGTTTTGATTGAAACAAAAATATCAGTAATGCTAGATTTTTTACGATTTCGACATTTCATTGGAAATCATCAAAATGCTTTCTATGGTAAGTTTTTTGTTTATCAACAAAGGACATTAATAAAGAATAAGATGTATGTGTGTGTGTTGGGGGGGGGGGGGAGGGGTAGTGGCTTCATTAAATAAATGTATTACTAATTGATGCATGACTTGGAAGGTAGCTGAATCAACATATTAAATATCAGGACAAGATAAGAAGGTGACTGTTTGATTAGAAGTATAATTAAAAACCAGAAAATAAAAGTTGTTTCCAAAGATTATGCTTGGAAAAAAAACTACTCTATGGTGTGATATTTAACTGGCCGAATCAAAACAATGTTTTACTATTACAAGAAAGAAAAAAAAAATCACAGAAAGCAAACAAAAAAAAAACATAAAAAATACTTTAAAAAAAAAAAAGCTTAGACAAAGTGTAATTGTATCAATTAGTTTGGATCAGTCATGTAATTAAATTTGTAATAGATCTAGACCAAATATGAGTGACTAATCATATTTTTCACGAATTGTTTTTGTTTACTCTATTTCATGCTTTTAGCTTTCTTAATGTTAAGAATGTAATAGATTCAAAACATTTCGTTCACTACTCTAAATTATTATAAGAGAACCTGGTCATTAAATAACATCAGCTCCTTTAGACTAGCACAGAAATTCATCGCAAACCTTTTTAAAACAAGGACTTTACTCGACATTCTCAATATTCTCATAAGCTTTTTTTTTTTAATCCCACACATTTAAAAGAAAGCATTTACGCAATAAACATCAAAGTAGCCTTACAATATTAATACAAACAATGTGAGTCAACATAATAAAATTGTCAAGTATGGCTCATTAAAAAGTTGACATTTAAAAAGTGACTTAAAGCAAGAAAATAACAAAAACAAAATATGTACATATCATAATGGATAGACCCATTTACCTCAAAATATTGTAGCAATTTATTGGAAACAAACAAAGAAGTATCCTTCACTTAAAGCTTTCTAGAGAGCCCTAAAAAATGACTTATACTTCACCACAAGATTATAAATGTATCTGGGTAAGTTAAGTCTTTAATTAAGTTTCAAGGACGGAGAGCTAGAGAGCTATTCTAATAAACAAATTGACTCAGAGTAAAGTTAAACTAGGATATGTTTTACTACTAATTAATTGACACCACTCATGCTTAATGATTGACTGCAGTAAGAGAAACCAAGTAAACATCTTGATAGCAGAGTCAGTCAGAGCTCCTCTGATAAACTGATAAATCAATAATGTTTTATGTTGTACTAAAATGCATTGGGGAGAGGGGCCGCCTCTAAGTTTGTTTGAAAACACAGGCTCTCTCTGTAAATGTTTTCAAATTGATTTCAATTGTTACTTTAATCTTTACATTGAATTTGGACAAATGAAAGATGAGAAGCAGAAGTCTTTGAGTAATTACAGAGGTGAACAATTTTGTTGGCAAAGTCACAAGCCTTGTTAAAAAAAACAACTGGTGTTTATTAATCTGTAATAGTCTAAAATGTAAGTTTGAATTATCTTCCCTACTTCTTATATACTTTTGATACAAAAGGTTACATTTCAAAAGGTTACATTTCTCTTGCATATTTTTTGATGAAAGCACAAAGCTGATGACCAATCCCTCACATAAATATACAAGGAGACTAGCTTGAAGTTATGACTAATATGAATTAGGAAGAAATACTGTTGGCATAGTAACTCCGAACCGGTAACCATCACTATCAGAAGCAGAGTTAACTAGAAAGGGATTGGCATGAATATATCACAAAGAAACAAGTTTAACCACGCTAGTGTCAGCAACATTTTTCGCCAGGAGAACCATTAGATTTAGCCTTGTTTCTTGTATCTGGAGACTTTAAATCAATCTTTTCTACATTTTCCATTTCCTGCAATCTCTTGTTTTCTGCTATTAAAATATCTTTACAAATGTCTTCGAAAGGCTAGAAAAGATAAACAAATTTGCTTTGAGTTAGATCTGGACTCTTTTTGAGTGGACTACATAAATTTTCGATACTTTCCATTTAGCTCAAGGTAATTGGCTTATAAACTAGTAAGGTACCCCTTTATGACCTTGCGATTATTAGGCTTATGGTTAACAAGGGTGTGGCCAGCACAATGACCCACAGGCTTTACTTTCTCCAACTAATGACAAGCGACCATAAGAGTTGTGAGGACTCAGGGTTGTCCTAAAAATCCTGAAATTCAAAATCTCTGTCTCAGTGAGACACTTTGCTATAAAGCGACCTGCTTTATGTAAAGTTCCCCTCTCAGACCGTGTGATCTATGGTGAGAATAATGTAAAGGTCATCTGTTTCTGTGGTCCACAGTTAACAAGGGTGTCATGTGGCCAGCACAATGACCAACCACCTTTACTTTTCCCCAACTATTGTCAGGTGCTCATTTTCAGTTTTAAGAATGCATACTAAAAAGTAGTGAGACATAATGTTTTCTAAAAATGTTTTGAAAAAATTTTGTATTACTGACCTTTATTAAGCTGTTTGAATCTTTGGCACTGACCTCATAAAATCTTAAGTTATTGTCATTGGCAAACTGAAATACAGTAACCTATTTAGTTTTAGATAGTTACTTATTTATTTAAAGTATGATTTACGAGTGAAAACTTTTATTTTTAACACCAATGAAAAAAAAAAAGAAACTTAACTAGTATGTTTTTAATTTTTTTTAATGTAATCACATGTTAAGAAAAGGGAAAAAAAACCTGTTGAGCCATCTGCATGGGAACTTGACGTTTTGAAGAAATGTCACTCTTGTTGCCAACTATTATAGAAACAACACCATCTGCGGCATACTGAAACAAAATAAATTTGTTAAAAATTTTAAACATAAAATTATTTCTGAATATAAATTTTACAAATGAAAATATGGACATAAAATATTTTTTTGTCTTGAACTAGCATACATTATTACACATAGCCAACCAATAGATTTGAAGAGAGACTGTTGCTGGTTTATCAAATACAAACTAGTTACTAGTAAACATTCTCTTGTTCTAATATATGTGCTGCGAAAGATATTGCTAGAAACACTACACATTTTCACTAAAGCCATTTGTAGATTGTAGATTTACTGGTGGGGGGTGTGGTGGCTGAGTGGTATAGCACTTGGCATTGTAAGCGAGGGGTCTCGGGTTTGAATACCAGTGAGTCAGAGATTTTGAATTCTGGGATTTTTAGTGTGCCGCTGAGTAACATCAGTTGATGCAAAGTAAAGGCAGTTAGTTGTTGCGCTGGCCACATGATATACTTGTTAACCATGAGCAACAAAAATAAGATGATCTCTGCCCCATAGATCACAAGATCTGAAATGGGTAGTTTTTTTTTACAATCACTAAGTGCTTTTGTTTTGAAAGGTTTACATTAATACAGAGAACTACTACATCACTAGAGAATCACTAAGTCTTCACTAGAGAATCACTAAGTTTTAAGTTTCTTGAAGGACATTTCAAGTTTGAGTACAAACAGTGATATCCAATGTCTAGCAGTTGTTTCTCTATCCTACTGCATTCTTCAAAGACAAGCCTAACTATAAGTACAAACATACTCATTAAAAAAAAAAGAAGAAGAAAACCTCAGTGGATTATGATGGTCACTCTGGATATGACAAACTATCTATATATACACTATCTAGTAAACAGATGAATGAATGTGACACGTTTTAACAACATTATCTCCACATAAAAGAAGAAAAAAACTTGCCTTTTGTACAAACAGGAGCCATTTAGTCAGAGATTCAAAAGAACTTCTACTGCAGATATCATAGACTAGCACACAGCCCTGACATAGAGTTAATAAAAATTTGCATTAATAAAAGTGTTTATCTTTTTAAATTGCCTTAAACGGTTATATTGTTATAGAAACTTAACTCTTTCTCTCCGTAATTATTTTTTCCATGTTTCTACAGAATTCTTTATTTTGCTCATTACTATTTCACTACCCTGTTATGATTAAGCTTCAACAGCTTTGTTGTTTTTATCAGAAAATGTTTTATTTGGTATAGAATTAAAGGAGGAAGCATGCTCTTTTTATATAACACAAAATAAAGTTTATACAATTAAAAATTAATTTAATTTAATGAGGAAATCAACGATGGTAACGTCAATTAGGAGAGAAAGAGTTAAAGGACAAAGAACTTTGAACAAGAAGTGTGTTTTTAAAGGTACAATGACATATATTGAGAAGAAAATGTTGAGAGTTCCCAAATACTTCTCTATACCTAAGCCATATAAGCGTTTGTAGGTTAATTATATTTAATTAATTTGGGTTGATTTGAATAATTAGCTGTTTATTATTGATTGTTAACACAGAAAAAATATCTCTATAAACAAAAAACAAAATATCAAAAATACTTTTTAAAAAAAAGCTTATATAAGGGAAACAACTGAAGATTTACAATGACATGTATCTCAATATTGTAATAGTTATTTCCTTTATACAGATATCAAAATGAATAAGAATTTTGAATTGATTCATGTTTTGTTTGGACAATGAGTAATTGCGCACAGTTTCATCTTGATCCTAGAAATGGTAGTAGGAGAAATAACATGTAAAAAAAGACAGAGTTGATATAAGCTTTGTAGTATGTTATTAATTATCCAATTGAAGAAATACACAATAACAATCATTACCTTCATAGATCTAAAATATATTGACCATGATTTGTCTAAAGAAATTAATACGACTAGGAAAAGATGAATGGAAAGCTTATATTTGTAAAAGGAAAACAGAAAAAACATATTTATATTACCTTTTGTTTTATATAAGATGGCCCTATGCTCATGCTAAATATATGCAGGCACTCTCTCTACTTAATCCTGTGCACTCCCAGGGGAGCATAGGGCTGCAACCACACCTCTCCACCGAACTCGATTCTGAACAGCTTTCTTCATCTGCTCCCATGTCATTCCAGTACCCTCAGCTTCACTGATGACTGACCTCTTCCAGGTTTGCTTGGGTCTGCCCACTTTCCCCTTTCCTTGTGGGTTCCAGTCAAGTGCCTGCCTTGCAACATTGATAGCTGGTTTTCGCAGGGTGTGTCCTATCCAGCTCCATTTTCATTTTGTGATGTCTTGGGCTATGGGCTTTAGTCCAGTTCTCTCCCACAAATCGATAGTAGTTATCTTTTCTGGCCACCTACACCTTTGTTATTTACATGCAAGAGAACAAAAAAAGAAGAGATTTCCCCTGGGTGCTTGGCCTTGTTTATAGTCCTGAGTGTCATAGGATATGAGTTAAGGAAAAAGAGGAGCAACAAATTTGCATCGGCTTGAGTCCCTCTCAGACTGACCTATTATTAAAAAAAAGCATCTGGAGGGGCGCTTCCATTGGCTTTGAGTTTCAAAAGACATTGAAAACTCTTATGAAAATTACAAATATACATGCAGGACCTACAGGTATGTTAAATATTTATTTAAAAAAAAAAATCTCACCTGCGCTCTGGTATAAAACTGTTTTGTGATAGCCTCAAACCTCTCCTGGCCTGCTGTATCCCATATCTGTAGCCTGACATTTTTCCCATCCATGCTGATGGTTTTCATTTTGAAATCTACTCCTGGAATAAAGAAAAAAAGAACACATTTTTAAGATGTAAATCTATAAACTGTAGACTATAGCTAAGCCTTAACAAGCACCAGTTAATGTAAATACAACACTTTGTTTAAAAAGTTTTGCTCTATGAGGTCTATTAATTTTAGGTCCCATATGAGCCCTAAACAAGATCCAAATTTTAAGACATACAATAAGTAGATCTATACATGACATGCAAATATTTTGAGAAATTTACTTCAACCTGTTCTACAGACAAAAAATATTGATACAAGGTATTAAATCTTGACAGATAATCAGCTCTACAAGACACTGTCGTAGGTAGACAGCCTGATTTGGTTACTGAAAGTGCTGTGGGCAATTCTTTATGTACTGATACTTCATGCTGAAACTACTTGACCCTGCATCATGATCAAAAAAGATAGCAGTGTTTCTTCAGGTTTTCCTGTCTCTGCACAGGAAGAGATCACCATTGGAAGCAGTTCTATTCCTTTTATCTTTCTCTTTATTTTGAAACCTGTTCTTCATCATGTAGTAGATGTCACTAAATGTGCCAAATTTAACTTGATCTGTGTGAATTAGTGCGGAGGCAAGGTGGCTGAGTGGCAAAGTGCTAGGCTTCTGAACTGGAGGGTCCAGGGTTTGAATCCTGATGAAGACTGGACTTTCTCAATTTGGGATCGTTAGGGCACCTCTGAGTCCACCCAGCTCTAATGGGTACCTGACATTAGTTATGGAAAAGTAAAGGCAGTTGGTCTTTTTACTGGCCACAGACCCTACAGTTATAGACTATAGAACTTTACTCTTGTATGAAGCAGTATCTTATTTATTCTATTGCATAAAGTAATTATCTAAAAAAAACAACAATATAAAAAAAAATAGCTCTTCATAAAAATGAGTAAACCTAAGATTTTGTTATATTTTATTTCTCATGTTCTAAGTTATATAAACAATGTCAGAAAACAATTATGCACTATGTATGCAGCCTGAAATAAAGTCTCTGGCTTACCAACAGTGGTGATGTGTGTTTCGTGAAATTCATTGCAAGCATACTGGCAAATTAAACAGGTTTTGCCTACTCCAGTGTCACCAACTAACAACAGACGTACTAGAGAGTCATATCTTTTGGCCATTCCAGTGTCAGAATGTCCCTATTGCTTATTCTTATTTCCAATGCAGTGTATTTCACTCTTCACAAACAATCTCATTGACAAATCTAATCACTTTAAAAAAAATGTATACATTTTGAAATAAAATTTATTAAAATGCCACATATATATATATAACAAAGAGTCAAAGACATAGATATGTCTAGATCTAAAAACACTTTAGACTAAAAATAGTAAAAGATTGCAATTTTTGTTAAAAAACTTTTTAGGAACTTAACTTAGAATCAAGATCTAAAAAAAATACTACACATTTAGATTCTACATTAATTTGTCTATTTATAATCTTGTTTTATTTATACTTTAACTGTGTGAGATAGTATCAGTTTGGCCACTATGGCTCAACTCACTGGATCAGTAATAGACTTTAGCAGAGATATATATTCTATAAATAACTCTGGTCTAGATCCAATCATCCAGACTATAGACTAGACTTCTGTAAGTGTAGTGCTAACAGATAGACCAAAGTACTTTTCAGTCTAATGACTACTGAAAAACTAGTGACTATCATATCACTAGTTTATCAATAAGTTTATGACTCATGAGTCTAGACTCTAGACCCACAACACAGTCACCAGTGTCACTAGAGAATAATGTTGACAAAAAGTCCCTCAAACTAGTCAAACTGTATCTCAATTTAAGTCTTGTTTGTAAACTAAAATTGTAATGTATGATTGTAGATTAAGTTTAACCGCCCACTGGCTATACTAGATCTAATCCTCTAATAGAGGTCTACTGTATAGTTATAATATATCACGGGTGAGCCATCTTTGTTACTGTGTTGTTATTGTTTATGTTGCAAAGAAATCCCAAAATAGTTGTCATAAAAAATACCAAGAATTAACTTTACTTCCTGTTTTCAAAAGCAATGCTATTTTCTTTTAATTTTGATTCGATGTCAATACAATACATTTCTTGTTCGGTCTTCTTTGTAATTGTTAATATATATATATATATATATGAATATATATATATTGTCTATTCTGAATTTTTTTAACCACTATTTTCCTTTTTTTTAAAAAATACGATTGATGTGTTATTTCTTTGTGTTTTTACCTTCCTTTATCTATGTCTTTTGAAATGATCCATAATATCTAAATTTTGTAGATCTATAAATTTCGATCTACATCTATTATATGTATAGATCTAATATGTTTTTTTTTTTTAAACAAATGTTTGTGTTTTTTTTTTTATTTTTTAAATACACTCTGGCACAGTCTGCAATGCCGCTGACACCAAACTGTATCAACACTTGCCTTTCCTTTGGATACTTCGGCTGCGCGGGGAGGGGTGGGGGAGTCGATGTGTGGGCGACATCGATCCGACCACAGCTAATGCCCAGGCATTCATTTGATTTTCCATGAGATGATCCTTGGTGGTTTGTGAAGTTGATCTACACTTGGCTAACTAACAAGGAAAAAGGGGGGGGGGGAGAGAGAGAAAACACTTTTTACTAGCTTCGCAACTATGGATCATCCCATACATAGAGAGAGAGAGAGAGAGATGGGTGGCGAAGAGAGAGACGTGGATAGCGGACTACTGAAAGATAATAATTATAACTACATTAAAGAGAAGAAAAAAAAACAAAGTCGTTTATTATGAACTATATATATGCTTTTCAGAATTGTCAGTGCTAGGTTAATAATTTGTAATACCAGGGGAATAGCTTGGAATTTCCAATCGTTTGGTGGCCTGGGGTGCTTGACCTTTTCGGGGGATTCTTCATTATGAGTGAGTCTGGTGTGAATGTACATTTTGTTGTTTTTTTTCTACTTACAATGTTTTGTTTGGTGTAATGCACAAATTGTAAGACACATTTCCATACGGACAATAGAGGTTATTACCGGTATTAGACTAAGATACTTGTCCAAAACACAAACACTGCACCTCAAGTAAACATTAATGGCCAACCACTAGAAATTGTTGATCACTTTTGTTACCTTGGCTCCATCATATCCAACAACACTCTACTGGATAAAGACATAAACAACAGGATAGCCAAGGCAATGGCCACCATGTCACGGCTGCAGAAAAGAGTCTAGGACAACATATTGCTGATTAGCAGTACTAAAGCCCTAGTCTACCGGACCTGTGTGTTGAGCACCTTGCTGTACGGAAGTGAAACATGGTCAACCTACTCATGGCAGGAAAAAAAGCTGAATGTTTTCCACCTCCGATGCCTAAGGCGGATCTTTAAAATAAGGTGGCAAGATAAGATAACCAATGAGGAAGTGCTACAAAGAGCAGGGTGCCAGGACATCTGCTCTGTTATCAGCAGCAGACGCCTTGGCTGGCTTGGCCACGTTCGTAGAATGCCAGAAGGTCGACTTCCACAGGACATCCTGTACGGCGATCTAATAGAAGGCAGAAGAGCCGCTGGTCGCCCACTTTTACGTTATACGGATACATGCAAACGCGACACGAAGCTCTTCAAAATCGACACTGGCAACTGAGAAGAGGTGGCACTGGACAGATCCTCATGGAGAGAGAGCATAAAGGAAGGGTCAAAGATTGCAGATGTCATACACAACAGAAGCAGAAAGAAGGGTGAAAATGCAACGGCGCCTGGTGATTATATATGCCCAACCTGCGATCGCAGCTGTGTATCAAGGATTGGCCTCTTTAGTCACACAAGAAGTTGCAAAGGGAAAAGATCGTCTCTCGAGACGTAAAATGCCACAGATTATTATTATTTTGCGTAATGTTTAATTTTTAATGTAAAAAATACTCATGTTGGGGCCTGTTTGTTTTTTAATTCTCCCCCTCCCCCCCAACCCTAGCTACGCCACTGTGTAAGACCACTAAACAATATAAATACTATAAAATAAAGCTATACATAGAGAATCTAAATTTAACTACATATGCAAATAAATGATAAATATCAGCACAGTTTATTATCAAAAATTAATAAGGCTTGTCTTCGAGTTCGAAGATTAGTGAGGAATGCAGTATTTCCCGTGGATGCGCAGCCCCAGCTGTGACCTACATATTTCGCCACATTTAGTGCAAGCATAACCATTGTCCGCAGATGGTCAATTGAGATTTTCTTTTCGCCGTCTGCGTTTGTCGCGGCAGAGTGGGGGGGTTGTAAAAAGGGGTCGCCGAGCTTAAAAGGTTGAAAACCGCTGCTCTATACTGTCTATACCGGCGTTCGTAAGGACATCGCTGTTTGTAGTGCGGTCTTGCCACCGTATGTCCATGATGGAGCGTAAGCATCAATTGTGGTAGCGCTCAAGAAGTCTTAGTTGTTTTCCGTATAGTGTCCATGTCTCAGAGCCATATAGAAGGATTGAGAGAACCAACGCCTGGTAGACATTGATTTTTGTAGGCAGGCGGAGCGATTTGTTCCGCCATACTCTCGCCTGAAGGCGTCCAAGCGCGCTACTGGCCCTGGCCAGACGGTTATCAACTCACTACCAAAAATTAATTGAACTTTAATAACCTTGTCATATCAATATATTAATTAGTTCTAGCAGTTAGATTTTGAGTCTAAATAATAGATTTAGGACTATAAGGTATATCTAGATCAGGCTACTAAAATAAAAAGAAAACAAAAACCCAAATCTGAGAGAAAACCCTAGATTTAAGATTAGTCTAAACAATAACAAAGATGGCTGACCCGTGAAAACATTCAGAATTACCGAAACACTTTTTGTCTTAGCAATAAATTTTTATTAAATGAAACAAAGACGTTTTTTTAAAATATCGCGCATTGGATTGGCACTTCGAAATGACAATTTTGTCAATTTTACAGGAGATTTTTTTATGATTTTTCTGGAGATTTTTAAAATGAGTTTCAGGAGATTTCAATGATTTTAGATTTCGTATATTTTGCAATTAAAGGAGTTTTCAAGGAGGCCTTTCCCTCTCTATTTTTTTCTTTTTTTAAATTTTCTCTTTTTCCAAGTCTAAATCTCTTTCTTATTCTCTCTATCTCCTTCTCTCTTTTTCCACTCTCTCTTTCTCCATCTCTCTTTCCTGCTATCTCTTTCTCTCGTCGTTGTCATCACCTGGTAAGCTTTTTAAGTCCATTTGTCATTAGAGCCATTTTCTCTTTCTCTTTTCCTCTCTCGTTCCCACTGACTCTCTTTCTCAATCTCTCTCTCTTTCTTTCCCACTCTCTCTCTTTCTCTCGTCGTTGTCATGACCTGGTATACTTTTTGCGACTTCTTGCCACGTGAGCCGTTTGTCGATAAACTCCTTGTCCGGTGAATTGAATCTTCTTCAAAGTTAACATTAGTCAATTAGTTGACGGACAGGTGTGACCCTGGAGCTCCAGATAAGTTGCACAGACCCCACTAGCTATAAGCGGCAGGGCAGGTCATGGGGAATATCTTCCTATTCTAGTTCTGTAACAGTCACAAAGGACCGCCACTCCAGCCACGGGTCTCTGATGACGGCCCCCTTTG
This sequence comes from Biomphalaria sudanica, assembly GCA_036873155.1. Classification (NCBI taxonomy): domain Eukaryota; kingdom Metazoa; phylum Mollusca; class Gastropoda; family Planorbidae; genus Biomphalaria; species Biomphalaria sudanica. The sequence continues at coordinate 275,622 of JAZGLO010001988.1, forward strand.
TCGAACGGCGTGTCGGACTTTTGGACTGGGGTGTGTGTGTCAGGTGTACCTCATTCTCAACCTGGAGAGTAAAAAAAAAAAACGTGTAAAAAACAAACATTTTGAAACCAAAAAAAAAGCAACTAAGATAACAGGGCAGAAGTGAGGTTCGCTACCCGCTATTAGCCTATCTGCTTCCACTAACATTTCTACCGAGGCGCCACCTTAAGGCCAGGGGGATCTGGAATTAACTCGATGTCATTGAACCAGCTGTCTGTGCACCATTTGTCGTGGCGCCTTTATTGACCTCCCATGGTTTGTTAGCCCGTTGGGGCACCACTCATAATCGGTCAACCGTCTTCCTCCATCCCTCTCTGTCCTTCGCTTTGAATGAAAAACAGGCCCGTCCATTTTTGTAATGTTTGTTACGTACAGATGAGACTTTTAATGATACAATAATAGACTCATATATGGTAGATTCTGATGACTTTAATCTTAAGGTATATTTAAAAATGTGTCAACAATAACTTTGATTACATTCCTTCCTTTTCGCATTCCATCTTCTCTCCCTTTCAACACGCATTCGCACCATTCCACACTTTTACTAAGATGCGCACGTAACAATGCTGTTTTCTAATCGTTTCTCTGCCTCTTTTTCCTGGTACTGTTCCTTGAAGGAAGGACATTGCAAGCACTGAGGACATTTTGGTACTGTCATATTTTTTAAAATTATGTAATTTTTTTTACAGTGGTCAGAAGGACAATAATAGTCTTGAATTGCTTTCGTTATTTCCGACCCAGTGCAGTCTGCCAGTGTTGACATTATTTGGACGAGAAACTGGTGCGCTAATGGACACACGCGATGGCCCAGCTAGCCCCTCCCCCACCCTCGCAGCATCCGTTCACTAACAATTTCGATAGAGCCTACACAGACAGCCGTTAGGCATGTATTAGACAAACGATGGCTCTATCTAATTGTATATCTCTCACAAAGACAAGTGGACAACATAAACACATTACATATAGAAGCTTCAGTGGGTACGAGCAATAATGCTGTAAATGTAAACATAGAGTTGAAGCTAGGTGCTGAAACAAATGATACATACATATATTAAACATAAATGACTCTGGATCAGAAGAATGTTTTTTTGGACATTCCGATGGTCTAGAGGTTAGTTTCGCTTGGTGCGTTATCGCTAGGCGGTGGTGTCGAATCCGGAGTCACAGGTTCGAGCCTCGGTCGGCGCATGCCCTTATTTTCGTAGCATTTTAATTCACTACTTTCTCTCTTAAAAACTTGGTCCCTGGTGCTGTTATTCATTTATGTTTAATATATGTATGTATCGGTATCGTAATATATATTGGGTTGGAAAGATTCCATATCTCTTGCAAAGCAACATTACGTGTAATGTATGCAAAGAGACCTCAAGTCATTAATAACCTTGACCTTGTGCTAGTGCTATTAGGGAAAAGAATAAGGTCATCAGACGTCTGCACATCCAAGGAGACAACTCTTGTTACCTGTCAAGTCTGAGTGTCAAGTTTTAGTGACGTCGCTGGGGGGGCGGAGGTCACGGTGGAGGAGGTAGAACACCCAACACAGGGAGAAGATTCCAAGTTTATAATAAATGTCTTAAAATGGTTTTAATAATAATATTAAAATCGGCACACCATTTATATATGTGTAGCAATCAATGATTGTAAGTAATTAGACTATTAGGTAATGTACCGATCCATGATTGTAGGTAGTGTTGTCAATCAGTTATAGTAGGCAATAAACTATTAGTTTTGTTTGATAAAAAAAAAAGGCCAAGATTTGATCTGGAATAGTTTATTTTGGGAAAGGGGTGATAGGCTAAGACCATTAACTTTTTGCACGGAAGACCAGTCGTAGAGACCCCTCTGATTTCGAGTCGTTGTGGTCTACATTACATCACGATGACGTTTTGCACTGAGCCGACTATTGCTCTGATCGCGAAGGACCAGTTCGGGAAATACAAGCTTTAGGAACTCTCCGTTACTTACCCTTCCTCCCCCCCCCCACCATGCCCCATGCAGCGCTACCAAAAAAAATCTAAAGCAGACGAGGAGATTGCGTCATAGACAGTCGAAATGGTAGACTGGCAGACGTCTGTGGCGCGGGATGAAATGTAAGACTAAGACGGAACTGTTCGAACCGAACTGGACACTACGTAACAGTCTGTTGCTCGACACGGGGACGGTGCGCTGTGTACTCGGCACGGCTCGGTTTTAGCCCATTCAGCCAACATGGCTGTCTACCGCTGGGAGTCCTCAGACAGGACTCTGGATGGGGAATCCCTTGTCCAGGCCTGGTTGTTGGATAAAAGCCTTTCTAACAACAAACGGATGGCTGCCTGGTCGTGCGGTTTGCACGCTGGACTGTCGTTCGGATTTATCGATGGTCCCGGGTTCAAACCCTGCCCGCTCCCATCCCCCGTCGTCCTGCGGGAGGTTTGGACTAGGAAGTAAACTATCTTCAACTCTGAAGGAACATCCGAAACATATAAAACATTTTACAAACAAAACGGAATAATGCGGCGCCTTCGACGGTCACGGATAATGGCGCCCACGTAGGCGCCGATTCCCTACTGGACTTCACTGAAGGTTGCTCGACGCAGGGGAAGATGGGTGGGTGCGCTATGACCTACCCCCCAGCTCCATTTTGTTTTATTTGCTCTAAAAACTCCAATGGAATTTAGGAAATTTAAGCACCGGATATTTAGGCACCGCGTATTTACGGATATTTAGGCACTCGGAAATTTAGGCACCCGGATATTTAGGCACCCGGAAATTTTGGCACAGGATAATTAGGCACTTTTCGACAAGGCGAAAAATTAGGCACCGGAAAGTTAGGCACTCTTTAATAAGCGATCTTTTTTTTGAAAATAATTTTAAAATTTTAACGTATATTCTTCTGCCAGCGTGGTTCTCTTTTCCTCAGCCACCTGTGCGCCAGTTTTCACAGCGCGACGCCATGATGCTCTGTCATGTGCCTCTGTCTCCCAGGTGGCTGGGTCTTGTGCAGAACGCCTTAAGAGAAGCTTTGAGGGTGTCACTGAAGCGCTTTCTTTGACCACCTTGCGAGCGCTTTCCTTGGATTAGTTGCCATACAAGAGTCGTTTAGGAATGCGGTGGTCTTCCATTCTGCAGACGTGTCCTGCCCATCGCAGCTGAGACTGCATCAGGATTGTATGGATGCTTTGCAGACCCGCTCTTCGAAGGACTTCAGCATCTGGTATTTTGTCTTGCCATTTGACATTCAGTATTTTTCTTAGACATGTCTTGTGTAAGTGGTTCAGTTTCTTTGCATGTTTTCTGTCCACTGTCCACGTTTCTGAGGCATAGAGCAATGTAGGGAGTATGACGGCTCGATAGATCCCTAGCTTTGTATTTGTAGTGATACCACGTCTGTTCCAGACATGTTTAGTCAGTCTGCCATAGGATATACTGGTCTTGGCGATACGCAGGTCGATTTCATTATCAATCTTTCCTTTTCTGGAGAGTGTGCTGCCAAGATACGTGAATCTGTCCACTGCGTTTATATCATGTCCATTTATCTTAATGCATGGATCCGAGTAGGCTTTCCCAGGAGCAGGTAAATATAAGACTTCAGTCTTATTTGTGTTAATGGTAAGGCCAAAGTCTGAGCATGCATTTGAGAAATCACTGACGATCATTTTCAGAGCAGGCATTTGGGGCACAGTCGTCAGCAAATAGCAAGTCCCTGATTACTGCTGAATTAGTTATTGATTTTGCTTTGAGCCGCCACCATCAAATCTGTATTTTGTATTTATCCAGATGTTTTCTCTATCTATGAATGCATCTATCAGCATAGCAGAGAACAGGATAGTGAACAGTGTAGGTTCTAGGACACAGCCTTGTTTTACCCCGTTTGATACTTCGAAGGGCTCTGATGGTTCTCCACTTTCTTGGACACGAGCCTTCATGCCATCATGAAATAGTCTCGCCATGGTTATGAATTTTCGTGGACAGCCATACTTTGACATAATCTTCCATTATATTATTTTCCCATTATAACATGCTATTGATAAACGACGTTTTGACCTGACCTTGAACTCTCTGAGATCCACGCCCACAATCTCGGGGACTTTAAACCAGTCGTGCAGACCGACCTCCGTCTCTATTTCGTAGGTGCAGACCCGCATCCTCTTTTTTTTCCCACACACAAATGAAGAGATGGGGCGAGTATGGATAAGTAGGCCTATTGCAACAGTGGGCTTCTGTTCATTAACAGCACACTAATCTCTAGTCAGATGTGTTGTAGCAGCGAGCAGTGAGAAAAGGTTACATCATACGAGATCACGAGCTGCTTGCTTCATAGTAACTTCATACATACCCATCCGTTTGCCTTTGATTTTGAAGATTATGTGACTAAGGATGAACGCCGCATTTAACGTGCCAAGCAGGCCACTAAAGAACTACAGATGTTCCTTAAAAAGAAAATATAATTACGGCCTGTGAGAATCTAGTTATACGCTAGTTAATCAGTCATTTAGTATCAGACAAGTCATTTGTTTTCCTGGCTGATTCAGGCAATCCATTGCATGCTCTAATAGCACTAGGGAAGAAGGGGCCTTTGTACAAGTTGGTCATAGATAGAACGAGGAATGTGGAGACGCGGTGGCTGAGCGGTAAAGCGCTTGGCTTCCGAACCGGGGTCCGGTGTTCGAATCCTGTTGAAGACTGGGATTTTTTTATTTCGGGATCTTCGGGTACCTGACATTAGTTGGGGAAAAGTAAAGGCGGTTGGTCGTTGTGCTGGCCACATAGCACCCTCGTTAACCGTAGGCCACAGAAACAGATGACCTATACATCATCTGCCCTATAGACCACAGGGCTGAAAGGGGAAACTTTACTACTTTTTAGAACGAAGAATGTGATTTAACCTTGGGTCTTTTATTTTGTTTTGTTTTCAGATAAGATAATTTGTATTGGTCCAATTTCTGTTACGTCATCCTTCGTTAAGATCGCCTTCGGCATGCGGTCATTCCAATACTCATTACTCAAACAAGTAATAAGTACACAAGCAACTATTATGCAAATAGAACAGATTAATAGCCCATTGCAAACAGTGGCGTGCTGAGGTGAGGGCGTATGGAGCAGACGACCGTTCGTAGAGGGCGCCTAATTGGGTATTGAAACACTACATTTCATTACAAGACGCCGAAACCAAACCTTAAATGGCAGCGCGGGATGGTAGCATGCAAGGTTCGAACCAGGGACTACCGAGACTACAGTTCAAAACACATACCACGCGACCAGGGACCTATTGTTAATTTCATTTACATTATCATTATAAGTTTTTTTTATTGCTCATTGCTTATTGTTGACTTTCTTGTGCAAAAATAAATTTATGGGGGAAAGTGGGGATTCAACACTCCCTGGCAAGATCAAGCGGCTTCATCCTAGCGAATCACTCAGTAAAATATTCGACCTAGCCCTGGTCGAATCTCTAGCTCACACCTTAAAGGTATATACTCGTTCCTAGTTGAAGGGCAACAAAGGTACAATACCACTAATAGCAAGAAACCACACACAGTCTCTGTGCCATGCTGAACAATCGTCTATCGGTAGCCAAGGACGCTAAGAGGTGACGTAAACACAGTCTTTGACAACAGCACACAGGCATTAAGACTTTCTGTTGCTCGGATGTGCCGCGTAGTGAGCAGAGATTAAAACAATACAAATTAAACCCTAGCCGGCCATGCTATATTTCAGATATCGTCCATTTACAAGTCCTAATATATGTCAGTGCTAAAAATGTTTTGGGGCTCTAGGTTATTTTCTGTGTTGCCAACAGGTGGATCCTGCCCTGGTATATATGATATTAAGTTAAATTTGATGTAGGCCCCCAACCTAAGCAAAGCTACCGGTAGGCTCGAGGTGTACTTTTAAATCCTAATTATTTCAAATAAAAATGTCTCTAGGGCAGGGCCGGTCTAAGGCCACTGCAACCTATGCGGCCGCAGTGGGCCTCGCTCTTTAATTCTTAGGCCTCGCACGATTTCTTATATAATACAGGCGTTACTTCAAAAAAGAAGATGATTACCTCCTACGCGTCATGCATTTAGTCATGCATATTAACCAATGACTTAAATTCTGCCAAGTCACTGGTTTTCCTGGCTAGCTCAGGCAACCCATTCCATGCTCTAATAGCACTAGGGAAGAAGGAGTATTTGTACAAATTTGTCCTAGCATATGGGACGAGGAATGTGCCTTTATCTTTGTGTCTTTCAGAGTATTTTATTAAATTTTGTTTTTGTATTTGAAGATTATGGTTCAGTGTTTTATGTATAATTGCTACTTTACTTTTGAGTCTTCTGTCCCGAAGGCTTTCTAAATTTAATGATTTTACTATAGGTGTTACTCTAGTCAAATATGAATATTCATTTGTTATGAATCTCACTGCTCTATTTTGTGTCTGTTTCAGTTTCTTAATGTTTTCTTGAGTCCAAAACGGAACGGAGGATGCATATTCTATTATTGGCCTAACCAAGGTTAAATAACATTTTAGTTTTATGTTCTTATTTGATTTATAGAAATTTCTTTTAATAAACCCTAATGCTTTGTTGGATTTTTTTATAGTTTCATCAATATGTGGATTCCATGACAGTTTTTCATTTATTATAACACCTAGGTATTTTGAGTTTTTAGTCTGTGTTACTGGTTTGCCATGAATAATATAAGTGGAATTAATTTGTTTTAGTTTTTTTGTTACTCTTAACAACTGACATTTTTCTGGGTGGAAAGACATGCTCCAATTTGATTCCCATTTCTGTAATTCATCTAATTCTCTTTGTAAAATATCTGTGTCTTGTGTTGTTTTTATTGTTCTATATATTATGCAATCGTCTGCAAATAATCTGACTTTTGTTCCTGAAGTAATGCAATTTGGTAAATCATTTATGTAAATTAAAAATAGTAGTGGACCCAAGACTGTTCCTTGAGGTACACCTGAGTTTACTGTTATCGGTGTTGATTTAGAGCCATTTATTATTACAGTTTGTTCTCTCCCTATCAGAAAATCTTTAATCCACTGAAGTAGTGGACCATTAATGCCAAAATATTTTAATTTTTTGAAGCAAACTTTGGTGGTGAACTTTGTCAAAAGCCTTAGAAAAATCTAGTAAGATAGCATCTATTTGTTCACTATTATCTAAACCTTTAGAAAAATCATCAATTAGTCCTATTAGTTGTGTTTCACATGATCTATATTTCCTAAAGCCATGTTGGTATGGTGTGAGGACATTTTGTTTGTCTAAGTGGTTTATGATGTTGCTACATATTATGTGTTCTAGGATTTTACATGTGATGCTGTTAAGTGATACTGGTCTGCAGTTTCCTGGGTCAGATTTTTCTCCTTTTTTAAAAAGGGTGGGGGGTGACATTAGCTTCTTTCCAGTCCTTTGGTACTCTGCCTGGGTTAAGTGAAGGCTGAAAGAGTATTTTGAACACTGGGGCTAGCCCATTGCTTAGTTCTTTGAGTAATCTAGCTGGAACACCATCAGGTCCAGACGCTTTATTTGGTTTGGTGTTGGCTAATAGTTTTTGAATTCCATTTTCTTGTACTACTATATCTTCTATGTTGTCTACTTGGTTCAAATTCAGTAATATGTCTTTGTCTCCTGGGGCTGAGAATGCTGATGCAAAGTATTTGTTTAGGATGTTTGCTTTAGTTTCATTATCATTATGTATTATGTTATGTTCATCTTTTAATGGCGCAATGCCTGTTGTTTCCATTTTCTTTGACTTAATGTATGACCATAGGTTTTTGTTGTTATCTTTAGATATTACATTGTTTATGTATTCACTCTGCAGCTGTCTGCTTACTTTTTGGGTTAAGTGTTTAATTTTTATATACTTTTTGTAAACTCTTTCTGCCTTAGTTTCTTTAAATTTTCTATATAGGTTTTCCTTCTGTTTACAAAGCTTCTTTAGTCTATTATTAAACCAGCATTTATTTATTTTGTTTGATGTGTATTTAGTTGGTATATGATTTTCTATAATGCTTTCAAGATGGTTTTTAATGAAATTCCAGAGGTCATCGACTGGTTGGTTAATGTCTTTTTCTAATAAGAATGTTTGTTGAAAGTTTAATGCAGCTTGGTGTAGTTGTGTTAGGTTACATTTATTCCAGAGTAAGATTTTTCTTTTGGGTTTGAATTGGCTACTGCTTTTATCTGACTGTGTATTTTTATGATCTCATGGTCTGATAGACCAGGGATAATATCATAATCAACTACTAATCCAGGTCTGTTGGTTAAAGAAAAGATCTAATGTGTTGTTTAATCTAGTTGGCTTTTTAATGATTTGATCTAAACTTAGGTTGCGTAAAGTTTCTATGAAAAGCTCATTTATGTCCTTAAGGTTTTGGTGTTTATCTATGGTTAGTGTTTTCCAATTTATATCAGGTAGGTTGAAATCACCCATAATCTATGTCTCAGAAATGTATAAAGAACCAACTATACATTTGGTATATGCAAGTATTATTTCCTGCTTAAATAACAGCACATAGTTTAAGATAGAGCAAATAAAAGCCCTCTACAGGATTCTAAAGAGGAAAAAGTTGTCTTTTAGTCTTTTTAATTATTTTTTTACATAATTTTTATGTTTGAGACTTTTTAGAACAGAAGACTCGACATCTCAGCCCAAATCTCCTGTAGGGTACTTGGCAAGCAGGGTTCAAACTTACGATCATTGCGACAACACTCTAACGATCAAAGTATGTAGGCTATATTATAGCAAAGATCAGGGTGTCATCATTATGTCCAAGATTAAGAAAATAATACGGTAGTCAAAATGCAATTTTGTGAATTTTTTTAAAACACATCTTATCTTATATAATACAGAGGTTACTTCAAAAAAGAAGATGATAATGGAATGTGCCCTTATCCTTGTGTCTTTCTGAGTATTTTATTAGATTTTGTTTTTGTATTTGAAGATTATTGTTCAGTGTTGTATGCTACTTTACTTTAGGCCTATACTTTTGGGTCTTCTATCCTTTCTAAATTTAGTGATTTTACTACTAGTCAAATGTGAATATTTGTTTGTTATGAATCTCACTGCTCTATTTTGTGTCTGTTCTAGTTTCTTAATGTTTTCTTGAGTTAAGGGGTCCCAAACAGAGGATGCATATTATATTATTGGCCTAACCAACGTTAACAGACATTTTAGTTTTATATTCTTATTTGAATAATATAATTTTTTAAAAATAAACCCTAATGCTTTGACTGATTTTTTTAATAGTTTTATCAATATGGGAATTCCATGACAGTTTTTCATTTATTATAACACCTAGGTATTTTGTGTTTTCAGTCTGTGTTGCATGAACTTGATAGAATGATCATGACTTTATTATACTTTTGATGAAAGAAATTGAGAGAAAAGAAGTAGAAGATATAGATGATAGATCTGCTGAGGTTGTCAATTGTAGTCAAACTGAATTTCCATTTGATTGGATCAATAGCAATTATCTTATCTTATCTCTCACAAATTAAATTGGAGCTTCCACAAAGTCTTTTACCAGCAATTTGTTTCATCTACCGAGATCTATGTTTTTTTTGTATATACTATAAATGAATGTTGATTTACATGTTTTAAAGCCAAAACTGGTTATCACTTGTAGATATTCTTAGGGGCCTATATCTTAGTGTGAGATGCAGACATTCTATAGAATGCTTAGCTAAGCTTTATCTAGCCAATTAGGAAATTATTCTCTATTTTCTACTTTGCTCGTGAAATCTATATAAGTTTCAGGCATTCTAAACAAAGACTAGCTGTAAGTCAGGCACATGAGAAAATTTCTTATTTAGAAAGATTTAATAAATAAAATATCTATAAATAAATGAGGGAAAAAAAAGAGGACTTCTTAAGAAAAACAACACTTGTAGTCACATTTGTCTTGATACTAAGTGCAAAGTAATCCAATTTTAAAATTTTAATATAGATTTAGATCTAATTCTTTTAATCTAAGAAATTTATCTCATCCTATATATATAATTAGGCATTCTTTAATTAGCGACCTTAATTTTGAAAATAATTTTAAAATTTTAACGTATATTTTATCCTTAGGCTATGGGCTATCGGTGACGTTATAATAAATGGAAACTATAACGATTCTAGCTAAAGAAATGCTGACAAAATGGGGGAAAATGACAATCATGAGGATGTGTGGAAAAAAATGACATTTGAGTCATTATATAATATAGACATCACAGGATTCAGGGAAGGGGTTGGTGATGGAGGGAAGCAATGAGCGGAGAATCATCTCTACCTCCCCTCCCCTGAATCCTGTAATGTCTATATTATATAATATCCTTGGAGTCATTTGTTTCCACACATTCTCATGATTGTCATGTTTCCATTTTGTCAGCTTTTCTTTAGTTAGAATCGTTATATTGGCTATTTATTATAACGTCACCAATAGCCCATTGACTAAGGATAAAATATACGTTAACATTTTAAAATGATTTTCAAAATTAAGGTCGCTAATTAAGGAGTGCCTAATTTTCCGGTGCCTAATTTTCCGCCTTGTTAAAAAGTGCCTAATTATCCGGTGCCTAAATTTCCGGGTGCCTAATTATCCGGGTGCCTAAATATCCGGGTGCCTAAATTTCCGGGTACCTAAATATCCGGTGCCTAATTATCCGGTGCCTAAATTTCCAGATACCGGTTTTCCCAGTTTAGGATTACTAGACTTAAACAAGATGACCTATAATCAGTGGTAATGTACCCGTGGGCCCGGGCTCAGGAGTATGTTGATAGCTCCCTCCCCCCTTCCATATAACAAATATTTTGTGTGAAAAAAATATCTAGTACTTTGCATGCATCGGTACATTTACTAAAAGACATTCCAATGCAAGTTTATTAAAAATAAATATGTATGACCATGTTAAATTACTGTTTTAACACAGTGAACATAATGCGCAAGCGGCTGCTTTTGTAAAAACAGTGCCAGTAGCCTATTGTATGGCCTACTGTCCGCTCATTTTGGAAAACAATCATTGCCTTGGCATCCCGTAATTTAAAGAAAGGATTGTGATATTTTATTTGTTCGATCCTACAGATTTCTTCTATCTTATAAAATACAGACGTTACTTCAAAAAGAAGATGATTAGGCCGCTACGTCATACGCGTCATTCTGGTTGTCACAAATATGAAAACTTACTAATGACTCAGCAATCTGCAATTTCTTTGGGTAGTTCGTTAACAGAGCTAACTAAACTATTTCAGAAAATAATGCTAATTTAATAAACTTTTAATAGGCCGCTACTTCTTGAGTGCTGGCAACCATTATAGAGAAAAATGGCACAGATTGGATCTCCTGTAGTAGGGCCTATTTTTTACTAAAATTGCATTGCTCAACAGGTCTATTAATAACTCGTTTTGAATCTGTGGGTCGCGGTAAGGGGTTGTGTGTGTGTGTGTTTTTTTTTTTCTTAGGAATTTATGTACTGCTAAGAAATTGTCGTTGTTACTTATGCCACTTAAACGATAATTTCTGGATGACCACTAAATAAAAGGTTGTTTACATGCTAAAGTTAAAACTTAACATTCACTATGCGATGAACTACTTTCAGTCAATAATTGTCAACTTCTTCAATGTGCTCCTTGTTTGAAACATCCACCGTTCTCAGTCTTTCATGCTGTATGTATGTTCGTCAAGCTTGTTGATGAAGTTAAGTCATTAGTAGGCCTATCATTTATTTATTTTTTTTTTACGATTTGGTTGGAAAACTAACAGCATTGATGCTGTCTCAGGGTATAGGCCTTTACATGTGGTCCATTGAATCCCCCGTGCAACACCATGCTCTCCATAAACTCTCGTGCTCCACAACCAATAAATGTCACTAAGTATCAAACAATGATATTATGTGACATAGGGAAGAAGGAGCGTTTGTACAAATTTGTCCTATCATATGGAACGAGAAATATGCCTTTATCTTTGTATCTTTCTGAGTATTTTATTATATTTTGTATTTGAAGATTATGATTCGGTGTTTCATGTAGGCCTATAATTGCTGCTTCAGAGTCTTCTCTCCTGAAGGCTTTAAAAATTTAGAATCTATCATCTGTGAATATGATCGTTTGTTATGAATCTCACTGCTCTATTTTGTGTCTGTTCCAGCTTCTTAATGTTTTCTTGAGCTGAGGGGTCCCAAACAGAGAATGCATATTATAATATATTATTGGCCTAACCAAGGTTAAATAAAATTTTAGTTTTATGTTCTTATTTGATTTATGCTTTGTTTGATTTTTTGATAGTTTCATCTATATGTGGAATTCCATAACAGTTTTTCATTTATTATAGAACCTATGTATTTTGCGTTTTTAGTCTGTGTTACTGGTTTGCCATGAATAAGATAATTGGAATTTATTTGTTTTAGTTGTTTTGCTAATCTTAAAAACTGACATTTTTCTGGGTGGAAAGATATGCTCCAATTTGATTCCCAATTCTGTAATTCATCTAATTCTGTTTGTAAAATTTCTGTATCTTGAGTTGTTTTTATTGTTCTATATATTATGCAATCGTCTGCAAATAATCTGGCTTTTGTTCCTGAACAAATGCAATTTGGTAAATCATTTATGTAAATTAAAAATAGTAGTAATAGTCATGGGCCCTGGAGTAATGAAACCCCTACGCGCCATGTAGTATCGTATTTAGAGTTGAAATTTAAGGCCTTAAGCTATTTGAAAATGGGGCCCCATATAAGTCCAGATATTATATTTTACTTTTATGTATTTCTTGGAGGCCCTAAGCTAGAGCCTATGTTGCAATCCGGCCCTGGCCCCATGATTGTTACACCATCGGGTGTGACCCTAAATGGACGTGGGCCCGGGTTCATTGATGCTACGGTACGCCACTGCCTATAATGACTTTACATTTACGTAGTCTAGATCTATATACTCCCACCCGTCCTCTCTCATCATGTGAAGATATGCAACACTGTATTACAAGGTTTATTTTAAGTTAGTAACTAATTATGACTTCTAAAACTTTTCCCTGTACCGTACTGTCATTTATAAATATTATTTAGGCTCGGCTATCTGCTCTTCATGACTTCGATCACAGAGTCCGTTTAACAAGCCTATACGGATCTTGAGAAGCTCTTGAGTAACAGGTCTCCTTATATTAACAGCCCAGAACATATAGTCCTTTAAAGTCTTCTTAATAACACATAATTATAAAGGAAGTTGTCACAAAAAAAAGTGTTTGAATGAGTGTGTGTGTGTTTAGTCCAGAAGAAGCCTACATAAACAACGGAGTGAAAGCCGGACATGTTCACGCTTTAGGCCATTATATATTTCAATTAGGCCTATATATAATGGCCGGTCTATACCTGATGAGGGACGGAGGACACAGCATGCCCTCTTATTGCCGGACGTCTGGAAAGCCCTAATTTTAGATCTATTCCATTTAGTCTATATGCCTATGCCCCCCTATGTAGGGCCTAATGATTATGTACAGGAGCTCACAAGTGAGGACTAGATATCTTCTCAAATTAAGAATTAGAGTTTGCGGATGTTGTTAATCACAACACCAAGCCATAGGATTAACTCAATCAGTATTAAAAAAAAACTAGCTTCATCTGCTGATTCCTCGTTCTGGTTATGGGAAATGCGCTCTGGGCTGTATCTCGATGGTCCCGGATCCGAACATTCGTCGCTGTATCGTACTGGAGGTTCAACTATTTCTGTTAGTATTGATTTTTTTTTATACTAAATTCTGAAGAAACATCTGAAACATTTTTTTTTACAGATTGTTTTGGTTTTCGTGAGTGCTGTTGTGCACTGTGCAATCACATTTTCATTCAATGTCGGGCCTATTCATTTTTTTATGTTGCTTTCCAAACGCTTTCTCTGTCTGCCTCTTTTTCTTAATTCTGCTGTCTGAAGGAAAGTCTTTGCGAGCACTGAGGACCTTGTGATATGGCCATGGTCCTATAGTTAAGCTTGCGTTTTTTCTTTTGTGTGTGTTTTACATTAGCAGGTCATCGAGGGGGTCCAATGGCTGTATTAATCTTTTTTCTAATATCTTCATTTGTGATGCGGTCTTTGAAAGCGATAGCTATTATAGAATCTTTCTGTGGCATCTCAATTCCATTGCTAGGGTCCTCCTCTCTAGATCATGCAGCGTCCAGGATTCGCACATATATATGAGTATGTGGCAGTGACCAGGGAGCGCGTCAGTCTGATTTAGTGTTGAGGGCTATATATGCTTTTGTCTTTCCAGATTGTTTTGAGTTTTGCAAGTGCTACTGTGAATTGTGCAATTCTGGCCAGTAGTTGAGATTTGGTTCCCTCATTTTGAGAGGATAGCTCGAGGTATTTAAAATTGCAGACACTTGTCAGCTTTTCGCCGCCAATAGTTAATTCCCTTTTAAAGTTCTGTTTGTATTGGTCTCACCAATCGTAAACAAACATTTAGTCACGTGATATTATTGATTTAAAAAAAACGGGAAAAAACAGTCACGTGATAGCCATTGTGTATTAAAAATTAGATCGTAGTTTGTATAGAAGAGATAGAGAATCACGTAGCTAAATGTTGTTTGTTTACGATTGGTGAATGAGGTCCACATGTGTTTTTTCTCGGCATTGATTTCCAGACCTTATGCTGGGGAAGTCTTGTCTATACGCATCACAACGTCAGTAATTCGATTTCCGTCCCTGCCAATCCACCCAAGTCGTCCAAGTTAGTAATTCTTCCTCCTCCAATGCTTACAGTACCTTCAAAGCCCTAGAGAGTATTTTATCTTATCTTATATAATACAGACGTTACTTCAAAAAAGAAGATGATTACGCCCTACGCGTCATGCATTTAGTCATGCACATTAACCAATGACTTAAATTCTGCCAAGTCACTGGTTTTCCTGGCTAGCTCAGGCAACCCATTCCATGCCCTAATAGCACTAGGGAAGAAGGAGTATTTGTACAAGTTTGTCCTAGCATATGGGACGAGGAATGTGCCTTTATTTTTGTGTCTTTCAGAGTATTTTATTAAATTTTGTTTTTGTATTTGAAGATTATGGTTCAGTGTTTTATGTATAATTGCTACTTTCCTTTTGAGTCTTCTGTCCTGAAGGCTTTCAAAATTTAGTGATTTTTACTAAAGGTGTTACTCTAGTCAAATGTGAGTATTCGTTTGTTATAAATCTCACTGCTCTATCTTCCATTATCCTTTCAAGGAAAATATTGAAGAGTTGGTGAAAGTAGGCATCCCTGTTTATAGGCCTACGCCTCACTCCAACTGTGGTTTTAAACCAGTTTCCAATGCTGTTGTTGAAGAACACCAAACTAGTTGCCAGCTAAATTGTAGAGGTTCTGAATTACTTTTATTATCTTATCTTATAAAATACAGACGTTAGGTCTACTTGTAAAAAAGACGATAACGTCCTTCGCGTCATGCATGTTAACCAATGACTTAAATTCTGCCAAGACATTGGTTTCTCTGGCTGGCTCATGCAATCTAATTGCACTATTATGTTTTGATGCACATTGTACTTTTCCATGTTGCCCAGAGTTCTCCGTGTCATAGCTAGGCCTACTATGTAGTAAGCTTTCTTGAAATCAATAAACACATGGACTGAATCAATGAAAGATGTTTTATTCAAAGACATTGCCATTATTATTATTTGTCTAAAAAATGTCAACGTTTCGATATTTTCTTGTGAAATACGACAAATTTTTATGGTAGGCCTACTTACTACTGTTATATTGTATCAAAGATTTAGAAAATGGTTTTCAAATTATTTTTTTAGAAACTAAAATAAATACATTACAAATTATTGCATATTATGCAATACCTGTAACAACCAGGTCAATTGACCTATACGTAGGTAGGCCTACTCACTACACAAACACCTCTAACAATCAAAACATTGTGAACAGAAATTAATTGCGGTGGAAGATATTTTGTCTTCTAAAATTATGATAAACAACAATGATACAAAAACAAATTTCTAAATAATGGAAATAAAAAGCTAAAAAATCGTGATTATATTCCTATATAGCCTATACTAAATGAAAGGTCGGAAATGTCTCGTCGCCGGCTCTGTCATAAAATCCTGCGCATTCTAACAGAGCAACATGGAAGCAGAGTATCCGTTAAAGAATTATTTTACCATCACAAAAGAGATACTAGACACCTATAACAAAGACATACATTCCCATGGCAATCAAATCATTAAGTACGATTCAACTAATGGTATAAACATTTCACATTAATTATGAGCGAGTCTGGTGTGAATGGATATTGTGTTTTCTATAGTTTTTGTGTGTGTGTAATGTACAAATCGTAAGGCAAACATTATTATTAGGCCTATAATACACGCTCTATTTCCATTATACAATCATAATAAAATATTTAACATTACCGAAAATATGAGCAATTGATTTTAAAAAGATCGAAATATATTTAAGCATATCCCGGTAGGCCCATATGTTACAATTTGCATTCGAGCTTTTTTTTTTTTTTTTGAAACCTCAATCTGTCAGGTGCCCTTAGCTGTAGTATAGTTTACCTTAATTCAGCACTGCGTCTGGTAGCAGGTAATCTAACCGAAAGTGGAAACACATCAGGCAATTGCAATGAAGTGTTATTGTAAAAAGATAGTTGACGTCACTTTAACATCATAATTACAGTGATATGCTTGATACTTATGCACAGTAACGTTTGAAATATTTTGTATTCAAACAAAAAGTTTTTTTTTGCTTGTAATGTATTGGTATATTGTTTTTAAATTGAGTGGTTTTACTGACGAGAATCCTCTAGTAGCTTAAGAAACATATAACTTCAAATTGAAGAACTTATTAGCCAATCTAGTTTGTTGATTTTTCTTGCAAAATGTTTCTGGATCATAAGTTACATCGATTAAAAGCCACTTTATCAATATTAGAAGATTGGGAACAAAATCTTAGAGGTAGAACAATTACAGTAAAAATACATTTTGTAGTCAACAGCTATAGCACAGTACTTATGTTAAGTATTATGTTTCACAAGGCCTACAGCATTAGAGGCGGACTAGTCCATTAGTGTGATGTGGTACGTATGTATATATTGTCCACATTTACAGGCCTGCACGTCACTTATCCCTGCATACTGCTAAGGCCACCTCTGCTGAAACAGACACACATTTTCTAATATTGATCTATGCAAGTTTAGCATTTTAGATACGGTATGTATTAATTTTTTTTTATATTGCCAATATGGAGAAGCCATTAAAATTTTTCCTTTATTGTAACACCTAGGCATTTTAGGTTTTTAGCCTGTGTTACCATAGCTAAGATTTCCTAGTTACACTTAATAATTTACATTTTTCTGAGTGGAAACATGCTTTAATTCCATTCATATTTCTGTGATTGGCCTAATTCTCAGTTTCATAACAAGTCAAGCAGTGAATCTAACCACCAAGGGAGATTACAATGTTTGAACACACAAGTACTTTGGTACGTACGCGTAATCATATTGTTTAAAATGTAAGTGTTCTCTATGTAATATACATTTTTTTTTCAATTTTTATTGTTAAGACAACTATAGATTAAAACAAGTCTGTATCGTATCTAAATTAGTAAGAAACCCCACACAAAACAAGAAAGAGTAGACACTTGAATGTCCATTTGAATAAAGATTTACACTAAAAATGTAGTCCAATGGCACTGGCAGAAATATTTGCTTTTATTCAAAAAAATAAACTTACTCTTTCTCTACGGAATTATTCATTTTGCTCATTTGTATTCCACTACACTGTTATGATTAAACTTCAATAACTTTTGTGTTTGTTATCAGAAAATGTTATATTTGGTATCGAATCATAGGAGAATGCATACTCTTTATAGATAAAAAAATCCATTTAGTTTAATGGGTCAAATCAACTGTGGCATCGTCAATTAGGAGAGAAAGAGTTAAGACCTTGAAAAATACACAAATCAATAAATGAGTTATTGAAGCACAATATTTATTTCCATAGCATAATTCAATTTCCAAAAAGTATGTGCATTTAAGATCTAGCATTTGGACCCTTCTTGCGACCAAATCCAGCAACAACATTGACAAATCTCCTGTTGTACTGCATACGACGCTTGGCACGACCTGTCCTGCCCTTTTTCTTTTCTTGTTTATCCACCTTGGGTGTTTGTCCACGGACTTTACCAGCACGGGCCAAGCTACCATGGACTTTACCTATAAAAAGAAAGGTTTTAACATTAATTTCATACATTTTTGTTTATGTAGATTTCTGTAACTCCCAAATTACCAACTGTCAGCAAAACTTCAGCTCTGCGCTATAATTTATTTATGATACACACAGTTAATAGGGGCATGACATGATGGCCAGGTGGTAATGCACTTGGCTTCCGAACTGAGTAACTGCAGGTTCAAATTTAGGTGAAGACTGAGATTCTGAATTTCAGAATGTTTAGGACAACTTGAGTCCATCCAAATCTAAAGGTACCTCACTTCTGTAGGGAAAAGTAAAGACAGTTGGTCGTTGGGTTGGCCACTTGACACTCTTTTAACTGTAAACCACAGAAACAGATGACCTTTACATCGTATGCCCTTTAGATCACAAGGGAGTCTGAAAGGGGAACTTTACAGATAGTTAATGACCGGAAATTCAGAAATGTTTTCTCCAAGCCAACAAAATTAATCATGGCAGTAGCAAATAACTGAGAAAATTGTATAAAATACAGATTACTGGTATTGATAATTAATTGAAACATTAAAAAAGTTCAAGTTCAACTTTTCAGTATCAGTATTCAAAAAAAAATAAAATTTATAACTCAAAACCAAACATGACAAACCTCCAAGCAATCTGAGTTCAACATTCAATGTGGACTCATCTCTGAAGGTAACAAGTTGACAATCATCTTCCAAAGGCTGACCTTCATAAAAGACTGCCATTTGGTCAATTGGAAGGCCTTCTCGTTCAGTTACCAGTGACTATAAAACAAACAAAAAATCACAAAAATATAAAACTTTATTGATAAGCTAAGTAGGTTTTGGATCAAATTTACATTACAGCAATTTTCAAATAGGTAGGAGAAATAATAAAAGAGATAAATTGCGATATACCGGTATCTCAATAGAAATATTATTACAATTATTTGTTTAGCGCTAAAACCATGCTTTTAGTGTTCTCAATACACTATGATCCTATCATTTATCTGACCAGTTGGGACAATGGGGAGGGGGAGAGAAAGAAAGGGATATCTGGGTAAATTTTACTGTAAATGTTTTTAAAAATCATCTATTAAAAAAAAAAATGGGGAGGGGGGGAAGGGGAACGTCCTGAATTCTAAGCCATGACTCATGCCTCCTCAAGCTGACATTCTAACAATTCTAGAGAGGTGCTTATATGAAAATAGAAGATTGCATTCACACTTAAAGTAATGACCTATGAAGGAGACTAATTCAGCTTAAACCACCACCTCAGACAAGTAAAATTTCTTTACTTGTTCGAGATACCAAATATAATAATTAATTACCAATAGTTAATTAACTATTGGTTAATTTTTTAAACTGATGCTATGTTGTCAGGTAAAAGAAATAATTGTGCAAAATTTTGGCCTCATTCAAGATTGGGTGTCAGAGAAATTATGTCTATAAACTTTTTACCAGACAGACTTGATACAAGATTTGTAAAACAAAATAAAATAAAAAACTAGCTGCTGCATAGGTAGATCTATTTACCTTGACATCCTGGACTGTTTTCTGTTCATTGAGGTCCACAACATGAGTTTGGAGTGAGTGCACAAAGATAGGCATTTTGATATTTCTGTTTCTGTAAGCATAACAAACCATTAAAAATATTGCAAGCCAGCATGTAGGCTACTCTAAAACACATAATAAAACCTGAATTTATAAAAAATTGAAAGAAAAACAACAACTGCTGTGTGGGCGCCATCATTCTGACCATAGCTAATGAATTTATCTATTTTAATGAAATGATCCGTAATTGCTTTGCGACTGAATGGGGAAATATAAATCTAGATGTGTAATCTCATAATTGAAGTTGTATGAATATACAATTCTTAAAATTCAACAATTCATTTTAAAACTAGTTCAATTATTATTTCTGGCTGCGGGCCTGTATGCTTGCAGACTCAGATGACATGGTCATGGCCAGTTACATGAGATTTAAATCATTTAAATGTAGGATAAATTTGGTGCAGTTTGACATCTCTCTTTATTAATGTAGGCTTTCTTTGTGTATTGTCAGTTTACATTTTTTTTATCAAACAATTTTAGCAACAATTGTTCATTTTCATCATTTAAAAAAAAAAAAAATAAATCAAGAGGGAAGAGGAGTTTCAGTTTAGGAAAATAGATCTAAGTCTAGAATATATCTCTGTTTTGTTTCCCTAACAGTAACAAATCATTTAGATCTTGATTCTAGAACTAGAGTAAGTTATGCCCTCCAAACAGTGAAACACCTATGACCTATAGCCTAAAGGCAAAAAATTCAAAGTTTGATTTTGACAGTCATGACAATGCATTATTTGATAATGGTTTGAAATAGAAAAGAAAATGAATTATCAAAATCTTCTTTAGTTTAAGGAGAATAAGGATGACTACTTATATTTGTACCCCTAACCTACATTTGTTATTATGTTTAAAAAAGAGGCCATGAGTCTTCAATTAATTCAAACAAATTTTTCACACTTTGATTCCAAACACCAAAATTTATTCTAAACAGTCTCTATATTTTAGCATCATTAAACTCATATTTTAATTATATGTTAATATTAACTACATTTTAAGATCCCCAGGCATAGCCCCTCACATGAAATCATAAAGATGTTTTCAAATTATTATGCATAAATACGAACATAAAAAAAATAAAAATTTAATAAATGTCTAATACAGATGATATCTTGTACGACTTGTAATTGTAGTTTAGTAAAGGCTAGGATGGCCATTCTTGCCTAAATAGATGAATCTTCTGTATACTCTCTAGATCTATATAAATCTAGATTCTAGATCTATCTACTCACTAGTAAGTCTAGATCTAGGCATTTAAATTCATTCAATGTATCAAGCTCACTCTAAACATTTGCCCATTTATTCTCATTAAAAAAAAAAGAAACAAATCAAAAGCAACATCTTCAAATTCAATATAAGATCTAGTAGAATCTAGATTATTCTATGTACACAAATGGTTGTGCGGAATAAATTTTGATGAAATCAAACAACTTGGCTTAAGTATCAAATAAATCAGCTCCAAAAACAGAATAAATTTTGATGGGCTCATTAGCATAGTCATAGACTTAGCCGACCAAAAATATAGTCTTACCCACGGAAGAGGTAAAGTCATCCTGGTAACATGATAGGAAAAAAAACAACCCTGACTTACAAATTTGAATGGAAGGTATCATTGGAAAATGGACATGAATATTATAAAGCACAATAGTTTCATATTAAATATCAAAATAAAGAAAAGATGTAATATTGTAATGACCACAATAGCAGTGAGTTGTCAGATTCATGTAAAGTAACTGTAATGTCCAGAATAAATAATAAATAAACTACTCTACTCTAGTCCTCTAGACACTCTACTACTCTCTAGTGAACTATAGTCACTAGTGCTAGACTCTAGTAGACTAGAGTAGTGTAATCTAGAATAGCAATACTCCAATACTTTTCTTTTTTTTCCAAACTTTTGGACTATCGATAAAAGGTGGAATAGTCAATCTACTGTAAAAAATATTATTATTATCAAAAATATATTTACCAATCAATTTTAAACTAATTATAAGAAGTACTAAAATATCTGAAGATCTCAGAAAAAATGGTCTTATTTTTGGATCCTCGATTTTAAAGCTAAATTTAAAAGATATTTTAGGATCTTACCACGCCGTTGCACTGCGTTATGAAATATTTTAGAAAGGACTTGATGGAAAGCAATGTGGGGTGACGTAAATCGGAAATAAACCGCATGTATGGAATCTTCTTCGGAACTTTTCGGAGATTTTTACGTCTTCCGTTAATGACAAACTACGGAAATTCGCCAAACAGAAAGCGGGATTAGATCTAGATCTATATACAAAATGATACATCTATAGAACTATAGATCTATATTATTATTATTATGTCACTAAAGATCTATTATTAGATTCTAAACTAGATCTAGATAGATGATAGAGATCTATATTAGACCCCCAAGACTCTTAGTCTATATCACCTACATTCTTAGTTATAACTTAGTAGATTAGTACTATTATTATTAGTGTATAGACTATAGATCTGATTATTCTGATCTACTCTGACTATAGTGACTATATTATAATTATATATATCACTATAGTTATACTAAGTTATAGTAGATCTATCTATTATTCTATATATAAAATACTTCAATACTCATAGTAGTCATAGTCATACTCATGATTGATGATACTCACAACTCACATACATAGTCATACTGAATGATACTGTCAATAGACGAATAGTAGACAATACCCAATAATGAGAGTCAATGCAACATTAATTTAATAACAATACTTGAATTTGAATGATTGTCATTAATTATTAATCAAATTATTTATGTGAATCATTTATGAATACATAGAAATAAAATTATTAAAATTATACATGATCATCATCATGATATTGACATGATAATGATACATCAACTAATCTGACTAGTTAGAAGATTGATTTTAGAAATGACAGAGTCTGAGTTGATTCCCTGCTTAGTTAGAGTTGGAGAAAATGTAAAGAAATATCGACTTCTTAAACTTTTATCCGATCAGGTGATTAATTTAAAATTATATTTTCATATAGTCTAGATCTAGCATTTGTCCATTAGTTTTAATTTAGTTAATGGCATTATTAATAGTTGTCTAAGTATTAGAATAATTTCATAAGATAGGTTTATTAGATTTTATTATTATTAGATTAGTCTCATTAGATTCTACAGTTCTGCTATTCTAGAATACTAGATTCTAGATTTAACTATCTAGAGGTCTATATATATAAAACTTTATGTGTCAATCCAGTCATACATGTTAATCAATGACTTAAAATCTGCCAAGTCGTTAGCTTTACTGGCTGATTCAGGCAACCCATTCAATTATGATATCTAATGGCACAAGAGAAGAAGGAGCACTTACGAATTTGTTCTAGCGTATGAAATAAGAAATGTGCCTCTATCTTTGCGTCTTTTTGAGTATTTTATTAGTTTTGTTTTTCTATTTGTAAATTATGGTTTAGTCAAGTTTAGTGTTTTATGTATTATATCTACTTTACTCTTTATTCTCTCCTGAAGTGTCTCTAAGTTTAGTGATTTTATGGTGTTACACTAACCAAATTGGAATATTTGTTTGTTATAAATCTCACTGCTCTATTTGTATTGGTTCTAGTTTCTTTTTGTTTTCTTGAGTTGAAGGATCCCAAACAGAGGATTCATATTCTAATATTGGCCTAGTAAAGTTAAATAGCATTTTAATTTTATGTTTTTGTTTGATTTGTAAAAGTTTCTTTTAATAAACCCTAATTTTTTGCTAGATTTTAAAATATGAATATTTTTGAATATGGGGATTCCATGATAATTTTTCATTTATTTTTACACTTAGATATTTTGAGTTTTTAGTCTGTGTGACTGATTTACCATGAATAAAGTAAATAGTTTTTATTTGCTTTAGTTTTTTTTTTCTCTAAATAACTAACATTTTTCTGCGTGGAAAGACATTTAATCCAATTTGATTCCCATTTCTGTAATTCTTCCAATTCTTTTTGTATCTTTTTTTTTTTTTTTTTTTTGTTCTATATATTATCTATAGACTTATATCTATGACTTAATGTCTGTGTCAGACTTCACTTACTCTACAGTACACTTCACTGCAGTTGCATTTATATTATTGCACTAATTACAGTGTAATATAGTGTCTTATAATTGGTATTTACACTTACAGTTACCTTTAAAGTGTTGAGTATAATAATACTAGTCGTAACTAGTCTATAGATTTATAGATTTTAGATCTAGTAGTAGACCTATCAAGAAAGAATATCTAGATTAAACTCTAGATTGATACGATACATTATATTTTATACACTAGAGAGTCTAGAATCTAGAAAATTGAGTAGTAGTGAAAGAGGAAGAAGAGCAGTTGGTTGTGATGTGTAGTTCAGAACAAAAAAAAAAAAATTAGGGT
The DNA here is from genome assembly GCA_036873155.1 of Biomphalaria sudanica. Lineage (NCBI taxonomy): Eukaryota > Metazoa > Mollusca > Gastropoda > Planorbidae > Biomphalaria > Biomphalaria sudanica. The sequence goes on from JAZGLO010001988.1 coordinate 299,793, forward strand.
AGAAAATTTTGTGTTAGTCCTCGAACACTTTTTATGATACCTCCGTTCAAGTCACACTTTCAGAGTGGAACTTTCTGGGTGGTCAGAGGGTGGGTGGACACGATTATCAAAATCAGCTCTAACAGTTTTCATAGAAATTTGACAGTTGATGTACTCTTTCGGCTAAATATCAGATGGCTGTAGGTTTTATAATAGAGGAGTTTCCATCTCCTAGTCTGGTTGACCAACAAGGCTATAAAGCCCAGCCAGCTTCAGTGTTTACAATGATGAAGACCTTGTGTAGATCTGTGGCATGTGCTGAGTTATTTATTTATTTATCATGTATTAGGTATGCTAAAGGTGATTCGTTTAGGCTAACTTGAAGTAGGACGTTTTAACACAGATGCCCTCCTGAAGCACTATAACAATACTTTCTGGCATCAATTAGTCCTCACTGGTATAGAAAAAGTACCTGGAAGCCAGTAGAATTTTTCTATGAAAAATGAATTATTCACTTGCTAAAGTCTTTGATTTAAAAAAATTAAATATGAGTGCAGTAATTCACATGGTTATGCAAACCAATTTATGACCTGCATATTTTGCCATATCTTACTTAGACAAATCCGTTGTTAGCATGAGGTCCAGTTACATTGTCTTTTTCTCATTTGTGCCTGTCTTCGGCAAGGGTTGATCTCAAGTGTGACCTTCAACCTTTGTGAGTCCATTCCAGCTGTCTCTTTCAGAGGCAACCTGCTGTCAGCTTGCCAAAAAAAATCACTTTGGCCTGCGATTATCCCCATATGGGATAGATGTCCGATCTAGCTTTAAAGTAGGTAGTACTTCCCCATTGTCCACACCAGCCTTTTTTGAGGTAGCCCTAGAGCCCAGGTCTCAGAGCCATACCACAGTTTGGTGAGGACCACTGCATTGTAGACATAGATTTTCTTTTGGTAAATGAAGAGACCTGTTCTGCCATACTAAGTAATATAGCTATCAGCTAAATTAATTAATAAATATCTTTATATACTGTTTCAACAAACAGGTAACTATTGGAAGATCCTGTGAAGTTACCTATGCCATTTTGTCTGATATGATATCACGAAATCATGCTGTGCTCAAGCGTCAAAGTGATAACAGGTGGACAATAATGGATAATAAGGTGCAGTACCTCACATAAGTTCATTATAACTTTAGTCACTTAGGTCCACCTAATTTAATAATATATATAATACATCACTAGCCTGTATTACCATAGATCTCATTAATGAAAAACATAAATAAAGGTAGACACCTAATGGAATTGTTTTTGTTGTTTATGATACGACTATCTTACTTTCAGAGTTTGAATGGAATCTTCATTAATGGTAACCCTCTGAGTCCTAGCATTCCTTACACACTTCAAGATGGAGACATTGTGCAGTTTGGTGTCTCTGCGAAACCTAATACAGTGGCAGAGTTTGTTTATAAATTTTATTCTAAAATGAAGGTGAGTGCTGGAGATTTTGTGTGTGCAAGTGATTTAATTATTGGATTTCAAAACCAACAAACATTGCGCAGTTGAATTGAAGTCAACATATTTCAAAAAGCACCATAAACATTTTCAAAAATGAACATTCAGACATCATGTTTCCATTGTTACAAATAAAATATTACTGGATTTGTTTTATGTGATATTTCTGCTTTCTTGTAAAATAATATAGATTTACTAAAATTTGATTCAGACCTGGCTGCCAACTCCTGAAGAAAAACTAAGACCAGTAAGGGTTAATGAATTTAAAATAAAGAAGGCCTGTTGTATTGAATAAGATATGCAACACACATCTCAAATAGTTTTATCTAATTTCCATACTTACTTAATTAGCATGCTTTTTTTTTAAGCAAGATAAGGGTGGCTATTAAATACTGCATTCATCTTCAACTTCTTCATCTAGCCAGCTTTTGGCTGTTAAGCTGTAAGCTTTTTTTTTTTTTTTTTTGGCAGTATGTGCCATGGAAAAGAAGCTTGCTGTTTTTCTCCTCTGTTCTGCATTGCCATATAGTGTTAGTTATGCCAAGCTGTAGATATATTTTAACAGTTCTTTGTGCTGTACACTGGTAAATAAATGAAGAATTGTTTATTCTGCAGATTCGTGCTAATAACAAAAAGCAGAAACTGGATAAGGCAGTTTGCCAGAACAATGAGAGTACTGATGAATCAATAGAAACAGAAGTAGAGCATCTTAGGAGAAGAAAGATTCCTTGTAAAAAAGTAAAACAAAAAATTTGTTTGTGTAATTCTTCCATCTTTCTTCATTCTTTCACTAAAGATATTTCATGCTATGAACGTTAACAAGCTGTATTAATTCAGTAGCACTCTTATTAGCTGTTATTTGTTATTTTTTTTATTTAATTCTCAAACAGACAGCAAAGAAAACTCGTTTGAACAGCTTCAATTTTTATTATGAGCAGTATTTTTAACATTTACTATACAGCTTGTATTGGATGATCAAATCAATTTATTTCTTCTCCCCCACTAGGTTGGGTGTCTCTTATGTAGTATTTACAAGCACTAGATTTTGTGAAACTAATGAAAGTAAATCTCAGAAACTAAGGCATTAATATTCTTAACTTTCTATTTGTTATTCGAAAATGGGGATAAGACATAATGAATATGTTTAAGTCCAATCTAGTTCAATCTAGATTTTTCTTTAGTTAGTATACACTTCCAGCCTAAATTCATCTCAAACAGACAGCAAAGAAAACTCGTTTGAACAGCTTCAATTTTTATTATGAGCAGTATTTTTAACATTTACTATACAGCTTGTATTGGATGATCAAATCAATTTATTTCTTCTCCCCCACTAGGTTGGGTGTCTCTTATGTAGTATTTACAAGCACTAGATTTTGTGAAACTAATGAAAGTAAATCTCAGAAACTAAGGCATTAATATTCTTAACTATTCTATTTGTTATTCGAAAATGGGGATAAGACATAATGAATATGTTTAAGTCCAATCTAGTTCAATCTAGATTTTTTCATCTACACAAGTTGAATATATATTTTTTCTCATAACATCACTAGTCAAGTCAATCTTCTTAGTTCTTATTGAGATCTGTAACAATGGGGAAAAAAAAAATTCTGTCATTTAAATTCAGAATATATAAAATGTATGTATTCATTTCTTTTGCTCTTGGCTAGCCTGATGAAGAGACACATTTGAAAGATGACCAGATTGCTTTAGATTACCAAGTGAAGATTCAAGAAATGGAAAAGAGATTAAAGGAGAAAGAAGAGCATGAAAAAAAGGTATAAACTGTTCAGACTGTACGGTGAGGACTTTAGAAAATGTCTTGTATTTGTAGTTGTGCCTTCTATCAGTTGTTGTGGAAGTGAATAACTTGCGGGGTAGCCCTAGATACAACACAATGATGATAGTTCTAATTGTCGTCCATAACAACTCTCTCCTTCAATGGTTTCCTTAACAACCCTACCCTTCATTAGACTCATTAACACCCCCCCCCCCCCAACTCCTTTTTTTAAAAACCTTTTACTAAAGATTTGTATTTATGTGTCAAATGTTTTCTAAGACATCTTAAACCTGCATTTATCGACCATAAACATTGCTACAAATTGCACTTGCTACCGTCATAGGTTCAGGAAGAGTTAGAACGGGAAAGAAAAGAGAAAGAGAGCCAGGTCAATGCTGTCAAGGAAATGAAATTGAAAGAGCAAGCAATACTCCAAGAATTGGAGGATAAACAGGTACAATTTCAAGGTTAATGTTCATCATTACAAAATGTCATCAATTTGTTTGAAAAGGTTAATGCCAACGTTACGCAATTGTTGACATACTTTGCCTAATTATTCTGATGTTCTTCATTTAGAAACAATTGGACATTGAGAAGGAAAATTTGAAAAGAAAAATGCAAGAAGAATTAGAAGCAAATCTTAAAGAGCAGGAAGCAACTTTGTTGGCGCAATTAACGGCAGAAAAAGAAGCATTGTGGAATGAGAAGAAACAGGTGATACTTATTTACCATTAAGTGTAATACTCAGGTCAACCTTTTCTTGTGGAATGTAAAGGCTGTATACAAGCTAAGGTTTTGTTTTGTTTTGTTTTGTTTTTAAAACCTGCTTAAGCTCTGTTAATGTATAAGCTTTTTATATTGCTTCTTTATCCCTTAGTCTATTGAACCATTGGGGCACCACACAAGATGTTGACTGTCATTCTCCATTCCTGTCTTTTGCCTTGGATAGAATTGTATTCAATGATAGGCCTGTCCATTCTTTTATGCTGTCTTCTCATTGCTTTCTCTGTCTGTTTCTTCTTCTTTTCCCTGAAGAAAGGTCTTTGTGGGCGATGAGGACTTTGTGATTTGGAGTTTAAACTTGTGTTTTTTTTTATGGTGGTTAGCAGGTCATCATGGGGCCCACTTACTGTGTTTAGTAAATTTAAGCTCAGCTTATTTGAATCATTAAATATTCAACTGACTCACTAATTGAAATTCTTGTATCTCTGGAACTAAATATAACTATATCAAAATTATAATAAGGGTCACATGCCAGTAGAGCGGATCATATTTTGAACAAGTAACTTTAAAGTTGTTTTTCTTTCATGACCTTTATAAAATAATCAATACAGAAAATAATTAAATAAGCAAAAGCATGTGTTTGATATATCGTTTTATTGTCATACAAGCATAATTTAAAAAAAAGTTTTTTTTACAATGGTCATTTATGACTAATAATGAATAATACAGTTTCTTATTATGTGGTTGTGTGTTGTATACTTTAGATAAGGTCTCAGTGTCTTTTAAACGATTATGATATTACAAATTCACTAATCTGAATCTTCTAGTAATACTGGATTAATTTCTGTAAATCAAACTGCTCCTTTTTTACTTTATTTATTATAGCGTTAAAATTGCAAAAAGCAAAAGAACAGTTTCTCCAGTTAGCGTATTACTATCTTCACAATTATTACATAATTTATATTTCAACCTTCATATAACTTTCTAATTCTGTAATGCTAATATTTCACACCCACTGTTTTCAGATGGAAGAAAGTTTGTCCAAAGAAAATGCCAAAGTTTTGGAAGAGAAGAATAAAGTGTTAGAAGAGCAGCTGTTGGATCAAAAAGAAAAACTACAGAAAGTCTGTCACATTTACATTTTTGTCTATGGATTTTCTTTCTGAATTCATTGCACTTTTTTTTTCATTGCATTTTATTACTCAACCACTAAGTCATTTCATATACTTGGAGGCAAAAAGCTAGGATTATAATATCTGGTATAACTTCTTGATAAAAAAACTAGTCATGTTATACTAGGTATAAATTAGAGATAAAAAGAAAACAAAACTTATTAATGTAATACCTGGTATAACTTAGAGGTAAAAAAAGAAACACAACAACTAGCAATGTGAAACCAGGTATAACTTGGGGGTAAAAACACAACAACTAGCAATGTGAAACCAGGTATAACTTGGGGGTAAAAACACAACAACTAGCAATGTGAAACCAGGTATAACTTGGGGGTAAAAACACAACAACTAGCAATGTGAAACCAGGTATAACTTGGGGGTAAAAACACAACTAGCAAAGTGAAACCAGGTATAACTTGTGGGTAAAAACACAACTAGCAATGTAAAACCAGGTAAAACTTGGGGGTAAAAAAGCAAGTATTATAATACCAACTGTAACCTTGGGGTAAAAAACAAGTATTATAATACCAACTGTAACCTTGGGGTAAAAAGGATTGTTTTGTAATAATTGTGTTCAATCTATAAAATCCAAAGTGTTTTATGTTGGTAAATTTGAATTTTGCTGCGTGTTTAGATCATTGATAAAAAGGAGCTGGAGCAAAAAGTTCTAGAAAGCCAACTGGACAGCACCAAGAAAGAGAGTGAGATGGCCAAGTTACAAGTCTTGCAAGCCAGAGAAGAGATCTTATCTAACTTTGTGAACTTAATGGAAATAGAACTCCAGTGCTCTATTTGTAGTGAGCTGTTTATTAAGGTCAGGCTCATCTGGTGGAAATACATTACTGTCTATTTCAATGGTTTCAGCTGGAAACATAGCAACAAATAATGTCAAAGTCTTTACCATAGATACATCATTAACATTTTCTATTGTGTTTCTCATTTCATGTGAATAATAATTTGTTAAGACTTAAGCTGCCATGCAAAAGGAAACATTCTTGGGTCTGTTACATTCTTATCAAGCTCTTGAGAATGATGATCCCATTTCACTTTCTCTAAAGTGCGAAGAATGGTTGAAAAGGCCATCTTCTATGTGCACATCCTTTTCTTTCCTTTAAGTTAAGCTTTGTATATACAAGTCCTCACTAAGATACATAAACATGCTTGAAAGATTAATGCTGTTAAAGTTGTCAATTGATTAAAAAGTCTATCTTTTACCTTCTTGTATACTTTTAAATTATGCTTTGTATAATAATATGATTAACAATATTATGATACAAGTCCTCACTAAGATACATAAACATATGCTTGAAACATTAAAGCTGTTAAGCTTGTCATTTGATTTGACATCACATAATGAGATGGCAGGAGCAGAAATAGCTTTACTTTGATCTTCATATCGTCATTCATTCTCCTATGTTATGTAAATTCCCCTTTCAGACATTGTGATCTATGGGGCAGACGATGTAAAGGTCATCTGTTTCTGTGGACCATGTGGCCAGCACAGGGACCAACCGCATCTACTTTTCCCAAACTAATGTAAGGTACCCATTAGAGCTTGGTGGACTTTGAGGCGCCCTAAAGGTCCCAGAATTAAAAATCCCAGGATTCGAAACTGGGACCCTCCGGTTCATAAGCCAAGTTTTTTGCCACCACGCCTCCTTCGTATGTTAAGGGAAAAAAAGACAATAAATGTGAAATCTTTTTACAAATTGTGGTACAACTGAGTAGATTTGGCAAGGAAGTTTTTATAATTGTCGTAACATTTATCAGGCCACATCTCTGAACTGTGCACACGTCTTCTGCAAGCTGTGTATTAGTCAATGGATGAAAGTCCGTAAGGAATGTCCTGTCTGTCGCACTAGTATCACCTCACAGGTGCAAGCCCTGGCCCTGGACAGCTATATTGAGAAAATGGTTGAGCAGTTGAGTGATGAACATAAGAATAAAAGAAAAGAACTTATTTTGCAAAGGAAAGGTAAGAAGCATTTTGAAATAGTTGGATCAATCAGAATTCAAATCTAAATGTGTTCTGATGGAAATATTTCAAAAGATTTATGAATTGTGAACAAATTTGTTTAGTTTGTTTTGTTTAAAATAACACTGGGAAAAAAAAAACATTGTAAAGAATGTAGCCTCCTCTTTGACATGAAACACTGCTGTTCATGTTGATTTCATATGCAATTGCAACAACTAGCCAAATATATTTTCAACAGTACCTGGTGATTAGAAAACTTATTATTACCTTTAAAAAATGTAAATTTTCCTTTAAGGAATGAAACAATCTTAACTGTCTGCTACAAATGTTATATATGTACCAACCCTTTTGAACTACAGATGTCCTGTGCTTATCAAAGATTGGATGAAGGGAGATTCTAAAATCATATCCTTCACCCATATTGGAACAGGTCAAAAATCAAGATTACACTACAATGAATAATCAGCTATTCTTGATGATGATTATAAGCAAAGATATTTTTTAAAACTATTTTAATATAACGTATGTATAAATATGTAGGTCAAGGTGTTATATCAAAGAATACGCTCCATGTTTCAGCTGACCAGGACAAGTTTGACAATGTTAAAGCCGGTCCATCTACCAGCACTGACAATCGCAGAACTCGTGGGAGGATTCGTGGCACTGGCAGGACCCGGGGAAATAGAAGAGCTAATAGGGCAAGGGGAAGGTCTAGAGCACAAACATCAGGTTTGTTTCGATTCATTGGTGAAAATAGTGTGTATGGAGCCTCCATTTCAAGGAGCCATTAAATTAAGACTGAAAGTAAAACAAGTTTTGTTAGTTTAGTAAGTAAGTGTAGTAAGCAGACATCTTGTTTTGAGCTATCTATATCAAACACATGACTTTGCTTAGTGCATTATAAAATTTAAAAAAAAATAAATTTTTCATTTATCGCTCTCCATAAAAAAACTTCATTGATAAACAAAAAACCCCCAATGTAATGCATACAATTTCTTTGGTTACTGGCTTAAAAACTAACAAGCAAGGAACACAAATTGACAATTGATCTGTTTACTTTTATCTATAGTTACTTTCATAAACAAAAATTGAAACACCAATAATATATGTAAAACAAAAACAGTTGCTATAAATTCTTTTTTTTTTATCATACGTGTTGGTGAGAATAAAACAGTATACTTATGCCAGTGTGCAGCCACTTAATATAGCCCTGCATAATCATTTTCAGAAACAGCAAGCACTACATCAGTGAACGAACCAATAGTCTTAAGTGACAGTGAACACTTTAGTGATGATACTGAACGGGCTCTGAGATTTTTTGAGGCTGCTGATGATGTCATGTCAGGCTCCAGTGATGAAACGGATATGGACGACATCGATTTCAGAAGTGGCTCAAGTAGCAGTGAATCAGTCGAAGGAGAATCTGATGCTTACTATGGTGGTTACGGTCGTTGTTATAACTGTGGTAAGTGGTGCATTAACCTTTTTACCTGCTTGATTCAATATGTCCTGCCTTAGGTGACAAATTACCAAGTTCTTATTGTTATCATTTTATAGCAAGCAAAATATTTTAAAAAAAAACTTTTCTAAAAACAAAGCTTATTTAAGGTGAAGAACTACATACTTAAACTATAGCCCTCAGTAATGCAGAAGTTGTTTCCTTTATTCAATGGCAAACAGAATAATTAATTACCAATTTATTAATTGACTAGGCTAATGAATATTTGTGCAAAGTTTCATTGAGGTGTCCTGCATGGTTGGGCCACGAAGTGAATTATATATAGATATGGTCATGTGGCAGTTATGTTATTGCAATAATGTTGATTTTTGTATTATTGCTTACAATAAAATATTTGTCAATGTAATGAACATAAGTATAATTGTATGTATAAATCAAAATAAAATCTTTTAGACCATCCTGTTCATGTGTAGTCATTACTTGTAGATAACTTGATGTAAATGTATAAAAATGTGATGTGCAACCTTTATTTAAAATTTATTGTGTTATAAAAACAATGAAGAAAAAAAAACATCTGATCCTCATCGCTGCTGGCTCCCATGCTCGTATTTGATTGCTACCAAAGTTGGATGCTAATCGTAAATAGAAAAACAAACAAACTTGAGGACGAATGCTACTTGAGAATGCTGAAATACTGGGAGAAGACTACGAACAAGATTATCATGCTAGGCTTATCTTATCCTCATGCCGCTATAGTGACAATATACTTAATGCTTTCAGTTCATATAAAATCATTGTAAAAACATTTTAATTTTTTTAATCTTCAGGCTCCAGAGGTCACTGGTCTAATGGATGTCCTTATTGAATTCAGGAGCAAAAATATGTAAAGCAGCCTCTGCAGAAAATATTTGAAGCAGCCGAGTTCATGAATTTGTTTTCTTGAACTGATTGGGTGGTAATCATTACCACATCTGTACATAAATAAGAATGAATAAATTGTTAGTTATGGTACAATCCTATTCTGAGATGTTATATTGATCTGTACTTATAGTGAATGTGATAAATCTATAATCAACATTTTTCTTTTTATCTCTATATATATATGTATCAGTATGTAAAAACATAATGTTACCAGAATGATGTGACCAATTGTTCCCTTAAGAAAGCACCATGCTATTTAAAATATTCAGTGTTTTTTAAATTGTTTTTTAAAAGCCACCATAAGTAAAAAATTGCTCTTGTGTTTGAGGTATTTATCTGTTTGTCTATCATGTTTAGATATCTAGTAGTGAATTTGAGAATTTGATTAAATCTATATCCTTCACTCATAGACACAACGACTTTTGGTCTTCTGTTTTAAAATACATACATATAAACCATTCTTAAAACAAGGTGGCAAAGGCACACTACGTTCTTCATCGTGTTAGAACATCTGCTACAGTCTCTTTAAAAAATTGACTACTTTGTATAAAATAAAGTCAACAAAGGTTTTACATTTTTCTTCAGCAAAATCTGTAAATGATGATCATGCTCTCTTGTTAATTACTAATGTTTTTTTTGTTGTATAGCCTGTCTTTCTCCATGCTCCCCATAACATGCACATTGCACTCTGGTTCAAGCTCAATCTCTTTTATGGATATGGGGGGAAGGTTTCCATGCTACATTTAGGCTGTCAGCAAGCACAGCTCAGTTTTGGGGTGCATCTCAAATAAAATATTCCAGGTCTATGTTAGGATTCAAAATCTGGACCCCCTTTCCTCAGTTGGGAACAAGCAATGTTAATACTGTTGTGAATGACTTTGTTTGTTAATGTGTTGAATAAGTTGTACATAATCATACTAGCTCTGAAGGAATGCTTTGTGGTTAACTTTTTGTTTGCAATCAGTATTTTTGGAACCAAACTAAATAGCAAAATAGATTGGTTTTATACAAAAAGTAAGAGAGATATAAATGTAACATTTTTATCATAAAAATCTTCAAGATTTTACAGTTCAGAAAATAATAATTTAATTTTTTTTTGGTTACAAAGGATCTATAAGGTTGAAGGCTCAATAAAAAAAAGGAAAACATAAAACATGATAGGACTGAAGGGTTTTGTCTTCTTCCTTCTCATTTGTAATATTGGAGGGATCAATTAGCTCTGGATCTGGGAGAAATTGTAATTTCCAGAAACTGTCTTGGGGGGGGGGGGGGGGAGGGATGTTGTTTAGCCAGTGTCTTGACCATGTCTCTAGGAGCTGAATGCAGGCTTAAAGAACATGATCAACATACTAAGGTGTCGCTTATCTCAATTTTTATCTTTGGGAACATTGACTAACCATGCTGTGTCTTGTTCTTAGTTCCTAATGCCATGGTGGCATTTATTATGTCTATCTTCATGGTTTGATGTGTGCGTTTGCTGCCTTGGGCAATATTTGATGGACTTGTACAGCCATCTTTCTCTATTTTTTTGTTGCCTCTCAGGATACATGCACATGCCCATTTACACACAAGAAGAAAGTTAAATGATTTTAAGTTTAAGCACATACAAATTGTTAAATTTGTTCAGTAAATGGTTTATATTATAGATGAAACTAAGAATTAAAGTCGAAATATTTGTTTAGTATATGTTACATGCTACTAATGAAACTGAAGATTTTTTTGATGTGCCTAAAATGTCTTTTTTCACAAATCTCTTCAAGAGGGTTTTTTTTAGCACAGAATTTTTTCATGCAATTTTAAACTAAAACTGTCAATCTCATTTTATCATTTTGATGCAATGAATTGAATTCTTTGAAAAGTTGAAATGTTGGCTGTTACAATCAGTATCTCTCCTCATTATTTGCCTAGAAATAGATTTTTTAAATTCTACTTTTTATATGTATAGAAGTTTTACTCAGATTATATCCTAGCCACATAGTGAATTTTTCTAGTCAATAAGTATAGATAGTTCATAGACATTGTACTTAGACTAGTCAAACTTATACACAGCAGGCACGACATGGCCTAAATTGTGTCAATGTGACTAAAATCAAAATCAAATCAAAATCAATCAAACTTATACACACCAAAAGTTACTACTGATATTCTGATCTGCATAATTTGAATAAATGCTTGCAAATAGACACTTGGATATATATATCTGAGCTATTAAAAAAACAAAACAAACTTGACTGAGCTGCTGTACATTATTTAGATTTATGTATTTTGTTGGCAAGATGAATGTCTTAAGGGTCAACAGAGTATGAGATACATTTGAAAGTTTCAACATTTAAATTTGATATGTAAACTCTAATTAGGTTTTAAAGTATTAGTCCTAAGCCAGGTTCTAAAGATATAATGTTATCTTGTAAATAGTGTCACCTTTTTGTAAAGTAAATTTTATTGCATTAAAAAAAAACTACAAGACCAGCCTAAAGAATGTTCTAAATAGTCTACAAGTATTTGTGCGATTACATCATTTACTTAAGTGTTTCTATATTCGTTCAGTTGTATACAAAATAAGAGTAATTCACTCAACTACATATGTACCGTCAGGTAGTTATATATGTACAGGTATCTCAATACAAGGCAAGGTTTCATTGTATGGTTTTAAAAGTTTTAGAACATTTTCGATAGTATCTATGATGTATATGAATAATTTAAATTCATGCTGATTAAAACTTTAAAGAGAACATCTTAAAACTAGAATGTTACTTTACCAACTTACAAATTTCTGTTTGATTGATCCAGTGGAGATTTGCTTTGTTTTGCAGTACTACTTATGTAGTTTGTCCAATATAGTTAGCTCCCTTGTTTTATGTGGCAGACAACGCATCTTGTTTTAAATATATGAAGTTGTTCACTTCTTGAAGTGTTTTGCGTATGTTATTACCACAGTTTCATTGCTACTGTTACATGAGTGTTGCTAATGCTTCTCTTGTTAGTTGAAAACATTCATGTGAAATAGACTATCAAGCTTTGTGTTGGTGTGGTTTTCATAAATGCCAGGAAACCCTATGACTTGGCAGAATTTAAGTCATTGGTTAACATGCTTGACTAGATGCATGACGCGTAGGACATAGTCATTGTCTTTTTTAAAGTAACATCTGTATATATAAGATAAGAAGATATGTCTTAAAGTATCACAAATACATAAATATATTTTTCACAGTCAATCTGCACAGCCAACATCCTCCAAAGCTTCTACATAATGCTTTTTTAAAAATTATTTCTAATTTCTATCAAAGCCATTGGTTTGATTGTCTTTCAGATATATTACTCTCTATGTGTACATGAGCTGACCCCCTCCCTTTTTTACAAAGCTTATATAAACTCACTCTGACTGTCATCTGGAAAAAGTTTGTACACTTTATTTCTCTCCCACCCAATCTCGGATCAAGCTGAAATTTTGCCCAATTATTTCTTTTACTTGACAACACAAGAATAAAAAAAAACAATTAACCAATTAGCTTATTAATTATTGGTAATAAATTAATTTGTTAAGTATGTCAAAGACGGGAAAGAATTTATACTTGACTGAAGTGGTGGTATAAGCTTAATTAGTTCCCTTTATAGGTTGTCTGAGTCTTAGTGAACACAACATGAAACATAGGAAGAGACTATAGAAACAATAGATAAATATACAATCTGCCATGCTCATAGGTGCTCCACTAGCAGAGTGGTTACCGTGTTGGCTTGAGAAGGCTTGAGCCATGAGTTCGAATTCAGGTCATTTCACTCTTTTCTTTATTTTTATAAATGCTTTCTTATTGTTAGTCTTGACCTATTACACATTTAATTATGAAATTGATTGCAACTGATTAATATAAGATTTGTTTTTAAAAGTATTTTAAAAATATTTTCTTGTTTTTTTGGGGGGTTTTCCATTTTGGATTTGTGTTTATTTGCATTTAATAGGACATGGCAAATCCATATAACTTCTTATTTAATAAGGTCAGTCTTAAAAGGTCACATGACTTAGTTCATTCCTCATGAAAGAGTTAGTGACACCCAGAATTCTTCACACATATGCACGCACACACACACACACAAAAAGAATGAATTGAATAGTTGAGGTGGCTCATGGCTTTTAATAGCTATACCAAAAATATTGACAATAGAATACTATTTGTAGACTCAGTAAATGGCTTGTTAATCACAGTTGAAAGTAAGCAGTATAAACAAAATATAATACTTTGAAATAATACATAATTCAACAAAGTTGTTGGAACTGAAAGAGTAGTTCAGTTGTCTCCACATGCAACATAATACTGTACATTCAACAAAAATATTCTGTGCAAGTTTAAAACTAACAAAATTAAGCTTGAAAATCTATCAATCTCTTTAGCAAGAAATTTTTGCAGCAAATATTTTTTTTCTCAAATAAAATGTTATAGGCAACCAACTTTTAAAATCATAGGACTTGGAAATAATTAAAAAATCATTATTCAAGATGTTTTGGCTAATACAAAAAAAAATGCATTTTAATTTTTACAATCATCTTGAGGTGTTCAATTCAAATATCTGGTTTACAAGCTTCAAAATAATCTAGTTTTGAGTTCATACTCTTTGTGTTTGAATTTTTATGTAAAACTGTTAAGTCAGAATAAAACAAAGTAGATGGATGTTATCATATTGTTAAGATCAATTAAAGTTAATCTAACAATGGCTATATGTGTTGTTTCAAACATAGTGTAACTAAAGCTACTTGTTTCTTCTAATTAAAGCATTGTTTTGTTCTATTAGTGTGCCCATACAAGTTCATCCTATACAGCATTAGTGTCCCTTCTGAACATCAGTTCACTTTGATACTTTGATGTCTCATGATGAAAATCAGGTCGCAACAGCTTGGCTCTGGGTGGCATTTTGATTTTCTCTCTGATGCGTGCCCAGTCCTCGACATTGTAGTGCATTTGTTCTCTCTTCTCTAGAAAAAGGTTGTCATCGTGCTCATAGTTTGGGACTCCTCCTAGACAGGCATTCTGTAGACCAGAAGTGTCAAGCAATGGAAGAAATAGTTATCATAAAACAAAAATTCATCTAATGAGTTTCTATATAGAAAAACAAAATATATATTATATATAATGCCTTTTGGGTTCATTCATTTGGAACTTTAGGATGACAATGAGATTACCAAGCTGTAATGTTGTCTCAAGACTCCATCTTTAATCATAGGCTACCAAAACAAGTAATCTCTACATCATTTGTCTTGAAGACAGAGGCGGCCTTAGTAGTGCACAGGGTCCTGGGTGAGTGTCATATCACGGTTACAACTGTGTATGATGGGTTGATGGTGACTAAAGATTCTTTTCATTGAAGGCCTCTTAAGGCATGGAGCCTGTGGGCGATTGTCCCTCTTGCCACCCCCTAAAACCACCTCTATCGGAGACAACTTGGTCTTAGGGCATCAAACAACTAATAATTTACATGACTAACTTGGACCTTTAGGGTACGGGCCAACTAATTAATTTACTTGGACTCAGTTACCAATGTTAGGTACTAAACATGAAACTGATTTTGAAAACTATCAAGGCCAAAATTTAAACCCAGAACATTCAGCTTTGTAGCCAAGAGATCTACTACAAAATTCACCACATTCTTAATAACTTATAAATAGAAAGATTTAATCTAGATAACCAGACAATTTTCTGTGAACAAAGATTTGTGTGTGAACTAAATGATCAAGAAGCTCATGTCTATGTTTCTTAAATCACCTCAGTGATGATATTTCGATTCTGCATGTCAGTTTTCCATTCCTGAACATACAACTTGGGCACTATGGGATGTGATCTGGAATACTCTGGGATTCTAGAAAAATAAAATTAAAAAAAAACAAAAACTTAAAAAAAACACTAAAAGCCTGAAATTCAACCTCAAGAGATTAAACAAAATTGAGCTGACAAATATGTCAGGTTTTAATGCCATGTAGCCTAAAATGGTCATTTTACCTGTGCATCTAAGTTTTTCTAAATTTATTTATAATTTTTAAAAAGTTTAATGAAAACAGTGATAGAAGAAAGTGTGTGTACCAGTATTCTCAGCATATGAAAAAATGAAAGAACAGAAGGTATTCTTATTTAGCAGTTAACTAGCTAGAGTTTGTAACAGTTTGTCTGATGTTTTATCTTTAAACAAAATATATCAGTTTTTTAAATTTATATCATTCTCATAATATTTGTATACTTATACTTTGGCTTCTTTATAAATCCTTAATTCAACCAAATAATTAATAGCTTTTCGAAAAAAAGTAGGATTATATTATTTCAAATGTAAAAAAATTATTTTTAAAAAAATTAAGACTAAGTTTAAACACAATAATTAAACATTTTTATATTTTGATTTTTGTATCCCCTTCTGCCATCTTTTTTGTTTAAAATTAAGTTTTCTTTAAACAATGATTTTATTAAACATTTTTATATTTTGATTTTTGTAAGCCCCCCCCCCCCCCCCCCATCACTTCCAACAAGAAAAAAATATACAACATACTTATAACCATCAAAATCAAATGAATAAGACTGACCTATATGTTATGTAACAAAGGATTACATTAGAGTAAGTGACAGAAGAATGTTGATCAGTATAATAAGTGCTATCTCTAAGCATATGGAAAATATTTAAAAAATGATTGCAAATAGAAAAAGACATTCAAACCTTTTCTACAGTACTAAATACACAATAATTTGAGAAGCAAATAAAAACAATTAAAAATTATTTTTTTTAAACATGTAGAAGAAAAAAATATTAAAATAATGAAGTAAAATGTTTAAAATAATGAAGTAAAATGTAAAATGTTTAAAATAATGAAGTAAAATGTTTAAAATTGAGATAAGCATACAAGAGAATGTAACATACAGAGATATATTCTTAGCCTAAATTACAGTAAGAATAGAAAAGGAATACATTTTAAATATTATTTTCATACAGCAAGGCTAAATATTAAAGAAAACTGATTACGATTCTTGAGTAGAATGCTTAATCATAAGAAACTCACCAGATCTTTAATACTCTGGACATCCTATAGTATAATGACCTTTCATCGATCATCAAAGAAAAACTTTTTAATGAATGTAAGAAATGGGTATGATGGGCTGGTGTCTGATCTGTGTGTCTCTAATGCCACTACACACTATATGATAATTATATATAATGCAAATATCTTTTCCTGAATGCAAGGGATATTCCTGGTGGAGAATTCAGATTTCCCTTGACATTGAAGGCTTTGACTTAAATTTAGAGAGTCTATTCAGAAATATATGAGCAACCAAGCCTTTCTTATTTGAGATAGAAACTGGACATACAATCAGAGGCATTAGCAAAACATGTGCCTGGGGCAAAGTACATTATTGGTGCCTCCCCCCCCCCCCCCATTTTTCAGGAACATTACATAGAACTATAGGCTGCATCTTAAAGCCGTATCATATATATGTCCTTGGAACAACAACATACAGCAGAATAAGGCACATAGAAAGTCATCAGCTGTAATGTGTGGGAATAGACATAATGAAAAGAATCAAAACCAGGCCAACACATTAAATGCCCCTATTATGCAGTTCTCAATAATTGCTTCTCTTTTCCTGTTATTCTCTGTCTCACCCTGTCTCTATTCAATCATTGTGTTGTTTTTTTTTAGCAATGCTTTTCATTTCAACTTTCAACTAAATATTTGTTTTAACCATTTTCATCATTTTTACATACCCGATGTGCACAAGCTGAAAAGGATTTGTTGGTCAAAGCAATAGATGCTCAAAAGTTAATAAAATATTAAAAAAGGAAGATTAAAAAGTGCTCCAATAGATTAAAAAAGGGAGATAAAAATGGGCTCTGTGATTCAACTAAAAATTGACTTGAAATTAGTATAATTATATACTGGTAGTTAAAATTTTTCTTACTTTTGAAAACCTTTTATACTTGTATCTTAATAAACACAGTGCATGGGTCAAATCATGAAAATCACAGTAGAGATATCAAAAGCTATGGATCACTATTTAAATAATTAAGATATCTCATCATAAGAAATATGCAGACATTGCTATTAAGCGAATAATCTGTTTAAAAAAAAGATTACATAAATATTTCTTACCTTTTGGGTTTTATGTCCTTACTTAAATAAATACACATATATTTCATTTAGAAAAATGCTAAATTTGATAAGGGCCTATAAGTCCTACATCTTTTCTTGCTTTTTTTTTTTTATTCTAAAGTCTAGCGGATAAGTTAAAAAATACAGACTATATGGTCAAATCAACATTAAAATGTCATTATTAAAGAATTATTATTTTCATTAATATTTAGGTTTCTATATTACTAAAAAAAACAAAAAAAAAAAAGAAATAAAACTTTAATGTACTGTGTTTTTTTTTGTTGTGTGTGCAAATAAGTACAAAGCAACTGATATTTTATTAAAAGCCATGGATACTCTATTTAGATTACATTGTCCAATTATACAAAACAGAGCAGAAAGGGATTAGAATTCGAGACCTCTGTTCTTTGTAAGTTGGCATGGGATGTGCACACATACACACAATATGATGGCAACAAAATGATGCTTAAATAATTCTTTTGACAAAGCAATTTAAAAAACAACATTAACCTATCTTCTTAGTTACTATTTAATATAATGCATTCTCCAAAAGAAATGTTTCACTTTAAAATATCTGATCACTTTAGTCCACTTATAAAATTGAAGTTTTTGGATTCCTATGTTACAAAATGGATAATTTCAGTTTTATTAACCCTTTCATTGCTGAGCTGTTTTACAGTGAATGCATACAAAATGGAATTACATTTCTAATGCTTAGAGGCTAAACTACCACACACGTCTTAAGGGTTAAGGGGTTTAATTAAATATAGATCTACATAAAGATGATTGGTTTTGGAAGTAGAAAAACTGAAACAGTGAGACTTATAGATATAGATAACTAAACATGAAAAGTTAATGAGAAATATTTTAAATGATAAAACCATTGTGGATGTTTTTATTTTAATTTTAAGTGCAAAATGATTTATTTTATATTATTTTTCAATTTTATCATACTCATGATATAAATATGATCTATTTATATCATAATTATATACTTAGACTTAGTAATAACACTATTTAATACTAACATTATATTTTATAGTTATACTATAATAATATTAATACTATAAGTTATAGTACTGGCTCGATGATGAATGATTATGATGGGTATACCGAATGATGTACTTTTATGTAGTCATCCTGTAGATCTCTAGAAATATTAGAGAAAGTTTAAAATTCAAACAAGGTTTCATTAATTCAACAAAATGTCCAATAAAAAATAACTTTTTTTTTACCTCGGGGTACTGTACGTAAATAATGTTTTCCCTAATTGACTAGTAATAGGCACTCGTCTGACCTTATCGCCGGCCATTTTACAACAATTGGTTTCTAACGTGTGGTTATCTCTCTGAAATCTCATTCACAAATCTCGTGGTGGGTGGGTGGTACAGAAAGTTTTTACAAAATCACTTTCATTTATATATAATCTCTAGATCTAGATCTAATCTACTAAAAGATCTAATAAATTACGATTATATTTTTAGCTTTGCATTTTCATTATGCATATTAAATAGATTACCTTGGTCTTTCTGACAAACCCCCACACCTTTTTTTTTTTTTTAAAAAGTACGGTAACCCTGAACAAAATTTCTCCTGTTCATAAGTTATAGCCTCCCTTCATAAATTGTTTTCAAAATGGCATCCTATGAGCAATTTTAAAACATAAACAAGCAGCTGATGCTTGGTAAAATCGTTCATTAACACATTTATGGTAACATAATATATTTCTATACCTATAGATATAAGTTTGGGACTACTCATGAAGCATTTTAAAAAAGTCTCTGAAGTCTAGATCTAACACTCAGTAGACTAAGAGTAAGACTGACTTGACTGCTCAGGCTCAGGCCACTCAGGGCTGTCAGTCACAGTGTCACTCGGCTCAGTCCAGTCACCGTGTCAACTGTGTGTGTGTCAAAGACTGTTGTGTGCGCAACTGTCAGACAGAAGTTTGTGTGTCACTGACAGTGTCAAGTGAGAGTCAAAAAGTCAGTCTTATGTATGGGCCTATGACTTAGAGTAGTCACTGAGTTAGTCACCATGGTCCATGCCATTGCCATATTTAATATTACTATTTTTAGTGAGTGAGGTCTGGATGGTGACTGTGGAATGTGGATCTAGATTCTGGATTCTAGATCACCTAGCTAGACTTGAATCAGGTTCTAGACAAAGATAGAATAGATCATAAAATGATAATAATATAGAATATAGATCTGTATATATATATTTAGAATCTAGTCAATCTAGAGTACTTTACTTTGTGTCTTGAGTCCAGATTCTAATCTAAATCTAGTTTCTAGATCAGATCTGGATTCGAATCCATATTTAATTATTTTTTTTAGACTTTCAATAGTAGAATGTATATATATCATAATATATGTATAATTATAAGACAATAATGTAAGTATTTTTAGTAAAATTAGAATTCAATCTAGATCTAGAATAATATTTAATGTTACTTTGATACAGGTATTTATAAATACATCTTAAATCTAGAATAGAGAATCTACTGTAGTCTATTGATATTCTACAGTGTTACTCTACAGTGATACAGTGATTTTTGTAGACTTCTGTGACTCTTGACAGTCTCTGAATGAACTCTTAATGTTGTGTCTATTCTATTTACGTCAAGTTTCTGTTGTATTTTCTTTATATGAGAAAAGAGTCTCAAATTTCAAATAAGGATCAATAAAGCAGTCTTAGGCAAGTACTGAAAAATTAGTAGAGCTCATCCTTCCCAAGAAGAAATATTTGCCTCCATCAGGATTAGAACTTTATTCTTCATTTTAATTGCCATTGCCAAGCTCTCTAACACAAAGATTTGCCCTTTACCTAGACTTTGAAATATAAAAAAAAAGTTCCCCTTTTAGACCTTGTAATCTATAGTGCAGATGATGTTAGGTCATCTGTTCCTACGGCCCATGATTAACAAGGGTGTCATTTGGCCAGCACAATGACCAAGCCCCTTTACTTTTCCTCAACTATTGTGAGGTACCCATTAGAGCTGGGTGGACTCAGGGGCACCCAAAGATCCCAAAATTTAAAATCCCATTCTTCACCAGGATTCGAACACAGGACCCTGGTTTGGAAGCCAAGCACTTTACCTCTCAGCCACCATGCCTTCCATTGTTATATAACTACTGGTTTTTATAATTTTTATAATTGTTTTTTTTTTTTTTTTCTTTGTGTCTTGAAGATTTTGTATGGATTCTAAATGGAGAACAATATTGTCAAAGATTTTGAAAACTTGAAGGTGTTTGTGAAGCGGAACTATATCATGGATGAGTTGGTGCAGGACCTAACAACAGCACTAGAAGAGACTGCTAATGTTGGCAGACCTGGCACATTACAGGCAGAAGGTGCCAACTCTAGTACATATCCTAGGAGATGCATGAAGAAGCGCAGAGGTCTACGGCGCCCTGCCTCGAGTAGTTATTATTGGAAAAGGGGCACCATAAGTGAGGCCTCAGAAAGCAGTGTAGATGAACACCCGAGAAGAGACTATGCTGGAAATGTCATTCACAGTGACTCTGACGATTTAGCCGCCTGCCATAGAATTCCTAAATTGACTGTACCTCTTGTGGATCCTATACCACCAGTGGAATCTGATTCGTTCACAGAGAATTTCTCCCCCCTACGTCCTCAGAGGCGCAGGAGGAAATACAAAACAATGGCGGTAGATTCTTCTCCGTTAACTGATCAGTTTCCTTCAGATGCAGACTCAGCCTCAGGAGACAAACAGTGTGGTAAAAGAAAAGAAGAGTTACCATTAACTTGTGAAAAATCAATTTACCCAAGCTTTAGAAGCACACCGTCCTATGTCTCTCATGCTGTAACTGCTGGCAAACGAAAGCGAAGCAGCAAAAGCCGCGTAGACTACAGCTATTGTAGCCGACCAGAGTTTTCGGCGCAGGGAATGACTTCAAGCATGGACAGGATGGAGGTCGCTAGTGTGTCACAGTAAGTTTGATCCTCTAATTATGTCAGTATTCTAACTGATAAACATTGGACCTGCAGAGATATTAGCTGTTTTGAGACATTCCATTATTTGGTTATTAATTCATTTTATTTTTTTGTCAAAGGGAGAGTTCCTTGAGTAGCAGTGAGTTTGACAGTGATCTGAATGTAAACAATGAAGATACTAGAGAAGGTAAGCTCATATTTTGATATTTCGATTTAAATTGTTTTAACAGTAATGGAAGATTGAATAATTTGTATTAGCCTTCGCAGAGTTACAAGATGATAATAATTACTTAACTAATAATAATAATAATAAGGCTTGTCTTCAAGTCCAAAAATTAAAAATTAATGACATAATCATTCTTATTGAGGAATTGTGCAGTATTTCTGGTGGAAATACAGTTGCAGCCTCCCCCCCCCCCCCCCCCCCCCCCCCCCCGCTTCTTCACTAGATTGTTTAGATCTAAATAAATAAAGAAGGATTATTCATCATTATGATTTATTTAAAATGTTTGTTTTAAAAAGTCATTATATTTACAATTAAATCAAAACACTTTTAGGCATTTAAGAAACTTAACATTGATCAGTTATCTCATGGTTAGATTTTCATACTCAAAACTAACAACTTAATTAATAAAAGTTTCTGTATAAAATCATGCTTGGCGATGTTTATTTATTGAAAATTGTTTTTTTTTCTATAAGTCAAATCGTAAAATATGTTCCAATATTTTCTATTTCCAGCTGACGATGAGCAAAGTGATTTCTTCCATGAGCCAGGACCAGCTTGCGGTATTCCAGACATTGTTCCCTGGTGGGAAAATGAAAGGGTAACAGATGAACCTCTTCGCATCGATTCAGACTTTGAAAAAATATTAACTGGAACTTTTGCACATTTACCCAAATTCTCCAACTCTCAAAGCTTTAAGGCCAGAGTGGGCAAGCTTATATCAGGGGTAGAGTCCTGTGTTTGTTTTCTGTTCCATAGAGTCTTGTGTTTGTTTTATATTCAAAAGAGTCTTGTGTTTGTTTTCTATTCCATAGAGTCTTGTGTTTGTTTTCTATTCCACAGAGTCTTGTTTTTTTTTCTATTCCATAGAGTCTTGTGTTTTCTATTCCACAAAGTCTTGTGTTTGTTTTCTATTCCATAGAGTCTTGTGTTTGTTTTCTATTCCATAGAGTCTTGTGTTTGTTTTCTATTCCATAGAGTCTTGTGTTTGTAGAGTCTTGTTTTGTTTTCTATTCCATAGAGTCTTGTGTTTGTTTTCTACTCCATAGAGTCTTGTGTTTGTTTTCTATTCCATAGAGTCTTGTGTTTGTTTTCTATTCCAGAGTCTTGTGTTTGTTTTCTATTCCATAGAATCTTGTGTTTGTTTTCTATTCCATAGATTCTTGTGTTTGTTTTCTATTCCATAGAGTCTTGTGTTTGTTTTCTGTTCCATAGAGTCTTGTGTTTGTTTTCTATTCCAGAGTTTTGTGTTTGTTTTCTATTCCATAGAGTCTTGTGTTTGTTTTCTATAATCTAGAAACACAATGTCTCATTAGTAAAAATGTCATTTAGGTCACCACATAAAATGTGATTGTAAGAAAATGAAAAGAAAGACAGATATACTTGCAAGAATTATTATTCAACTTATCATAAGCTTTATTTTTCAACTTATCACACTTGTGGTTTATCTGTAACGCATTTGTTATATGGAATGGCAAAGGTCATTAATGTTTCATATTTTTGCTAACTCATTAATCCAAAAAAAATAACCTCTTTTTTCAGACTGGCAGAGAGTTTCGATTAGGCAGACGCAAACTCAAGGGCAAGGTGAGTGAAAGTTTTGTTTTCACACATTGTGAAGATCCTAATGTTAACAATCACAAGGATTTTACTTTGAAGTTAGAAATTGTTACTTTAAGAGGGTTGTTTAACGTTATTTACATTTCAAAATAATTTATTGCAACCTTAAATTGTGAATTATTTTTTTAAGATTCCTGAAAATCTTATTAACCTGAAAAAAAAACACTTAATTCTAAAACCAAAATCTCGTCTTTATACTAGATTTATAATATAAATAATATTTTTGCGGATAGTCTTGTTGTATTTGAAATGCATGTAGAGATAATACCTTAGAAATGTTGTTCTGCTTTTCTTCTTGTTCATATAGAGATAGATTTTTTTTGGTTAAGGTTTATGTTTATATCCACAAGTAAATTCTCTAGTTTATATTCCCTTTCCAACTGGCTTGTTAACTAATCATTTCTCTTTTGCTTCCCTTAAATACTTAAATCTTCTAGAAATGATTCAAAAAAACAATTAATCCTTCTTCACTTCCTTGAAACTTCTGAGCTATTTTTAAATGTTTTTGAAAGAATGGCCAATTTCCCCAGTAGTAATGTCACAGACCTAATAATCCTTGTAGATAACTTCAGTTATCATTAAATAAGCAGTAAATAATCACAATTTCTATTGAAATTTGTTAGACATTAATAAAAAATTTGGCAGAAGTCTTTTTCTATCACTTTATATTATTGATCAAACTGAATCTTTAAATATTTGAATTTTTAGTATGAATTGGGTCTATAATGTCTGCAAGAGATACAATTTTCTATTCACATTGTTTTTGTAAATATCAAATCACCATCTTTTTATTAGTGGTTTTCTAAAGGTGTATTTTCATTTCAACACTTCTAAACTCAAATGAGTATTTGTATAATTTCTTTTTAAATTTAAAATGTTACTTTCATTTTGGTTAAAATTATTTTTTTTTTAAAGCGCCAAACTTTTTTTTTCCCCTCTTTGAACTCTTAAATAAATCATGTTATTGTAATGATCTGGGAACTTTCATGTCCCTCATTAAAAGAAGAGATTATTTCTTCCTTTTGAGATTGTCAGTGACATCATGTTACAGGTAACTTTTTTTTTGTTTAGATGCCTCGCTATACAGTTGGGAAATTTTTACAAGACAGAGAACTCTGGAACCGCATGCAAAGTCACCATGCCAACTCACAAGTACCAGGGTCTGCTGCCTGTAGCAACATCAACAACAGTAACAGCCATGGGGGAGAGTTTAAACGCAGGAGGCACGTGACAAGGAGTGCCGCCAGCATTGACGGTACACATTCATTTAATGATAATAGTGTTTAATATGATTGTATAAACTTGATAGGTGTGGCTGGAAAGTTTTTATTTCTCTGAAATGGAAGTCCATTCTTAATTTATTTCTCAGCAGTGTATGTTTGTTTAGATCACTTTGTTTGAAACATAAGTCTTATTTAATGGTTGGACCATTTTGCTTGAACTTTGTTGTAGTTCAGATTAGTTTGAACATAAATTCTGGTAAACAAAGTTTTCTAAATGGGATGTCTGAACTACAGGGATAGAATTGTAAAATTTATGAATATATAATTTTTATTGCACATTTTAAAATTAGTTTATACAAATTTGATTTTGCAAATTGTAACGAGTGTTTTCTTTGCTTTTAAAACTTTCAAAAGATTATATCACTTTAAAAAAGTATTTTTCAAAATCCTCTCACTTTGTTTCTAATTTGTCATATATCTTGACAGGAATGAATGGACAGTGTTCTGATTCTGTGCAAGAGTCTAGCTCTGGCCTGGCTCCAAAGGTGAGTCGTTCCAACGGCAGTGGGAGCATAAAGAGCCCTGTAACTGCTGTAAGGAAGAATATTAGGAAGAACAGTGCCAGCTACAGTGTGTCTGATTCTTGATTTCTCGGCTATGGATTTTTCAACAAAACCACCAAACATTACATCATTGAGTGCTGTGAATGTTTTCTTTTTTACTGTTGCGAGGGAACGTTTTTTTTTTTTTTTTTTAAAATTCATTGTATGTGCTTTCCTTAACAGTTTGTGATATATTATTTGAGTCTAGAGCCTAAAGCAATTTTAACGACAACTTTTTGTTTTAAAAGATGTTTTCTTTTTCCATTGAGAATACGTTCAAGACACTTTTTTTCTCTCCATTTTTTAAAGTTTAAAAATATGTTGAAGGTTACAGGTCTGAAAAGTCGAGACTTTTAAACAATTTTATTTTAATTGCAACATTTTTAACTTTTAAAGTTAATTAAATAAAAATTATAGATGTTAAACTAATTTGTTGATGAATTATAAAATATTTTGATTAACTCTATGAATGGCAAAAACAGGCATTCTAAGTGTGATTATTTAAAGAATAAAAAACGTTTGAAAGGCGATATTTATACTTTGACACTTTTGTTTGGCTCTGAAGTAAAAAAAACCCAACAGCCAACAAAATAAATGTTTTCATTGATTCACACAGTGACATTGATAGAAATTCTCTACATTTGTCATCCACTTCAGCATTGACATCATTATTTTTGTCAAGTGCAGACATGCCTACTGCCCCACATTATGTGGAACCGTCCTGCAAAATCATGAAATAAGCTCACATGTTCCGCCATTTTGCATTGACAAATTTTTGTTTTGCCAAATCTAAATTCTGACAAAAAAAATTACAGTTATTTTCATTATTTATTAATATTATTTTGGCTCCTTTTTGTCTCGGAAGGTAATGGATGCGCCTAGATGAGTCACTGGTTTTGGTTTCATCTTGAGATGGGGCAGAATCTGGTGTGGCTAATCAAGCCAATTCTAGAGCGGCAGACTTTGCCACAATTCGTGCATGTATATGCATCTGATTCAATGCTAGCTGACATGGCAGCTTTCTTTTCCTCTTGATTAAGGCCGCTTTGTTTCTTTTGATCTCAGCGAGGATCATCCCAGCACGCACAGTCTGTCTCCATGCACTCCAGTCGTTGGCTATTTCTTCCCACATACTTTCGTTGATTTCTGTGGCTCTCATGTCTCGCTTGCAGACATCTCTATAGGTTAGTTTTGGGCGGCCCTTGGGTCTGACTCCCCCCACAAGCTCAGCATATAAGATGCCATTGAGATATAAATGACACAAAAAGAATTTTGAAAATTGGATAATGGGTTCAAAACTTTTTAGTTAATTTTTCGGACCTCTTCTTTGTCTTTGTATTTTAAAGAATTTTTTTGTCCCACTTTTGGTACATGTCTTGTGAATAATGTTTAAAACTTTTCAACTTCTAAACATAGATAAAGTATACACACATACATTAATAAATAATTAGGTAACCAGTTTTCAAATCTTGCAGAAGTACCAAATTTCACCTGCAAAGTCAAGGTACTTGCTATGAAATTCAGTTCTGATTGTATTCTTGGAGGTTATGTGAATTCCTTCTACTTCATGCCAGCAGGTGGTGTTGTCTTGAATAGTCTGGTGTTCAACTATTTTTCTATCTAGAAGAGAAAGATCTGTGATACAAATGGGCAGCTTGTCCCTTTGTTGTGCTATTCCTCTTTTTTCTCTTTCAGCAAAAAGGCATTAAAAAATCTGAGCACGCTTTTCAGCCATAGCTATTCTTTGATCGTGGGGGCTTTTGTTCTTCAATGCAGCGCCACTTGGCTTTGTGTTCTCCACTTGAGAAACGGATACAATTTTTATCCAATTACTTTCTAGTTGTTCCAGTACTTTGGCTACTTACTGGTGGATTTAGTGAATTGATCTTTTGGAGCTTGAATGCCTATCACATGATTGATTTGTGCTATTATAGCATTTCTGTAGTTTTCTTTGGATTAATCATTCTACAGCAACCAAATCTCTGGTAAACTGTTGGGCATTCTTTTGATCTTTGTATTATCTTCCTGTTTCTGCTGTTTCTCTTTCAACTTCTCTTTTTGGGAACAAGGCGTATTTTTCCATCATTAATGACCATTCTTAATGAAGGCAGTTTCAGCTTGATATCTGCTAGCACAGACTCTTGTTTCTTAGTAGGAAGGGACAGAAACCATGTCATTGGCTTATTATTTATCCCTAGAATTATGGTTTCCATGGTCGTAAGGTTAGCAGATGGTATTATAGCATTTAGGTAGTTTTCTTTGGATCAATCATTTTTTTTCTTTTTGTTGTCCTCTAAGCTCCATAGACCTTCTACAGCAACCAAATCTCTGGTAAACTGTCGGGCATTCTTTTGAGCTTTGTATAATCTTCCTGTTTCTGCTGTTTCTCTTTCAACTTCTCTTTTTGGGAACAAGGCGTATTTTTCCATCATTAATGACCATTCTTAATGAAGGCAGTTTCAGCTTGATATCTGCTAGCACAGACTCTTGTTTCTTGGGAGGAAGTGTTCATCGATTATAGGTTCAAAAAGAATGTTATAAATAACATCTTTTGTTATAAATGTTCACTGTCAAACATGAGAGCTTGTTGAAAAGGTTCTCTACCATCTCTTGACTACCGGTCTAGGGTAACCTTCATCTGGAGTATATGGTGTTTAAGTTCTTATATATCTTCCATCTCCAGAAGTTGCCAAAATGGTCAGTTATATAAGTTATATTATGCCTATAGCCCTTCAGCCTCCAAGAAAAACCTGAAGTTGAAGAAGACAAAGAAGAAACCATTTAAAGTATAAATAAAAATTAACAAAGAGCAAGAATAAATTTAAAAATGTACTCCCATGCATACCTTTTCTTTAATGTCAGTGTAGACAGCTTGTAGCAATCTATTTTTATCTTGCAGTTCAGCAAAAGCTTCTATGTCAGCATGGTGGTAATACACTGCAGCACAATCATGAAAGGCTATGTTGATTCTGTGGCCATAAATGACTTTTAATGACTTTGTTTAAGTATGTCTTCCATAAAGCTCCACCTCCTGCTTTGTCACTACCTTTTTCTGTGAGTGCTCACAAGCCTGAAACAGCCACTTGCTTCTCTCTGCATTAGAGCATGTGTCTTTCCTTCCACTACTGCATCTTCAAACAGCCCAAGACCTTTATCTGCAGCTGAACCAAAGTTTGCAAGGAGGTGCATGAGGCACGCAAACTTAGCTGTGCATAGAAGGGTTCCCTTTCTTCTGGTGATAATTTTCTACACAATTGCATGCAATAAGTTTTCCCTTAGCTTGTCAAACATGGCAATAAGGGGGCCATTAGCTGCACATGTATCAATGATGTAGCCCTCAAAAAAAAAAATATATATTTACTATTCATATTGGTCTCCAATAGAACCATAGAACAACTATGGTACATTTGGAACACTTTTTCATATGGCTGTGGAGCCCTATTTTGGAGAGACACTCCCATCCACATATATTGCAGGTCAAGGTGGCTTTCGCTTTGGTGGTAGAGGAGCTGGCTATTTTTTGTATGGCATGCTTTTCTTCAAGATCTGAGGCCCATGTTTTCTCGCTGTCCATAGCTATGGTCACCATCTCTCTCCAATTGTGCGGTCTAGGGCTATGTCTTTGCAATGGTCAGTATCAGTGAACATAATACTTTGATACTTACCATTCATATTGTTATGTAAAATAATAAAACTATAAAGGCATTTGATTCAAATAGATGTTAACTACCTTAATTGAAGTGATTATCTTGGCTCGGTTGATATCCCTTAAATTTGGAGATGACATAGAATCTGCCAGGTCAGAAACCATGCCTTGAAAGGCTTGAAAATAAGCTTCAGCATCACCTCTGGCAGCTTCTGCAAGACCTATAGAAAGTGGGACCTCTTGTGAACTAGTTACCTGAAATATTTTTAAAACAATGTTTAAATTAAAAAGGAACACACATTTTAATTAGACTAGTTTTAAGTACTTATGTTTGGAAAAAAAATTGCTGAAATAGTAAAACAAATTACCTGAAAACTTTCTAAATGTCTATGAAATTTTGTTGTGGCATCCTGATGCAAGACGGTTTCAGTCTCAGTAGTAGCTGGGATTTCCATTAACTTTGCAGCAATAGGATGAGAAGCAAGTGCTTTTGCTTCAAGCATCCAATTATGCAGTTGGCCACTTGAAGGCAGGCGAGTTGGCTCAAGACCCACATCTTGGGTACATTTATATATATATATATATATATATATATACATATATACCCCGAACTGTGAAATCAACTGCATGCAACAAAGTCTTACAAAGTCGCAGTACTTCCCATCAACAGATTTTTCCAACAGGCTCTTCTGGGAAAGGTCAATTGTGTAGTAAAAAAAAGTTTCAGACCTTGTGATCTATGGAGCAGATGATGTAAATGTCATCTGTTTCTGTGGCCCTGTTATGTGGCCAGCACAATAACCAACTGCCTTTACTTATCCCTAACTAATGTCTGGTACCCACCCTGGGTGGACACAGAAGCACCCTAAAATCCAGAAATTCAAAATCCCATTCTTCAACAGGAATGGAACCCGGAACCCTCGGTTCAGAATCCAAGTGCTTTACAACTCAGCCACTGTGTAATGAGATTTTTTATCTTTTGCTGCTATTGCATTTTTTTTTAGCTCAGCTATTAAAATATTTTTTGTACTAAGCTGGTTTTTCATGTTTGATACAGAGGCTAAGTACGCTTGAACTTGGTGTGGCTTGACTACCTATGAAGGGAGTTCGAGGCTCGACACCTGACTCGAGCAGAGTTGTGTTTACTGAGCGCCTAAAGGCAGCACGGGAAACCTTCTCCCAGATATCCCCTCCTCCCCACTGGTCCACAAATGAGATTGGACCATAGCTTTCTGAGCATGCTATAAGCATGAATGTATATATAAAAGCTATAATTATCATTATTATTATTGCACGCAATGTGGATACCAAACTTAAACACGTTTATGTTCCACATTGGGGCCCAAAGTTCCACATTTTCAACCTGAGTGTTCCACATTCTGGGTCTTGGGGTAGGCATGTCTGCAAGTGTATTTCATCTGGAGTTTCGCTTTATTTGCTGTTTTTTTTTAAGCATTTACTTATTGGGATCAACTTTTTTTAAAAGTATTTTTTTTTTTTCTTTATACCTGCAAATGAATTTGCAGATCATATGTCTTAGTCGAGAATGGATATTTGTTGGCAATAGATATTAGCAAAGGATGGTATTTGATGAGGATTAATGTTAGCAGAAGATGTGTATTTGTTGATGACAAATATAAGGAGATGACATGTATTGATGATAGTTGTTGGCAGAAGTGTATTTGTTGATGATAGATGTAACAAGAGGATGTGTATTTGTTGATGATAGATGGTACTGTTCTGGTTGTACATCTTGATACTCCATAGACAGAGGAATAAATTATTAGTTGCATCACATCTTTTTGTGGAATAGTTATGTTCTCTCTTTGTGAGGGTCAGTGAAAATTCAGCAACTTTTTTTCTACACATTTATAAAGTAATGGCTTCTGTAACAAGCAGACCTTGTCATCATAGTTTTAGAACCAAGGATTAATTTTTCTAAATAAATTTTTAGTAATATAAGATTTTGGACTTTACAGTATTATTGCTTACACACATACATACTGTATTAAAAAAGTTTTATGATTAATTTATAAATCATTATCTTTTTTTTTTTAATTAGGTGTCTGTTATAGTTTTAAATTTTATCTTCTGTCAATATTGTACATATCATTTTCAATCTGAAATAATAATTTGTTAGCATTATTTGTTTTGTTTTCTTTATTTAAAAAAAAAATGAAATGAAGTCAATCTGAAAGAAAAAAATGTTTCACTTTATGGAGGTTCCAGTTCCTAGATGGAAAAGTCTTGGGATAACACTACTGCTTATTTATTATGCATGCTCATTTTTACCACACTGAAACAAGTAAAACCATTCAATATAATTCTTCCAATATTTTTTTTTACTATTTGTATTATGATTCATTTATTGTATCAAGTTGGACAGACAGCCCATGACCTTGTACTCCAGTGATTTAAATTATATTTTAGGTTCATTCTAATTGCATTTCAATGAAAACAAAACATTTCTTGAAATCCCAGTCTTGAAGTCTGTGGTCAGACTGGTAGGTTGTGTATTTTTTCTACTTATTGTACAGATCTGTGCCTGACATTTGGCATTGAGTGAAATGTGTTAATTACTTGCATTGCAATGTATTTCTAGTCACACTGTTTCACTATCTCACAGATTGCAATGCTTTGCTTATTTAACTTATTGCCTTAATTGTGTACTGAATGTTAATGTATGGATCCATACTATTCAATTACACTTAGGGCTTTGGTGTTGTCTACTACTCTATGCATCAGTGCTGATAACTTGTAATCACATGGCTTCAAGGTTGTTGTCTCTGTTGCTAGAAATTTTCTCTTGAGAAAGGGAAAAAAACAACAGCTTTGATCATTTAATTAAAAACTGGAAATACACTAAAAGGAATTGAACCAAATATACCATTATTCTATAGCTAATGCTTAAGTACTTGACCACCACATCAAAGGGGAAAAAAAAGGGGGGGGGGGTGATACTTCACCCTTTAGGTGATAGGATAGTGTACCTACAACTTTCCCTTTGTTAGACTATTTTCGCACTACACAAGATCTGTCAACCATTATTTGTCTGCTTTGTTTTCACACAATTTCCTAAAAACAAAATGTGTATGTATTATACACTTTTGAATCAAGTAATTTGTAAGACAGTTAAATGATGCCAACACTGCAATTTTTTTGTTTTTAATTTGGTGAAAGGCTATTGTTTATCAAATAAATTTCTATGTCCATCAGATGATTGTTGTTTTAGTTGAATAAATATAGGCATTGAATGTAATGAATTTTGATAACGATATTAACTCTACTATTTGAAGAGTGGCTAAATCTAATGTTTCAACTTGACTGCACCAGACTTGCTAAATTCTGTCTTGACTGGTCAAGGAAGCCACATGTTCTTGACCTGTATGGTGACATACATGCATCATGCACAACAGCAGGGTTTCTGACCAGTGCTTTTTCTAGAGCGGATTTGGGCTTCCAATGCCTCCTTCCAACAAGTCTGTTGATTAGGAATGTTTTACCCATGACAGAGATATTGAATCTATTGTTAATTAGGAATGTTTTACCCATGACAGAGATATTGAATCTATTGTTAATTAGGAATGTTTTACCCATGACAGAGATATTGAATCTATTGTTAATTAGGAATGTTTTACCCATGACAGAGATATTGAATCTATTCCTCATTTTTCATCATGTACAAAACTAGACTAGTTTAGGCACACTTCACTAGCCCTCATAAGAACCGGTCACCTAAAGAAAGCTGATTAGATAATGCGAAGAACAGACTAACCAATTGATATACTGGTGTGAATAACTGCTGATTGGCTTAAGGCTTTCTCTGCATAGGTACTCTCAACATAATGAGTCAATGAATGATTTGTGAACACGAAGTCTGACAGCAGTTAAAAATTTAGAAAAACAAAAGTCACATTTCATATACTCAGTAACTAATGTCATTTACTTCTCAAGTCAAGTAGATCTAAAGTTTTAATGTTTTATTTTTCTAACAGTCACCTTCCTACTCTTCTCTAAGATCATAGTTAACCAGAATGATCATGGTTCTAAAATTTCTTAGCTTTACAATATGTCAATGTAGTTGCATTCAATGATGATTAACTTTTAACTAAGATTTCCTCAAATAGTAACACAATGGCCACAATAGTCAAACATGGCTTGTTCAGTTAAGACTAATAATTCACTTAAATTAAGAAAAACAACAAAACAAACTCATAAATTTATTATATAGAAAATTTATTTTATTTATTTATTATAGATTTTCAACAAAAAAAAGTTTTAAAAGTTTGATTACCAGTGGAATAAATATAAAGATGTGTGTATATGTCATTGTTTGGAACAAAAGGTTTGAATACATTCAATTAACATGCTTCAAGCAATTACACTGCAAAATAATAACACTAATGCAGAGGAGTGCCTACGTAACTCTCATTATGGCACATTGTGTTCCAATCCATGCACAACATTCATAAACATTTGTTTCCTTAATGGTGGAAGACAGGACTTAATCTTTCTTCTCTCTATTAGGCTGAGAGATTGATAGAAACTAAGTTTATTGAGCTATAGATTCTTAATACAGGCACACAATATATAACATTCAGATTGCACTGTTACATGTCATATTATGTAGTGTCCCATTATGTCACATAAGACAAAGCCCATACAAAAAAATTACCAAAAATGAACATATTAGCCTTAGTTATAAACAGCTCTAAGTAAAAAGAAAATTCTACAAACATTACCAAGTTAACAGCCACAATAGAGAAGTGATGTTAGTAGCTTGGTTTGTTCAATGCTCTATCGTGCTACCACAATCAAATATTGATTGATTCAACAATGCTAGAAACTTGTAGCAAAAGCTATAATTATAAAGAGTCTCAAACAATACATTTGATTTACGTATACATTTTAGAATGATTATGGCCCCTGAGCATATAGTATTTACAATAATGGGAAAAAATTGTTCAGAGCTAGTGGTTGCTGAGTTGAGCGTGGTCATAGTGAGTTTGACTAGAATATGAAATTTTACATTGTGACACCAAGACCATACTTCATCAGGAAAGCTGTTGATATTCCACCAGCAAACATGGAAGGCACAGCCACAAATGAAATCAATGCTAAAAGTCCCATGCCAGACAGCCCATGTCCACTGAAACAAAATAGAAAGTAGAAATAAATAGGAGTCAGTCTAGAGATGTAGCGGAACTTGAACGGTTAGTTTCGCTAGAAAGCAATGCAGATTTGAAAATAAAATAGAACACAAGCTTGAAGATAACTTTTTAAAAATTACTAGAAACAAAGTTATTTCTTGCGACACATTGATTCATTGAAAGGTAAGTTTCCCTTTCAGGCTTTGTGATCTAGAGAGCAGATAAGGTAAAGGTCATCTGTTTCTGAGGCCACAAGTGATTCATTAGAAAGCATTTAATTTATTGAAACAACAGGAAGAAGTAACTTTAAACACTTATTTACTTTGATCCTAATTCTTCTTCTCTTCTTTTTTTTATACATTTACAACATTTATGGTTATTAAATTAATAATTAAATCATTAAATTGTGATTTGTTTAACTGGAAATTTCCACTTGTAAAGAAAAAGCTATAGGCCACACATTCTTGCTTTATGACCTAATCAAGAGGCACAAAACATGTCCAAAAAAAAGAAAACTATGGATGAAATGATTCTGCTCTGATAATATATAAAAAAAAAAGAACTGACCTCGTGCATCCTCCTGCCAAACGAGAGCCATAGAGCATGACCAGTCCACCAAAGAAACTATACCACTGACCTATACCTTCAACTGTACCTATTGTGTCTGAAGCTGATGCTGAGAGACGAGCTCCTAGGATAGCTCCAGAAACATAAAAAACCTGAAAAAAAAAAAAATCAAAGTTAATCTTAAACAGAAGTGAAAGAAAAAACACACATGATAATTTATATGTTCTCAAGCCTAATTTTATTTAATGGATGTTCACTTTACGGTCTAACCTGCCACCAGTTGCCAAGTCCTCTCATGTATTTCTTCATATACTCAAAAGTTTTTTGCAGAGGTTTAAGAACCAGAATTTGTGAGCCAATGGTCACGTAGCTGGTAGCAGAACCTGCATAGGAAACAGTAAAAAAAAATTTGAAATGCTAGCTGAATGACATGAACAAAATTAATCAAAGCAATTTTCTCTATAAAAAAAAATATTCAGAGGTATTCATTAAATATTCAGCAACATTTAGTTAATTATAATTTCTTGTGAAAACAATTGTTTTTCTTTTTCTTACAGTTTTAAATGTCCTTAACAAATGTTCTTAATAAGACTACTAGTTATTATATCTTGAGAGCTCCTGTTGGGTGATTGGGGGAGAACATGCAACAATTTATGTATTTTTTAAACCTACTGGGATACATATTTCTTTTCAGAAGCCATCATCACAAATAAAAAAAAGTCATTCTACAAGAAATTGAACAGACCTAAAGTATCCTGAACAGATAACACAGTAGGTATCTGCAAAGATCCGATAATCATTCCAGCTACATAGGGTGGCCAAGCACGAGAACCTAATATCCCACTTCCAGAAATCTCTACCTTGAATAAAAAAATTAGGGTTAAAATAAATTCCCTTAGTCTGCTGAACAAGAATAATCATAGAAGTTAGGGTTAGGATTTAAAATGTAACATACAAACATAGATTTTAAAATATGGTAAAACAAATAATAATTTCCTTTGTGTATTTTATCAGGTGTATGAAGAGGAAAGTGTTCAATTAGTCTTATGGAAGAAAAACCCCTTTGTGTGTGCATTGTAAAGTAAAGTTCCCCTTTCAGACCTTGTGGTCTATAGGACAGATGATGTAAAGGTCATCTGTTTCTGTGGCCTACGGTTAATTAGGGTGTCATGTGGCCAGCTCAACAACCAACCGCCTTTACTTTTCCTCAACTAATGTCAGGAACCCATTAGAGCTGGGTGGACTCAGAGGTGCCCAAATATCCCAAAATTAAAAACACTAGTCTTCACCAGGATTCACATCATTTCAATCAAATTGTTTATAACAACCTGAGTGACGTAGGCCTAAATCATAACTAAAGTTTTAAAAAATCAGTATTTAGCTTCATAATTAATTATATCATCTACAGGAAAACATAGCCATATTGCTATTACCTGAGTGTGCCATGGATACAAAACTTCTACAGTGAAGACTGCCAGTCCAAGAATGGCTGCCAAGGGGCAGGCAAGGATGAAGTAGGGAGTGCTCATGTACTCATTCAATCTACAAGCCAAAACAAAATCAATAACTACAAAAAACGAAACCGTGACAAAACAGATTATGATAATGTTTTAGTACCTGTGGCTAAAATGTTGCAAGCTTTAACAGAGATATGACTAAATTGGTTAAAAAAGAAAACTCAAATAACGTACGTGTCATATCGACTCTTTCTTGCAGGTCTGAACATTGGAGTTAACACTGGCTCTGAGAGGGCATACAGATAGACTCCACAGAAACCACCAAGCATGGTATAAACTAAGACAGCAATGAAGACAAAGTTGAAAAAGAAAAAAAGTTAGAAAGTAGGTCGTTTAAAAACAATGTAATCTTGTGAAACATATTCATAGAAGACAAACAAGTATCTTTTTTTTTTTTTAATATAATTTTTATTATTTGCAAACAAAACCCAATAAGTATGCAAAAAAAAATATATTATTCTTATTGGCTCTCAGCAAGGTAACTTAGTGAATGACAATGACATAAATAAAATAATATATAAAATAAAAGAAATAAAATGTCTCAGAGAAGCAGTAAACAAAAGGTAAAAAACAACAACAACAAAACTGATATATATATATATATATATATACAAAGTTATAGTCAAAGAAAAAATAAAGGGCTAATCCCTAACAAGAAAGCAGTCAACCAAACAGCATAGGGTGCATACTGGTACCAGATACTGAGAATACAGAGCAAAAAAAACAGATTTTAAAAAGGCTAGATAGACATAATGCACCATAGCCTCACATCTAGTGACCTGCCACACTTCCTGGAAAATCTTCTTAATAAATTATGAAGGATAAAATGACTGCTAGGCATATGGTATAAGTTTCAGACAATCGTCACAATGTTCCAGAGTTAAAAAACCCCCTGTCTGCTTCCATCCCCCACCCAAGGAGTTTTGGACTAGGATGTAAACACATTTCTGAAGGAATATCAGTAACTTATAAAACTGACTAATAATAATATATATAAGCTATAATTATAAAATAAATTGAGTGTTCTGTTACCTGAGTTTGGAACGCCTGCTCCTACCTGGGCAAGTACCATACCTGGACACTGAGGATAGCAATATATATATATATATATATATATATATATATATATATATATATATATATATATATATATATATATATATATGTATATATATATATATGTATATATATATATATATATATTTGTATAATAATACAGTATACAATACAATAATATAATAGTCTTTGAGTCCGAAGATTGAACTTGGCTTGGCTACCTAGAAGGGGGTTCGAGGCTCGACACCCGACTCGGGCAGAGTTGTGTTTACTGAGCGCCTAATAATAATATATTGCCATATCTAGTGCAGGCATAACCATTGTCTGCGGTGGCTGATTTAGATTTTCTTTTCGCCTTCTACGTCTGTCCTCAGCAGCAGATTTTCTTTTGGTCTTAACTGTGTATCCTGTGGCCTTAGTAAGTGACCTCCAGCTGTCTTGTTCTGAAGCCGCCTGCAACCAGGAGCTCTCTTCAATATCAGTTAAAGCAAGTTGGTGCCTAAGCTGGTCTTTAAAGCATTTCCATGGGGCACCTCTGTCACATCAACCACCTTTCATCTCATCAAAAAGGACTTCATATATATAAAAAGTTTTCTTTAAAGTCCTTATTAGATTTAGCTGTGCAGGCAAAACAGAAATTTGCAGTAAATCTTATGTTATGCAATTTCAGATGTACTGTTACGTTATGCAATTTCAGATGTACTGTTCTGCCTCATGATCTCAAGAATGAGGTATTGGGAAACCAATACTGATACATGGTGATATTTCCAACCACAACCTGTCTTTGACAATAGAATTTCAAGCGAATATTTATAGAATCTGAAGTTTTGGTGCTGCCAGTTTGGCACAATTAACTTTATAGCAAATACCACTTAGAACCTAACTGAAATGTACATGTTCATACTTCTTAGTACTATTGTAACTTTACCAGACATTTTTATAAACATTGCATTTTTTTAGATATATTAGTTTTTGTGCTTGTATACATTTTTTTTTCTTAACTTTCAATTAACCCATTGTTTTGTGTGTATAAATAGTCATATATATATATTTTTTTAATTATCTATATTTATGGAGAATAGTATAGAGATTTTTTTTCTTTTTTATTGCCAAAGCAGTGTTGCTAATAATTGTACAACCAAAAAATGACTTGCTGTTTATGTATAAGGGAAATAATTTTACAGAATACTAAGCTAAGTTAAATTTGAAATAAAGTTACTCACTGCCCCAGACAAGGTCATGCCGACACCAAGTAGACTACCACCAACAGCTGCCGAGGCAAACCCTTTTGTCCGCAGACCACTGAAAAACTCAATCAGTGCCAGCTTCATTTTTTTAGATGTGGCAGGGATCATGGTCAGAAGTGAGAATGCTATCATTCCTGAAAACAAAACCAAAAAAACAACAACATAAAAAAAACAACAATAAAGCTTATATGAAAGTGTAATTATATCAATTAGTATTGGATCAGTCATGTGATTTAATTTGTAATAGATCTAGACTAACAATAATAAATCCGTAAGATTAGAAATATTTTTACCAATTTTTTGTGTGTACCAAAAGAAAAATGAATTTTTTTTATCACCTGTGGCAGAAGCTGAGAGAAACATTTTCAGCATTGTGAAGTTGCTGAACAGCATTTGGTTTCGTATCATCTGTGGTTCAAATACTGCAAGAAATATAAACATGTTTGTTAACTACACAGGCAGAGAGAAAAAACATGTTTCCTTTCTCAGTTTCATTCAAGCTTTGGGTTAATATCTCAAGTTACAAGGAACACAACTTATTGCAAAACAGGAATGATAAAAAACATATATAGAATGAAATCAACTTTTTTTTTGTTGACGAGCTTGTGTGAATAGGTTAACAGAAAACAAAAGTGGTTCATATTCAGCAAGGAATCTTAACATGTGTATTAATTTATGTGTTTCCTTTTCTCAGTTTCATTCAAGCTTTGGGTTAATATCTCAAAAGTTACAAGGTAATGCAAAAAAAGAACACAACTTATTGCAAAACAAGAATGATTAAAAAAAACCTAGATATTATGAAAGTAAATTTAATTTGTGTTTGTTAAATATGTGCTGAACAACTGAAGAAAACTGCACACTTTTTTTTCCTCTGAGGCGTCTGCAAAAGAGCTGACAGCTCTGCAGCAATAAAGCTGGCTAGAAGAAGAAGTGTAAATTGGTTAACAGATAACTAATTCACTAAGTTAAAACTGAAAAAAAAACAACTGGCCTTAGAGTTTAGGTAACAACAAATAATTATTTTTTTTTGGATAGATATATATGATTAACTGTCAAACAGTTTTTGTAAATTCTCAAATGATACAATAGTTCAGCAGCAAAAAGCTGTACAGAAAAAAATAATACAATTTATTGCCCTTGTTTCCTTTACAGTTGTTATTTATCGAAACATGACCATACACACACCTAAACATGACTATATAATATTACCTCTTCCTTTTTCAATTGATATTCCAAATAGGATGCCAGATAGAGCACTGATGCCTAACTGAAAAAGTAGATTTGAATCTGTTTGCTGAGGAGGCATGTCTAGATCTTCTTTATCAATGTCAGGATCCAAATCTGTTTTCAGTCGCAGATGCAGGTCTTCTGGTCTTGTGGACATGACTGTAGGAGAAATGCTTTTTTTTTCAAAAAAGGAAACAATTAATGGCTACCTAAATACTCTAGAAACTCTGTTGCACTACATAAAAGCAGTAAATGCATTTTCTAATAGAGAAGATGTTTAAGATAGAAATTATACACTGCTTTCAATCCAAATGTTCTCATTTTGAGTCCTAGTGCAGACAGTGGGGTTTATATTAGGATCAGGCCTGGACTGATATCCTTGAGTCAAAATCATCTCAAATGAGGTACTTAACTGGGGGAAGTAAAAGTGCTTGATCATAGTGCTAATGGCTTATCATAGTTCAAGAGAAAGTTCAGAAAGTACTTAACAAACACATCCAAGACTTCGACTAAAAGTTTGAAAAAAGGTAACCATATTCATGGGTATAGAAGAATTCATCAGTTATAAAACCAAGGTCTTTGATTCCGAAGATTAAGGATGAGTGCAGTGTTTCACATGACTATGCAAACCCAGTTGCGTCCTGCATATTTTTCCATATTTAGTGCATTGTATGCAGGCTGTCTGTTTAAGTTTTCTTTTCATCTTCTGTGCCTGTCTTTAGTGTCTTCATTAAGGGCTTTTTTTGGGGTCTTAAATGTGTGTCCTGCAGCCTTTGTGAGAGCTCTCCAATTGTCTCTTTTTAAAGCTACTTTTCTCTATGCCAGTGAGGGAAAAATGGCACCTGAGTTAATCTTTATATTAATAGATACATATAATATATAATGTATTTTTTTTCTTTTCAAGTAGGCACCACATATAAAAGTTTTAAAAGTGTGGGAAGTATGGTCGAGAGGCTAAATGCGCTTGAATTTGGCTTGGCTACCTATGAAGGGGCCTCGAGGTTCGACACCCGACTCGAGCAGAGCTGTGTTTACTGAGCACCTAAAGCCAACACAGAAAACCCTCTCCTAGATAATCCCCCCCCCCCACTGGTGCACAAATGAGATTGGACCATAGCGCTCTGAGCATGGTACAAGCATGAAAGTAGCGCTATAATTATTTATTTTTATATACGCTACTTTAAGTTATGCTAGACAATGCCTTACTGTTATACATTCAAGACATTTGTAAAAAAAAATAAAAAAATTTAAAAGATGATCAATAATTGATGGCATCATTGACAGTCTGTCAACAGAAGAGTCTAAAAATAACAGACCTAGTAGGTCTACATTAAGATTTTAGCCATTTCATGCTTTTTACCTTTATCTATCCCTTAGTCTGTTGGACCGTTGGGGCACCAAGCAAGACTTGACCGACTTTCTCCATTCCTCCCTGTCTTTTGCCTTGTTTAGAACCTCTTTCAATGGCAGGCCTGTCCATTCTTTTATGTTGTCCTCCCATCTCTTTGTCTGCCTCTTCTTCTTTTTCCTGGTACTGTTCCCTGAAGGAAGGTCTTTGCGAGCCCCGAAGATCAGCATTTTGACATTTATTTGCATCCCATATGCTTTGGAAGTCTTGTCAATGTGCATCACAAGGTCAGCTCGTTCTTCTTCTGTCCCTGCTAGGCCATCAATGTCATCTGCAAAGCGCAAGTTAGTAATTCTACTTCCTCCAATGCTTACAGTACCTTCATAGCCCTCGAGAGCATCTTCCATTATCCTTTCAAGGAAGATATTGAAGAGTTTTGGTGAAAGTAGGCAGCCTTGTCTTACTCCAACTGTGGTTTTGAACCAGTCCCCAATATTATTGTTGAAGTACACCGCACTGGTGGCATCTTTGTAGAGGTTCTGGATAACTTAAATTATGTTTTTATTAATGTCGTACTTTTTCCATTTTCGCCCAGAGTGCCCTGTGCCATACTCAACCGAAAGCTTTCTTAAAATCAATAAAGACATGGTAAAGCTTCTCTTGGTGTTGGAGATACTGAGTATTCTGAGGTTTAGGATTTGTTCTGTTGTGCGTGAAATTCTTAGCACAGCACAACAGAACAAATTTCATGCCAATGCCATGTATATCTCAAACTATTGCTCCTTATTTAACCTTAGAATTACTACAATTAAAATATGCAAATTACTAATGGCACTCATTTGTACTTTGTAGCTTACACAAGAAAAATGTATAATATGATACATACAACTTTCAATAAAAATTGGAGATCTACAAGATTTAATAAGATCAGATACTGAAATAGACATAATTAATATATATATATATTATATCATGATAGACATAGACTAGATTCTAGATGTAGAAAAAGCCTGTATCTTTAGCTTTATACTTACACACACACAACAACTTTTTAAAAATATGATAGCAATGCCAGTGGGTGTAACAGTGGTCAGTGGAGTAGTTACTAGTTAAAGTACTAGCTGCACCTAGCCTACTCTACTGTAGGTGTGACCTACTCCTTAGCAAAAGCTAGTACACAATATCTAACCCTGTAACATACTATTAAGCTGCTTGTGGGGTGGGGGCAATTAATATTTTAGAAACTGTCATCACGGTTACATTGTTCAAGACCTAGACCTAGAGTCAAGACCTAGGGAGATGTGCACAAACTCAGTGGAAGGCAAGAGTCACGTATTCAAATGTAAACAATGAATAGGGGCAGATAACCCTAAAGTAACTCTAAACTCTATAGATCTAGATTAATGTTGACTAGAACTGTATTATCCAGACAATCTATTTTTTTTTTGTTATAATAATGAATCTAATAATAATATTACTCTTTATTATCATTGAAGACAATTATACATTCGCATTTCATAGAGTCATAGATTTAGAGATATAACAAAACATGACATGTTATAGAATAGGCCTTACAGAGTAAAATATTTACAATTTTTTAAAATATAAATTTATAGCAAACGAACTGGAGCTAGATCTATATAATTTATGAAATAAATATTCGATACGCCTATATATAGCTATGCGAAATTCCCCGGATGTTTACTAATTTTGAGTGGCGCGAAAAGTGTGCCGCCATTTTGAACTTTTATTTTTATTTGAAGTAATAGTGCTATTGATTTTTAATTAACAATAAATAAATAGTTGTGTTAGAAAGGATTTCAACTGTTATTTTAGAAGTGGGAACATATTTTCTAAAATAATTAATTAAAAAAATGACAAGAAAAAAATATTTTATGTAAAAAATTTTTTTTTACATCATCTCGATAAAAGTTTGTCATTTTTGCAGAACTACCACAAAATGTAGGTTGAATTTGTTCTTTAGAAGCTTTGTTTTTTGTGTAGTTAATTAATGCAACCATACAATCAGTGAAAAGTAACTATCCTATATAATGCACATCTAATTCTATTTTGATTTCTGTGAGGTGACCGTGAGTTGCTAGTTTACAAAATGGCGTCCAATGGGACAGATCGACATGACCTTGCCGTATTGTATAGTTCTAGCTGAAAAA
The DNA here is from genome assembly GCA_036873155.1 of Biomphalaria sudanica. Classification (NCBI taxonomy): domain Eukaryota; kingdom Metazoa; phylum Mollusca; class Gastropoda; family Planorbidae; genus Biomphalaria; species Biomphalaria sudanica. The sequence goes on from JAZGLO010001988.1 coordinate 342,985, forward strand.
AATACAACTTTGTGATTTTGTTTCATTGAAATTGATTTCATTGTGTAGAATATGCATTTGTGCATCTATTTTATATGGTTTTTATAAGTTTTAAAATGCACAAATGCTCCTATTTAGTTTTTAATCATACAGGTTATATGTTAAAAGGCGAATACAAATTATTTGATCACATGATTAAAAATACAATTTTGCCCCGTAGTCAGGTGTAAACATTCAATTCGAGAATGGAAGATCTTAGATCTAAATACTGGATATAGGTCTAGATTCTAGATCAAATTGTTTATTCAGTAATAAGTTGAATCTATATATAGTATTGACTTAGTGAAAGATCAATACTAGGTACATTATTCTAAAGTGTAGATTAGATAAATTATTAGATCTAGACTATAGACAAATACTAAAAAGTATATAGACATATCATCATATGAGATCATAATAAATAAATATTAATAATTATTTATTAGCAATACTCCAATACTAATTATCTAATAGATCTAAATCTACAGTATAGTCATAGTCAGTATAGAATAGTATAATACTATAGATCTAGATCTAATTATACTCTACTCTATATCTTTATAGTCAATAGTGTATATGATTTTATGATATATCTAACTATCTTATATTAAAATCTAGATTCTAAATCAATCATCAGGAGTCATGATGATCTAAACCTAATAAGTCATAACTAAGAATCTAAGTATAGACATAATAAACTAAAGTGATCTAAACCTAATAAATAAGTTATAACTAGAGTCTACTAAGTATAGACCATAGACTAGACATAGGAAACTAAAGTTTCTAACTAAGAATAATAAGATGAATATTAATTATAATATTTTAACTCAAATATTACTATATTATATATATATTTTACTATTACTCAAATATTACTAAATCTAGATATATAAGTTAAAATGAAATGATTTTTGTGATGATAATGATTATCATTATATATCATATATATAATATATAGAGTATAGGAAATTATCCAATGATCCATATTGTATTATATCAATTTGAGTGGATTAAATCATCATCTAGATATAGATCTATAATAGTAATAGATAGTATATATTACAAATTTAGATATAACAGGTCAAGATGAATCAAAGTATAATCATAATAAAATGTTTGCATGTTTCGGATATTGCTTCAGAGTTGAAGATAATATACTTCCTTTTCCAATGGGAAATGGAGCGTGCATGGTTTGATAAGTCTAAATGACAGTCCAGTGCGCAAACCGCATGGCCGGACAGCCATCTACCAATATTATATATTATTATTATAGCTTTTATATAGTGCTACTTTCATGCTTATCGCGCTTTTGGTCCAATCTCATTTGTGGACCAGTGAGGGGGTATCTAGGAGTTGGTTTTCCGTGCTGCCTTTAGCCGCTCAGTAAACACAACTCTGCCCAAGTCGGGTGTCAAACCTCGAGCCCTCTTCTAGGTAGCCAAGCCAAGTTCAAGTGCACTTGGCCTCTCGACCATGCTTCCCATTTATAGTAAATCTATAATATAACTTTGCGGTGCATTCACTGTCTTGTTATATCTATACTGGGTAGCTATATAGAATATAATTATCTTTACATTATATGTCTAGTTTGTCTTTATATAGATCTAGACCTATTAAAAGAGTATCTTGATCTAGAATTTATTTTTTTTTAAGAAAAAAAAATAAAGAAATCCCGCTAAATCTTTATATTGGTTTATATATAAATTTACTTTAAATAGTGACTAATTAGGCCTGTATAAGTTTTTTTTTTTTTTTTCTAAATGATGGTAATTGACAATTTAAAAATTGTCTCTATTGACCTTAATACCTTATTTTTCTTTATGACTCGTGGATTTTTTAAAATTTATATAATTAAATTACTTCAAGTATCACTAGTGATACTTATTCAAGATTGTATATAATTTTAGTGTCAGTTTTAAAAATATAAATATCTCAGTATATTAGATATATACATTTAATATTTATTTTTTATTTTCTTTATGTTAGTATAACTTTAAAATTATTAAACCTACATATTGTTTTAAAATGTGAAGATTTTTTTCCCATTGCATCACATACAATACTGCAATTTTTAAATTTAACAATGATCATGACTTACCAACATACTAAGTGTTTTTCTAATCCTCAAAGTAGATCTGAAATAACACCAGTTGTTGTCTACCTATACTTTGCATTGTCAATGCTTTTTTAGCACACTTTTTTTTTATAATAGCATCTACTTAAATAAAGCTAATTAACTAACTTTCTTTGCCATTTTTACTATATTGAGATTAATGATATGTGGTACATCAACACTTTTTAGATACTGTTCCTTTGTAAAATTCTATATGATAGTAAATAAACAATTTAAAGTATGTGTAATGTAAAGCTATAACTTTAAAGTTGAAATCTTTATTTAATAATTTTATATACATTAATATTTCTATTTTTATAAAATTTTCTTCACTTCAAGTTTGTGACTATAAAGATATGTAAACTTTCCTTTTTATATTTATGTACTGCTTAATATTGATTTTTTTTTAAAGTAGTTTTTCCAACAATAATCATTGTATATCCTATAAACCTTTCCATAAATTCCAAAATAAACTTCTTTTTTTTTTTTTTTTCAAATTCATTTATTGCAAAGCCTTTATTAAATCCAAAATTTAAAGATTTCAAAATTCCCACATGTGCCCTATAGTCATTGTTTTATTTATACTGTTATGCAGTCCTTCCACTACTTGCATGTTGTCATAGCCCCTACAATACTAACAAATAAACCACCATTGACTTAATCATCATTCTATGCTGCTTACTTTGCATGATATCTGATTCATGATGCTATTAACAAAGAAGCCACCATTCACTTAATCATCATTCAGTACAGCCTAACTTGCATGTTATAAGATTCACTCTGTTACTAAGACTTCATCATCATTTTGTGGATATTAATGTATATATCGTCACATTCATCTTTTACGTTATCAGCACAAATTCAGCAATCATTTGTGCCTTCTATAATCAATAAACGTGGTCAGCTTACCATCATATACTTTACAATGAACGTCATATAATCAATTTCAATTACCATTTTAAAAAAAAATCTATGTAAGCACTTAATTTTTTTATTTTTTTTTTACTATACAAAATAATTTAAGTTTTTTTTTTTTTCTTTAAATAAACATGAAGATAAGTATCGCTGTTTGTTTCAAATGTTCCTACTGGGTTTTTGGTTTTTTAAGATCATTATATCTATTAGATATACATGTATATAAATATGATATAACATATTACTAAGTAATGTCTTTCTACAAAAAAAACACAACAAAGTAAATATATCACAAAAATAATTCAATAGAATCTAAATGTAAAAAAAAAACAGTATACTTTTATTAAGCACATCCTAATCTTTATATATATATACAAAGCTTTTAGCTGTGAGGTAAAAATTAGCGAACTGTTACACATTTTCAGAAAACCCTTTACAATATAAGTGAAAACGCGTTAAAATTTTATATATTTTGTTAACCGTTGAGCCTATAGCAAAAATCTATATATCATTGGAAAGCTCAGAACAAGTGGTTTAATATTATACTATTCATAAAATTTAAAAAAAAAAAAAAATTAAAGTTTTATTTAATAAATTAAAAATAACAATGTCATATTGGCTTATTAAAAAAAAAAAAAAAAAAAAATTATAAATAAATTGTATTAAACAATACCATACTTCAATTAAGCACACTATGAGCTTTATTTTGATATATGGTTTTTAAATGGGCTTTGAAAATTGGTGAAAATATTAGCAATTTTCCTTCAATTTTCATAAAATCTGGTGTCATCATTTCCATTGACTTAATGTTAAGTGAAAATGCGTAAAAAAAATTTTTTTTTATTTATTCGCTGCACCTATACCAACAATCTATATATCATTGGAAAGCTCAGAAAAAGCACTTTAACAATCTGATATCATATTATTTTTTTTTTTATTTTAAAAAATTTTGTCACATACCTACTATATATAGTTATAGATAATATAGATCTATACGATATAGCACACAAAATATAGATCTAGATTAGATAGATCTATATTTAATACAGTCGATACGTCCACACCAAGGCGTCCAAGAGCTGAGTAAAGTCAAGACATGATGATGATGAATATGCCCGTGTTTTTATTTTGGTACTGTTACTCTGTATATATAGGCCTAATAGTCACTAGATCTAGATCTAGTAATCTAGTTAGATGTGATCTGATACAATTGTTATAAATCGTCTCACTTTACAACTCTATTTGTGTCTTAATATAGTTTCTATACCATGGTTTCAATATGATATAGGGCCTATGTTTTTTTTTTCTGAGTTACGGGATTTTAAAAATAGGACGCAGTAGATTTAATGTAGGTCTCCTTTAAAATATCATGCAACTCACCCTGAGAGTAGTAAATAGATCCGAATTATTGATAAAATTAACAAGAAATAGATGATTGAAGAAAAACAATGCAGTTGGAAGGGACATAATATAAATGTTACTAATGAACAAACAATGTGGTAGTGATTTCCCCTCATTATCTATTTTTTTGTTTCAGCAATATTAATTTGTAAAAACTGTTTATATCTTAGATCTATATATCTAATTAGATTTATAGAATTAAACTTTAAAGGGAAAAATTTATATTTAGATTTATATCTATTCTAGAGCTTATTTGCCCTTATTTTATTGCAAACATTTTTAAAATCGTAAACAAAAATGTCAGATCTAGAACTGTAAATAGAACTAAGTAGTGTAAATAGCGATTGCCCAAAGTTTCTTCTTTTTCCGTATTAATACATAAAGTTGCATAACTCTAGCATATTTTGCTAATAAAACAAATGGCAGCGTCACGATCTGCACCGAAAGAAGATGGTATTCCTAGTGAGCTCAAGGAAAAACTTGCTACTTTTGACACACATTTATCAGAGCTAGAAGTTATATTTAGCCCTATATTATCAGTAAATCGTAATACATTAACAGAAACGGTAAAATTTTGGATGTTGTTGTAATCTCAATCACTAAAATTAAAAATTGTAACGGAAGTTGAACCATTTGACTCATTTTGAGAGGCATTGATTATTCAAATTGATCAATCATTCAATTATTTCAATGATCATGACAATCTAAATAGTGAATCTTTAAAAAAAAAGTTGATAATTCTGCAGGAGTTCAAGGGGCAGCCATCTTTGTTACTATTTTGTTATTGTTTATGTTCCAAAGAAATCCCAAGATAGTGTCTTAAAAAATACCAATAATTAACATTACTTCTGTGTTTTCAAAGCAATGCTATTTTTTCTTTTAATTTTGACTTGGTGTCAATACAATACGTTTCTTATTGTTTTGTCTTCTTTTTAATGTTTAAATATTGTGTATATCTAAATTTAACTAGGCCTACAATAAATATCAGCACAGTTTATTACCAAAAATTAATTGACCTTTATTGCCTTTAAGAACCTTGTCATATTAATATAGTAATTAGTCTAGTTCTAGCAGTTAGATTACGAGTCTAATTAATAGACTTATTAGGACTAGATGATACCGGTATAGCTAGATCTAGCATATTTTTTAGCTTCAAACAAACAAAAACCCAAATCGGAGAGAAAACCCAAGATACAAGATTACAGTCTAAACAATAACAAAGATGGCTGCCCCTTGAACTCCTGCAGAATTACAAAAAGTTATTATTATCTAATCTACTACTACTAGAGTAAAGTGCGAAGTTTGATAGCATTAAGTCGGCTGGCAGCAATTTTCACATTTGAATTTATTTTTATAGCACCTAATTGCGATGTTACAATTTCCGCTGACATGCCCCTTTTTTTCGCCAAAAAAGTGTTTCGTTTTTTTTCTGGCAAAATATTATATGTCTCAAAGGCGCACTTTGTTAACCCACTTAATGAATACTTCTTTGTAAGAGAGTTATAGTTTTCAGTGATGGGAATTTTCCGACAATTGTCGGAATTCCGATAATTTCTTTTGATCCAATTTTCTAGCAAAAAAATCCGAAGTTTTCCAGTCATTTTTTTTTTTAAATCCGATTTTTTTTTTCAATTTTTTTTTAATGCAAATGTAATGAAGAAAAACAACTCATTGCCAAGAAAGACAAAAAAAACGTACAGCAGTGCAATGCGCCTTCTTGTTTATGAGGCTATAGATAGTGAAGTTTCAACAGGTTACATTCCTACTATAATTGCAAATTATGCTAAGCTTATGGGAATTGTAGCTGGCTCTATACCTCAGAGGAGTTCTGCAGAGGAAATGGAGAGAGAATTAGGTGTGATTGCACAATATCAATCAGCAGATGTAGCAATGTCAACACAAAACTTAACCCTTGGATTTGATGCCACTACACAGGAAGATGTTCATGTCAACGCCATTCATATTACAACGAAAAATGATTGTTATGTTCTTGCACTGGATGCGTTAAATGGTGGGACGGCAGAAGATTACAAGCAGCATATTACTTCCGCAGTTGATGACTTAGCACACCTCTACGCTGTCTACAAGAAGCTAGATTATGAATCCTGTAGAGAGACAATAATTAAAAACATCTCCAACACAATGAGTGATTGAGCAGCAGTCTACCATGCAACAATAAGAAGAGTGTGTGATATATGGCTGAAACCTATGAATGAGCTGAAATGTAATCTTCACCCCCTGGACACTATTGCAAGTAGATGCAAAGCTGAATTAAAAACATTGGAGACTAAGAAAGGATATTTATATGGGAAAGAATGTATGGCAGCAAATTTAGTTCTACAAATTAATAAATTGCGCTTCATCAACAGTAAAGGAGACCCAAAAGGATTTGTGTGTTTTCTGATTAAAAATAATTTACCTAAAGGACTTATACCTCGCTATAGAGGCAACAGATTGCACATTTTATTTCATATTTGCGGATTATTCATACACCATTACACCATCCTGTTAGATTTTCTAAGAAATTACAGTCTCACCTGTGGAGGATTACAATCAGCTGTAGAGAAAGATTTTTGTGATGAGACAGCAAAAAAACAAACGTGTGCCTTAGGAATGGTAGGTAAACTTCTAACAGCCCCGTGGTTAAAGCTATTTTACATCCCAAAAACAGAAAGGATGGCTTATTTTAAAGCAATAGAATTCATCAAAGATGCCCTGGAGCGTATTAAGAAATCTGTTGCTCATCCTTTGTTGTTATTTTCCATGAAGCTAGACTTTTTCAACAATGCTATGGATGCTGAGGATCCTGTTTGGAATTCATTGATTGTGTTTTCACCTAAAGATGAGGAACTTGAAAATATGTTGAAATTGTGTTTAACTGGAGTGGCAGAAGTTATTGAAAAACAATATGTGAATTTATTTAATATTATTCCAAATGAGGACATTGAAAGTCAAACCGAGACTTGTAGACCACACAATATGGATAGTGAGGAATTGATGGGAATGTTTAGTGCAGCAAAGGCAAAATCTCCTAATGCCACTAAATGTTTTATTTCTTCTCAAATTTGTGCTAAAAAAGACAAAACAATGAAGTACTTCTATTCAATGACGGATCCAGACAGAGATAGCATTATATCATGGGCCATTGGAGCTGCACGTAGTAAGAGGAAAGGAAACAGATTCAAGAATTCGGAACTTCTAAAGGAGATGCAACGCAGGTCAGAAGAAAAGAAACAAAAAAAAAAGAGGATAAAAAAAGGAAGGATGTTGAGAAAATGTTGAGAAAATATAGCATTAAATAAACAAGTAATCAAAGCAACATTTCCTGAGATGACTGATACATCTGTGGATCAAATTTATGATTTACTTGCTGGCAGAGCATCTGGCAGACGTATATGTCATACATGGCATGACAATGAACCTGTCATTTACTTAGGAAGGATAGAACGCCTGAAAAAAATGATCCTGAAAAATATGTTGTGGCTTATTGGAAAGAGGAAGATGATGATAGCTTAGCAGAAGACTATGATATTTCCAAACTCTCACTAGCATGTGATGTTGTTTTTAAGGACCTAATAATGTCTTAAATGTAAATACTTGGAAATACTTTTAAAATACTGAAATATTACCAGTGCCACCAGCGCTTTGTATATATATTCTCAATTTTAAGTTTATATTTAAATTATTTTTTTATTTATGAATATGTGCCAAGGTCACATTTAAATTTTGAAAAATTATTTTGCCTAATTGATTCCAGCTAATAATGTTTACATGTAATTATTGGCACTTTTTTTTTTAAATTAGTGGGTCTTATCAAACATCATTAAACTAAGAATAAAAAAAAAATTCATGCACTGAAATTCTGATTCTAAAGTAATAAAAATAGTTTAAAATGAAAGATTGATGTTAATAATTCTTTAAAGAATATGTTTAAAAAGTCTTAAAATTTGAATAAAAAAAATTAAATAGTAAGAAAGATATGCATGCTTTAATAACAGAATGTCAAAATCGGAAACCAAAAATACAAAGATAAAGAAGGACAAAAAATTAATTTAAACAAAAAATCATAACTTCTCTTTCTATTTGAAATAAAAATATTTTTTTTTTGGTTTAATTAACCGGAGAACAAGCTCTTTTCAATGATATCAATTTTTATTATCAATTACAAAACAATATAAACATAAAAAAATATTTTGTCGAAGTATTTACGTCTAAAAAGTGTATTATTGAAAGGAATTTTAAAAAAATAATAATAACTAAAACATAAAAGAATTTATTTACAATAAATAGACATTAATTTTATGCACACTCTAAGCTTTAATTTGATATATAATGTTAGTCTACAAGTAGAAAACTTGCGTAATTGTACGCGTTTTTGTTTTTCGTATCATTTTGTCACAACGTTCCATTAACCTTAATGTAAAGGTTTGCTCACTACACTCCCTCTGCGTCACTAATACCTATTTCAAGACTAAACCGCAGCACAGTGTATCTTGGCGGCACCCTCGCTCCAAACACTGGCACCAACTAGACCTAATCATGGTAAGACAAAAGTGCTTAAAATTTGTCAAGCTTACCAGGTCCTACCACAGTGCAGACTGCGACACAGATCACTCCTTGGTATGCTGTAAGATCAATCTCCTCCCCCAAAAAATCCACCATACCAAGCAGATTGGAAGACCCCAATCGGATGTAAGCATGATGTGTCAACCTGATCTCCAGATACAGTTTGCGGAATCTTTTGAACGCGAGTATAAAAATATCTCTGAGAATACAGCAACTGAAAAATGGGAACACCTCAGTCCACCATACAAAAGACTTCCCTGGAAATCTTTGGAAGAAAAATTACAAAACAAAATGATTGGTTCGACTCTAAAGCAGTTATTTTAGCACCTGTCATCAGAGCAAAGAGAGATGCACTCGCTACTTACAAGGCAAAACCTACCCAACACAACCTGCTAAACCTGAAAGAAGCTAGAGCCAATGCACAGAGGACAGCAAGGATCTGTGCCAATGAATACTGGGTAGAGCTCAGTGAGAGTATTCAGCTCGCAGCCCAAGTGGGCAACATAAGAGGGATGTACGAAGGAATCAACAAGGCTCTCGGACCCTCCCAAAACAAGACAGCACCTCTGAAATCAACCACTGGGGAAATTATAACAGACAAGTGCCAACAAATGCACAGATGGGTGGAACATTACTCCGAGCTCTACGCCACAACAAGCTCAGTCTCTGACTCAGCCCTTAAAGCCATCATACAACTACCCACAATGAACGAGCTAGATGAAACACCCACCCTTTCAGAGCTCAACAAAGCCATAGACAACATTGCTGCCCGCAAAGCACCCGGATGCGATGGTATCCCCCCAGATCTTCTAAAACAATGCAAAACTACTCTAATCCAACCTCTACACGAACTGCTTTGTAAATGTTGGCAAGAAGGTGCTGTGCCACAAGACCTGCGGGATGCTAAAATCATTACACTGTATAAGAACAAAGGTGACAGAAGCGACTGCAACAATTACAGGGGAATCTCCCTCTTAAGTATTGTAGGCAAAGTCTTTGCTCGAGTGATACTTCCCAGGCTACAAAAACTCGCTGATCGGGTCTACCCAGAATCACAATGCGGCTTCCGCTCAGGGAGATCCACGATTGACATGATTTTCTCCATCCGCCAACTCCAGGAAAAGTGCAGAGAACAAAGGATGCCTTTATACATTGCGTTTATTGACCTGACAAAGGCCTTCGATCTAGTTAGCAGAGATGGCCTCTTTAAAATTTTACAGTTAATAGGCTGCCCACCCAAGCTACTAAATGTAATCATATCTTTCCACCAAAATATGATGGGCACAGTGCAATTCAACGGTGCCAGCTCTGAAAGTTTCAGTATAAACAGCGGAGTTAAACAAGGATGTGTCCTGGCCCCAACCCTCTTTGGAATACTATTTTCACTGCTAATCCACAACGCGTTTGACAAATCCACTGAAGGCATCTATCTCCATTCCAGATTTGATGGCAAACTCCTAAATATTGCCAGACTGAGGGCCAAAACTAAAATCAGAGCCACCCTCGTAAGAGATATGCTATTCGCGGATGACGCAGCGGTAGTGGCACACACACAAGAGGAACTACAGTCACTAATGTCCCGCTTCTCTCAGGCCTGTAAAGAATATGGCTTGACTATTAGCACGAAGAAAACAAATGTTATGGGACCACCTACTACAGCACCACCCTCCATCCTCATTGACGATAACAAGCTGGACGCCGTAAACGAATTCTGCTATCTGGGATCCACAATTACAGATGACCTGTCCCTAGAAGAGGAGATGAAAAAACGCATAGGGAAGGCTGCCTCGACATTCGCTAGACTCAGACTAAGAGTTTGGGATAACCATAAGCTAACCACGGTGACCAAAATGGAAGTCTACAAGGCATGCGTTATGAGTACACTGCTATATGGCAGTGAATCATGGACCACCTACGCAAAGCAAGAGAGAAAACTAAACTCATTCCATTTGAGATGTCTCCGTAGGATCTTGAATGTCACATGGAAAGAAAAAGTGTGCAATACTGAGATCCTTGCGCGATCAGGTATTCCCAGCATTTTTACAGCCCTCAGACAACGCCGTTTGCGCTGGCTTGGACATGTTCGCCGGATGGAGGACAAGCGCATCCCGAAAGTCATCCTCTATGGTCAACTCGCGACTGGCACAAGAAAAACTGGTCGCCCCCATCTCCGTTACATAGATGTAATAAAACGCGACCTCAAATCAGTGAACATCAATACTGACAATTGGGAAGACATAGCTCTAGACCGCAACAGGTGGAGAGAGACAGTGACAAAGAAAGCTATGGACAGTGAAAGTACATGGGTCTCAGCCCAGGAAGAAAAACGCACAAACCGAAAAACGGCCAGCTCCTCTACCACCGAAGCAAAAGCCAAGGGGACCCTAACTTGCGCTATCTGTGGACGGGAGTGTCTCTCCAAAATAGGGCTCCACAGCCACATGAGGAAGTGTGCTCTGAGATGAACCATAGTCGTCCTACGACTGAAGGAGGCCAATGATGATGATGATGATGAATGTAAAGCCAAAACGCGTTAAAAAAATTTATTTCTTTTTAACCGTAGGTCCTACAACAATAATGTATATATCATTAGAAAGCTCTTATCATGTGCTTTAATGAGATTAATTAATTTAAAAAAAAATTTTTTTTCAAAATTTTGTAACATCCCTACACCTATTCACCTATCATGACCTATAACTATGAAAAAACTGACGGTATCTCTGAATTCCTCTTACTTATTTCTAGATATAAAAATTGATCTGATTTAAAATTTGATGTAATATGTATCACTAGGCTTAGTTAAAATTAAATATGAGGTCAAAGAGGTGTAGGGTGGGTATCACCAAGCATACTTTTCCTCGATCAGATTTTTCCCCAGTTAGTAAGCTCGATTGGGTTGATTGGAAGGCTTGATCAGATCAAAGAAAATATATATAGATCTATATCTAAAAACATGTTTTAATATTTAATTTTCACTATGAAGTCATTTTCTTTAAATTACTCCAGTGCAAGAACACCATCCATTGCACCATTTTCCACCCTCCACAACTTCAAATAGTCTCTTTAAGCTGATGAGCCATCAGACTTAAAAATAGCCTTAAGCCCATGACCCATTTCCTTCACTACCGGGTAGTAAAAAAGAATAATTCCACCCTTCTTGAGTTTGATCTCATCATGAACTTAGCCTTTACAAGGAAAAGGAAATAGTATGTAATGTGTCGGAAGTTAAGAAAAAAGGTGCTTGCGCAGTAGCAATATAGTAGTAATTTGGCAAACATTCAAATAAAAAAGTGAACCAGTCGAACCTCTCGACAAATCAGGCTGATCAAAATTCGCACTTTACTCTAGATTAGATTAGATCTACTAGATTATCTAGTGTAGAAAAGAAATCTTCAAATTCAAATAAAAAAAAACCAACAAAATATATTAAAATACTCAGAAAGACACAAAGAATGAAGATAAAGGCACATTCCTTGTTCATGATTCCATATGCTAGGAAAATTTGTACTTTACAAATGCCCTTCTTTTCTACTGTCCCTAGTGCTATTAATAATTAATTAGAGGATTAGAGTGATTAGAGCATGAGATTTGGTTGCCTGAGCCAGCCAGGAAAACCAGTGACTTGGCAGAATGAGAATTTAAGTCATTGGTCAACATGCATGACTAGGTTGTAATCATCTTCTTTTTTGAAGTAACATCTGTATTATATAAGATAAATGAAAATGTATTTAAAAATATTATGGATTAAACTTCCCATCGAAGGAAAGCCCCTAGTTTTTCAGGTCAATTATGTTTTAAGTTTTACCATATAATATTATGTAGATTGAGATTTAGAAATCTAGATCTATATTAAAAAAGGGTTTTGCAGTAGCTTTGCACTTTTTATGAAGCTTTTTGTAATTTTAGATAAAAATGTTAGATCTAGATTGGCATTTGAATCATTTTATGTTAGCATCACACTCAATGCTTGGAGCTATCTAATCTAGATTTAAAAGTCTAGGGACTAGGGTAGTCCTGGATAATCTTGAATCTACTATCTACTAATCTAGCCTATCAAGGACTAGGAAAAAAACTTGTTAATATAGAAAACGTCTTGGCCAAGGCCAAGAGTAAGGGACAATATTGAAAATAAAAATAGAATTTCATATCTATAGATCTATATAATCTCTATCTCTATCTAGATACCTACTTGGTACATTTAGGCTAGGTCTACTAAAGAACAAAAAGTGTAGACAGTATCAAATCATGTCTATCACTCTTAGTGATGATGCATCTCAAAATAAAACTGCCTTCCAGCATGCAATCAGAAATTGTCCTTTGAGTCTTAGCTATGTAAGCTTATTGGAATCACATTTGTTTTGTCTTTATTCCGTTAGCTAGCAAAAATATAACAAAAGGGTGATGTTTTTCCTTTTTAATGTGTGGCCAGCACAATGACCAACACTGCCTTTACATTTCCCCAACTAATGTCAGGTACTACTTAATTAGAGAATTAGATTTTGGTGGACTCAGGGGCATCAAATTCAGAAATTTAAAATCCTAATCTTCACAAAGATTCCAACACAAAATTCTTTAGTTTGGAAGCCAAGCGCTTTACCATTCTGCCACATTCCGCTTATTATTATTAACCATAAGTAACAACGTTCAATGTAAGCTTAAAGCGTTTAAGGCTTAAGGTCAACATTTCCATTGCACCCCATGTAGCGAAAATATAGGATATTCTATATTCTGGACGCTATCCTTCCCTTTTTACTTTCTTGTGAAGAAGGCATGTAGGTCAGGGATTAGTGCTGTTTTTAAGCCTGATGAAGGATCCTCTGTAGGAGACTCGCTTTTATGGATTGGTTTCTGAATGGCGAAATACCTGTATTTCATAGCAAATGCTGTCAATTGAATTACATTAAAATTTAAGATCCATTTGTACATATTTAAAAAAATAAAAGTGTGGACACTAATACAATGATCCAAAGTGCCCCTTTTAAGAAATTTAGAAAAATATACTACACCTCAACAGCAAAAATCTGACTAGATTAAGAAGTACTTAAATATAGATTGGACTTTAAAATGTGAGGCATAATGCTAACACTATAACCAATGAATGATGGTATAAATATCTATGGTTATGTTTTGATGTTATCTCTGAGCTGCTGCTGTAAGATGCTGCCAAAACAGACATCTCTAGTTTGTGGCCTGGTTAGAGCTCTCCTTTATTTTGCCACTTTTCTTCACCATTTTGCTCGGATGTGAAGAAATATTGATAAACTTACAATTTTTTCTCTTTTTTTTTTTCATTGCAGTTGGAGCCTCTAGATGCAGCTAAGACAGATCTAGTAGCAGCCTATGCCATTAATTCTTTATTTTGGAGTAAGCCTTACTTTCTTACAATGGTATTTAATGAAAAAATAATTTGTTAATAAACATAAGAGATTATTTACTTTTTTTTTCCAGTGTATATGAATGTCTGTGGCATAAATCCCAAAGAGCATGCAGTCCGTCAGGAACTGGTAATATTTTCTTCTTCAAGTCTTTCATTTCGTTAAAATGGTTTTTAAAACTTAAACGTTTTGGTTAGAAACAAACAGACACAAATATTGCCAATTGTAATGATTAAAAATTTACATTTTTGTCTTTTGAATTGTAATTAGTTATTCTCTTTTTCTTGAGAGACAATTGAGGTACTCTCCAAGATACCTTGGGGAGAGTAGTATCTAGTAACAATGTCCTCAATGTATTGTTTTGTTTTACTTTCTTTGGCTAAATATTTTCTATATAAATCTGTTCCCAGGGACGTATCCAAAGCTATATGCAGAGAGTCAAAGAAATAGAAGACAAGAAAAAAGCACCAAAGCTGGACAAAGAGTCCACAAAAAGATTTGTTAAAAGTGCTTTGTGGCAAGCTGCTAAGAAAAGAAGAGATGGTAAAACTTTTTCTTTTTTTAATCAGGAGCTTTTCTGTTTCTTTTTTTAATTAGGAGCTTTTCTGTTTCTTTTTTTAATCAGGCGCTTTTCTGTTTCTTTTTTTAATCAGGAGCTTTTCTGATTCTTTTTTTTAATCAGGAGCTTTTCTGTTTCTTTTTTTAATCAGGAGCTTTTCTGTTTCTTTTTTTAATCAGGAGCTTTTCTGTTTCTTTTTTTAATCAGGAGCTTTTCTGTTTCTTTTTTTAATCAGGAGCTTTTCTGTTTCTTTTTTTAATCAGGAGCTTTTCTGTTTCTTTTTTTAATCAGGAGCTTTTCTGTTTCTTTTTTTAATCAGGAGCTTTTCTGTTTCTTTTTTTAATCAGGAGCTTTTCTGTTTCTTTTTTTAATCAGAAGCTTTTCTGTTTCTTTTTTTAATCAGGAGCTTTTCTGTTTCTTTTTTTAATCAGGAGCTTTTCTGTTTCTTTTTTTAATCAGGAGCTTTTCTGTTTCTTTTTTTTAATCAGGAGCTTTTCTGTTTCTTTTTTTAATCAGGAGCTTTTCTGTTTCTTTTTTTCTGTTGGAACCCAAAAACAACCAGAATTGTGGCTAGCTACTTGTTTAGTTTTAGTTCATAAAAATTGAATGAGGTGGGGGGGGTCAGACAAAGAATGGCACAAAGCACCAAGACAATGATGATTACCTACTGCATTGCACAAAACATACAAACAAAAAGGGAAGGCCTTGTTTTACAAAGGAACCCATATAATTGAAATAAAGTTTTGCTTGATTGGAATTTGCTTTATTCTTTTTTTGTTCCCTTCTTTCTCTTATTTGATGAATTATGTCATTGATATGTTTCTTGCTTTATGAATTATGTCATTGATATGTTTCTTGCTTTATGAATTATGTCATTGATATGTTTCTTGCTTTATTTATGTACAATTGTACTGTAACTGTAGTTGTCAGTTTAATGTATTATGTAGTTGTTTTAAACTGAATTATATAGTGGTCAGTTTAATGTGGCATGTTGTTGTTTTAAATGGAATTCCTAACTTTGAGTGTTTATACTTTATTTTATCAGATGTTCCACTCGAGTCAGAACCATCGACATCCACAGAGAGACGAAGGGAAAAACAAGGCGGGAAAAAGCACAAAAAAAAATAATTATTAGATGATGAAATTAAGCAATTAATTTTGTATTCTATTTGAATGTCTTGATGTGAATGAGGCCAAGAGTGTATTGACTCTTTTTACTTGAGAATAAATGAAGTTTCCTTGGGAATGACCTAAAAGCCTTGTATATAAATAACTAAATGTCTTGTATATAAATGTGTTCTATTGACATTTCCTTGGGTGTGCACAAGAAACTGTATTTGTGAGATATGATTGGTGCAAATAATTAAAAAAAGAAATGAAAAACTGTACTGTATATATTTATTAGAAATAAACAGTTTTACTTTGATCAAGGACCACAAAAAATGTTTTAAGATATTTTGTCTTCTAACAAAATTTGTAGCACACAAGACAGACTTTTGTTTGTATAAATATATAAAATTAAGCATAGACACAATTCAAAATATCAAATAAAGCAATGGAGAAGTATCACTGGTCAATAATATATATTTCAATTATAACAAATATATTTCAAATTTAACAATGAGTAAAGCCTTTGGATGTAATAATTTAGTGGGTAATATAACATTGTCAAAATCATAGATACTAATGCTATACCAGGAGTGATATTTGTCCTAGCGCTTGAACCTTCTTATGAGAAACACTCACATGTAACTGAGTTTTACAGACCATTTTCTGCTAGAGAAGTTTAAAAGTATCCTAAACTAATGGCTTAAAAAGCATGCAGTCACCATTCAGACCTTTAGACAACTATTCACTCATTTTGCCTATGAAATGCATTTTATTCCTGACATTTGTTTCCCAGAATTGTAGGCCAGATTAAGCAAGTCCAGCAAAGAATGTGCACTTTAACCTTAACACACGAACAATAGTTTTAAAAAGTTTCATTTGTTTTAATTAGGTGACCAAAATGTTGTATACAGTAAAACATTCTTGGAGAAATGTTCAAACTGATTATAAAAGTACAGTTCTCCTTTTAGACCATGCAGTTTAGAGGGAAGATGATGTAAAGGTCATCAGTTTCTGTGGTTCATGATTAATGAGGTTGTTATGTGGCCAGCACAATGACCAACCAAGTTTACTATTCCAACTTGTGTCATTTACGCATTAGAGCTAGGTGGACTCAGAGGCCCCCAAAAGATACTGAAATAAAAATCCCAGTCTTCACCAGGATTTAAACCAGGGACTCTGGTTCACCTTTACCACTTGGGTCTCTGTGCTTCCCAAACTGATAAGAAATGACAATAATTTTCTTTGATACAAATATTAAAATTACATTTCAGAATGTCCATTGTTTGAGGAACATGAGTCAGTTCTTGTCCATTCAATAATTCAGATAATGTACACATTTAGTGTTGTCTTAGATAGTTGACAAACATGAGAACATGAGTCTGATAGCATACAATTGGAATTAGAATAAGTCTTTTATTAGAGGTAAATGCCTAACTAATAAACTCTGCACTCTATCCAGAAGAATTGAAGAAATTAATTGTAAATAAAATAAATGAGAAATGGACGAGCTCTCATCCGAATCACAAGAAAGATGACGCTTACTATAAGCTATCCCGACAAGACCGACATCTAATCTTTCGACTCAGAACCGGACACAACAGAATGCGACAACACATGTACCGGAAGCTCAAAATTGGAACCAGTGAAATCTCTATCACTAGAGAATGCCGACCACGTCCTCCAAAACTGCTCTCTTTACCAAGAGGCCCGTATAAGACATTGGCCCCAAAACACCCCAATAGAAAGAAAACTATATGGAGAGTTCCCTGATTTGGAAACTACTACTCAGTTCATCTCATGAATTGGTCTAGTCATCTGAACACTCCAACAGTTCATCTCATGAATTGGTCTAGTCATCTGAACACTCCAACATAACAATGAGAACAAGGAAGAAAGAAGAGGTAAATGCCATTACTGAAATCAAGATTTGCAAGGGAGAAAACTTAGAACATTAAGGAGAAAAGTATAAAGTCTTTCCTGTCACTTGCAAGAGGCTTCCACCTCTTTAAACTCATCCAAATTGTATTTAGCCTTTTTTGTAAACTAAACATTGCAATTGGGGGACAGATTTTCATTTCATAAAAACACTTGGAGAATTTAAGAAAAAACATTTCATAGTTGGGTCACAAACTTTTTAGATCATTGTTGGTAGCATTCATTTACATTCCTCTGTCTCGAATTTTTGTTTTACCTAGTAATACTTTCTTTTCTTCTCATTCTAATGACTTTATTAAATGTAGTTTAGTGTGTTTCTGTTTATCACATGGCAAGAAAGATAATGTAAAAAATTAAATTTTTAGTTTATTTTTATCAAACTATTTAGATTTATACTGGCACTTAATTGCCAACATTTGTTAAATAAATTACATATAAAGAGCAATATTTAAATTTAAGCTATCGTAGTCTTCATTCAAATAAATTTTAAATAGAATATGTATATATATATCCTTTTGGTCATATGTATATAATGATGTATCAATAAAATACAAGCAATTCAAAATGGAATGTTCACGAAGATGACAAACAGAAATAATGACCCATGATCTTCGTTTCACATAAATTTGTCTTAATGATAGGGAACAAAATAAAATAATTAGTCTGACATTTTACGTCTCAAGAGATGATCGTTTCCCTTTGTAAGTGCTATGAAAAAAAGTACATCTTTATGTAACCTACTTTAAACAGTACAAGGTAAATAAAACTGGATGAATAAGCAAATGAGTGAAGCTTATGGAGCTGTGTGCCAAATTCAAGATTACATAAAAATAACTCAGATGAATCTAGAAAGCGCAAATGAACAATGATAACAAGATATTCCTAATATACAAGATCACAAAACTTTGAAACTTTACTGTACTTGGACTTATACAAGAAAATTCATGGTACTGTTCACTCAGAAATTCACCACTAAAAAAAAAGTAATTTCCCCATGTATCTCTAGGATTAAAATATCCTTTTCATCACAGAATGCAATACAATCAAAAGAAGATTGAAATATAAAATTATGAAATGTTTTTGAAAAGAAACAAAACCAAAAAAAAAGTGAAATCACAATTTTCATGTGGAGAATGAAAGAATACAAACTTAATTACACTGAACAATAGAGTTACTACACAAAAACTATTTTACTGTGCAGTGAAGATACAATGCAAGTCCTGGTATTAAATAAAAAAATAAGGTCCAGATAAATCTTTGTTAAGATTTGTGTACAACTATATATATCTGCGAACTAGAGCACAGTAGACATCTGGCCAATGAATTAGAAGCAACTGTTCGCAGGCCTTCCTTGCTCTATTTTAGGCACATGGATGTAGTGTACTCTTCATTCTTTGACACGTTATGGATGTTCTTTCACAAGTGAAGATTATTACATCCTAGCACAAAGCTTATGTTCGATGAATGTAGAGGGTTTGAAAACAGTCTAGAGCACATACAACACAACCATGCAGACATTAGCAACAGGTTAAGAAAATATTTGCTAGGCAGAGTGCCTACAATCATTATGTGTACATTAAAATAATCTTTGTGTGAATATTAATTTTTTTTATCGATGTGGGAAATATCTTCATAATCAAATGAAACGATTTTACAAGTAACACAAAGTGCATTTTTGAATTTACAGAATTTTAGCAATCCCTTTTCAAAGATTTACATGTATCAAAACATGTAGAACCACCAAAACAAGTACTCAATTTGTGCCTTTAGTCAACAATGAATAAATTTAAAAGATTACACAGTATAAAAACAACTGAAAAAAAAAAAAAACCTTGATAATTCATGAGATTTATTTTTTCAGTTTTCATCCATTTAACTTAAAGAATTACAAGAAGTAGAGATCAAATAAATAGAACAGCAGGCCTGACCTTTTCTTAGTATTTACGTCCAACTGCTTCAACATAACGTGAAAACTTTTAGTTACTCAACAAAATAAAATTCCATTTGACATCTAAGAATGAAAGCAACATAATATTACACTCCACTATAGATTAAGGTCTGTAAGTACAAGTATTACTTTAGTTGTGTACTAAAAATGTAACAATAATATCGATATCATAAGTTAAAGAAATTCTGGTTTTAATTTTTCTTTCTAAATTTGGCTTAAAGTTGGCATTAATTAGCTTTTTGTAGATTACTTACCAACATTTCTGTTTCTTCAAAGATTACATTTAGAACAAAATTTACTAGGTAAAATAAAAAATCTATAAATGTCCCATCTATTTAATTTAAACAAGGATCATAAAATGTAAAACTTTGTAGTGATGACTCTTTTGGAATAATAACCTATACCATCTGCCAGTAACAATTTGGTCATGGTTTGATAAACATGAACATTTCATTGTGCATATTACAAGCAAGCCATTTCTTCATACATAATATTTGTATTTCAGTTTTATATGCTTTAACTGGTCTTTATAAGTAATAAAACTAAGACTACATAATGAAATACACAATTAAAGTAAACTATCAATCAATCTAGTTTAGAAATTTTCAAGTTTTGAAAAGCATTGAAACTGATAAGCCAGTACAATGATATCAAATGTGTCCAGGCAGTAGATAGCTACTGAAAAATTCAACCAAGTACAAATATTCCTATTTAACTTTTGAACAAGCTATTCCTTATTCAACAGTTCAGATTTAATTCTGTCTGCTATTGCTTTTCGCATGGCCAGTTTTTTCTCATCTTCTGGGTTTTTGGCTGAAGCTTTGCTGGATGGGACCTGCTTCAGTGCTGCTCTGGCTGCCCTTGCAGAGGCAGGCCTTTGGGGCTGAGTTTTCAGGGCAGTCAGCAACTGTTTTTCTCTTTCTTGCTGCTTCATCTCCATCAGTTTATCTCTTTGTTTGCGCAGGAACTCAGCCCTTTTTTTATTTTCTTCCTCAGACAGTCCAGCCCTGCTGGCCTGAAAAATTAAAGTTGAGCAAAACAAAATTATTGCTGCTACTTTAACCAAAATTTTAAAATTTTTCTCCTGTATGTTTATAATTGCTTAAAACATTGTTTTGAATAGTTTCCCTTTGCTGAACATCAGGGATTTCCTTTTTTTTCAATGTGTTTTCACAAAGAGAGATTATTTTAAAGAGTAGATTATTAAAAAGGGTTTAATTTCTTGAGATTGATGATCTGGATGATAGTGATATGAGATAATGAGCTCAGAGCAATCGAAGCATGGTTGAGAGGCTAAGTAGGCTTGAACTTGGCTACCTATGAAGGGGGCTCAAAGTTCGACACCCGACTCAAGCAGATTTGTGTTTACTAAGCGCCTAAAGGCAGCACTGAAAAATCTTCTCCCAGATACCCCCTCCCCTACTGGTCCACAAATGAGATTGAACCATAGTGCTCTGAGCATGTTATAAGCATGAAAGTAGCGCTATATAAAAGCTATAGTTTAATTTTTTGTTTTTTAAAATGGTTTTCATGTAGTTATATGAATAATTATCATAAATAATTTTTTTTTTACTTTAGATCATAAATTATTAATTAATCACATGAAGTTGTTGACTTGTAGTGGTCAGTTTTAATTTTTGTATTAGTAGTGACATGCATAATTAGCTCAAAATTTCCATTTTATGTGTTTTAGATGTGTTTTCTCTATAAAGTTTTGTGACAATATAGATAAATATGATTAGAAAAAAAATTTCCAATATGAATCAACCAATGTTTCCAAGATCAGGTCTAGATCTAGATCCTAGAGGCTTTTTTGCAGTAGGTAAGTTTTTATATTTAAATTTCAAACAATCTCAATCTCAACAACACTTGGAAACTAGAACAAACAGGAGTTGTACAAGTACTTCATGGGATCATTCAATTAAATCACACTCAATTAAATCACACTCAATTAAATCACACTAATTCACTTGTATAATATTAGCAACGAAACAAAGGGACACTTTGAAAAGAAGAAATAAAAATTAAACAGAAAGTATAATAAGTAAACATACAGCGGCTGCATGGACAGCTTTAGAATGTGCATCGGAAGATTTGACATCAGTCTCTGCAGAGTTCATCCAATCAGCTGCTGCTTGAGCGCTAGACACATTACTTTTTTTATTCTCCTCCAGTCTGCTGTGATCAAATGTCTGCTTGGATGATAAAGATTGAACAAATTCAATATAAGAGAATATTTTTGGACCAGTCTGTCTCTCTATAAGTCTGCCATGGCAGGTCTCAAGCCCAGTTGAGAAAAGAGGAGGGTTGGGCAAGGGGATAGTGACCCCCCAACATGCAAAAGATCAACTACGGAGATAATCTAAATCTAATATGCAGCGAGGGAGTCCAATTCAAAATAACCAAATCCAACAAGATGTCCAAAATGATGCCCATTACATAAAATCCATAGGTATTAGCATGGAAGAGGCTGAGGAAGTTGCCTATGACCGATCTCTGTAGAGAGAGCTTGCTGTCCATTGGCCAAATGTAGGGGAAGGAATTAAGTCCAAGTCTGTCACTCTATGCAATTTAAACATGCCATAAGTGAATGAATTTGAAAAGTTATTGATATAGAAAACAACTGACAGTGATTTACCAGTAAAAAATTGTATTTATTTTTATGATACTATAAACATATTACCACATATTAACCCTATTGATGTCATGTGGCTGGTGTGATTGGTATGTTCAGGAAAGCCCTGCAGTCAATAACACCATAATTGAAACCTGCACCTTCCAATGCAAACTTAAATAGTATTTCTACAAACCTGTTTCTTAGGCTGATATGCTTCAGGGGTAGGCCGAAAGTCATCTGACTTTGAAAGGCTTGACTTAGAGTTGGGTTTTTTAAGATCATCGTCATCTGATAAGCGCAAAGACTTTTGAAGTGTCTAATGAAAGAGAAACATTAAATTAAAAGAGAAACATTAAAGTGAAAGAGAAACATTTAATTGAAAGAGAAACATTAAAGTGAAAGAGAAACATTAAAGTGAAAGAGAAACATTAAAGTGAAAGAGAAACATTAAAGTGAAAGAGAAACATTAAAGTGAAAGAGAAACATTTAATTGAAAAAGAAAAATTTAATTGAAAGATGCATAGTGGACGAAAAATATTTGTTGAAGTAAATAAAATTATTTCAAGGTTTCCATGACAGAAATTTGTTTTAATTGAAAAATATTAGAGAAAAGATTTAACAAAACTTTAAAATTAGAAATAATGAATGTAACAACCTAATTAATGTAACAACGAGTCATGGTATATATTGTTACTTCATGTTTGTGATTTGTATGGTTCTGTGTACTGTACTGTGTACAACAAGCTTTCATGGGAAGACCACTTTGGAACTCTGACAAAGAAAACAGCTCAGCGACTCTTTTTTCTATACAAACTCAATAGCTTTAAACTAAACAAGAAGATCCTTGAGGCTTTTTACGGCGCGACTATACAAAATCTGCTAACATACGGAATAACTTGTTGGCAAGGCATCGCTTCATCTAACCTGTCGCGCTGTCTAGAAACCATCAAAAAAAAGGGCATCAAAAATTACACTCATTACATTACCACACTTAAAGGAACTTTTTGAACAAAAAGTGTCTAAAAAATCGAAAAAATCTTGGAAGACAACGGCCACCCGCTCCATCAGAACTACATCAGGTCGTAGCGAAGTAGGCGACTGCTGTCAATCAAAACAAGAACAGAGCAGTACAAAAACTCTTTCGTACCTCACTCGGTCAGACTCTATCACCGCCACTCATTGATCAGGGAACATGAAATGCACCAAGATACCTGTGTGTAGTCGTTGAATGAACTCTTTATGTTGTCTGTTGTATTTATGTGTATTTTTCTGTTGTGTTGTCTTTATATGAGAAAAGAGCCCTTGTAATCACAACAAATTTCCGTAAGGATCAATAAAGCAGTCTTAGTCTTAGACTTAAGAGCTTGGGTAATATTACAACAGAGATAAATGCACCGAATAATGCATGTAGTAGCAGACAACACATTTATTACTTGAAACAAATAACTTGATAGATATTCCAGTTATAAGCTAGTAGAAATACACTGTACATCAAGAACAAAGTTCCATTTCCATAGTCTCAACAGTCTGGTAATAATATCCAACAACTAATTTCACTAGAAATATACCTCCTTCCCTTCTCAGGACTAAATTAAAACTCTTTTAAATATTACACTTTCACTCTAAAAAATGAGAGATTTTCCTTGTGCTTTAAGAACAATTTTGGTAGGTGACTCCAAAGTCATAGCATGTCACAACGAGGTCCAAACGAGGCTGTGACATTTTAACACAGCTTTTTTTTTTTTAGATATAATATAGTGTGATAATTAAGGGAGGCAACCCAACGAGGCAGCAATGTTTATTTACAGGACATCACAAGTACACAAAACAACATCTTCTTTTAGCACAGTCTCTTCATATTGGCTTTAGACTTGGACGGAAATCGTTAGTGTCAACATCCTTTCTGTCTAGTTTCTGGCAGTGCGCACCTTCTGCACTAGCTTGAATGGCGGTGCCCATGGCGGGGTTATAACAATATGAAAATATTCTTTTTATCTTCTAAAACCTAATAATATCAAAGATTATTGTTCAATTAGATTTATTATTGTTTTGTTTATTGTTTTCGTCTACATGTTTTGGATGTTCCTTCAGAAACTATCATAATTCGCCAAATATTTTCTGCATGATTGGAGGCGATAGAATTGTGCAGAGTTCAAAATCAGGACCATTTTGATGACATTTCAAGGTGCATGTCACATGACCAACAGCCATTCTTTAAATTTCATTTCTAACTAGATTTGATTAAAAAAAAAAAAAAAAACTTTTCAGCAATATTTTCATACCTTTTGTAATTTCATTTCTTCTTCTTTCATTGTTTGTTGAAGTCTAAAATTTTCTGCTTTTGAAATGCCAATAATGATCCTCAACTCCTCTTCTTCATCCCCAGATTGTAATTTCTCTCTTTCAAATTCTTCTTTAGATTTCCTAATTAAACATAATCAGTGAAAACATTTCTGTATGTTTATGTTTTTTTAGATTTTAAAGGTCACAACACATATGACAATAGAGTATTAAAAGTGTCATTATCATCATCAAACTCCATTTGAGTGAGGGCTTGAAAGGCTCAAATCCTCTCTTGCAAAAGCCCTGGGCAGAAACCCTGCTGTCTTGCGTAGTGCATAAATGTCGCCATACAGGTCGAGAATTTTGGGTTTCCCAGACCTGTCGAGATGGAGATCATCAAGTCTGGGGCAATCAAAGAGAATATGAGGCACAGTTTCCTCTTTTTCCCCGCAGCAGGGGCACCGTGAATCAAAATTTGTCCATAGCCGCAAGAAATATGAGCCAACAGGACAATGGCCTGTCCTGCACTGTGCTATAATAGCTTGCTCAGGCCTGGACAGCCTCCACCACAGGGAAGTGCGGTCAGGGCACCTCATGCGCTCCCAGACTCCACAGGCTTTTTGGGACTTGTCCCAGCACTCTAACCACTTTTCCATTTCTGTTTTTTGAATTATAGCCAGGGCTTGACGTAAGCTTACAGCTCGTTCAGTGGGTGGAATTTGCCCTCCCTGGTGGGCCAAAGAGTCTGCAATTGTGTTGCCAGTGTCAGAAAAGGACAAGATGAAAGATTGCAGTTGTAGGTTTGTTTACTAAAGGGAGACAAATCAGATCAAGGGAAATGTAAAACAATTTTATTAATAAAATATAAAAAGTCTTATTTTCTTTTTATCAAAGGATGAAGTATAAAATGTCACATTTTCTTTTTATAAAGGGATGAAATATGAAATGTCAAATTTTCTTTTCATAAAGGGATGATAAAAAAAAGTATTTTCTTTAATTTCTTTTTAAATTCGTGAATTAAACTTAAGGCATCATTTAGTAAAACTGGTAACTTCCTACCATAAATGTTACACATTATAACAAAAGTCCAAGAAGGGAAATAGCTAATGTCATATTGGTGTGAGTGAAAGTTGATATTCAAACTTATATAATATGTCATCCATCAAGGGTATGGTTGAAGGATGATTTAAAAGCAATTAAGAGGTACCTACGCTAAGACAGCAATCAAAACTTCATCATCTTCTTGGGAATGCTGGTGACTGTCTTCTTCTTGCAGACTGTCTGGCAAACTCCCACCTAACATCTGTGAGATCAGCATCAAAGCCTGTTGCTGCAGCTCCAAATTCTTTTGTGCCATGATGCGTACAAATATTGGGTAATCCACTGTGGCAAGAACTTGTTCAGATAAAGTCTGATATTATAGAGATAAGATGTTTAATTTTTAAGTGATTCATAATTTTTTATTTTGGACTAAAACAAACAGAAATCTAAAATAATTTTTTTGGTTCCTCAACAATAATAATAAAAATTAATTAAGAAATAAACACAAAAACAACAAAAAACACATTATATTTATATGATAATATATTGTTATTCACATCAAAGAAAAAAGCTATGCACTACAGAATTGCATTCTTTTGAAGAAAAAAAAGTTTCTCACAAACTTAAGGAGTGATGGTTAGGCAATGACAAATTATGTTTTGTTAAGTATCTGTTTACCCTACATGGCAATGACATGTTTAATTACATAGTTAAACTAAACCTACATTAACATAGTCAAATGAGAAACACATGTAGTCATCTGATTGGACAAGACAGTCATAAGTTAGAATGTTCAGAAGGACTTCAGCTAGTAGCTAAATCAAAGTTTGTAATTGTTGTATAAACTTACATTCATGTGCTAACTACATTTTTACTTGGAATAAAATTTCATACCATTAAAAGTTCAATCAGATTTTAAAACCTGAGACATCACATCTAATGTGCTAACTACATTTTTACTTGGTATAAAATTTCATACCATTAAAAGTTCAATCAGATTTTAAAACCTGAGACATCACATCTAAGAATTGAAAGAAAACTCATACAACTGTGACAGAATGAAGGATGGATAGAGATTATCAACAAACAATGGACCTCATTCACCAATCGTAAACAAACAAGTTAGCCACGTGATAATATTGATAAAACAATGGAAAAAAACTATCACGTGATAGCCATTGTGTATTAGGTAATTTGTATAGAGGAGATAGAGAATCACATGGCTAAATGTTGTTTGTTTACGATTGGTGAATGAGATCCATTCAAAATATATGAGTAAAAAAACATTCATTAATATACTCTTTCAATGTAAACTCTTTCTTCTTCCAGTAAGTCAACATTATAATATAATTTATTCAATTTTGTAGGAGCATATTGAATGAGTGAGAAAGTGCTTGGTTTCCAAACTGAAGGGTCCCAGGTTTGAATCTTGGTGAAGACTCTGAGATTTTGCACATTGAGATTTTTAGGATGCCTCTGAGTCCACCAGACTCTAATGGGTACCTGACATAACTTAGGGAAGTAAGGACGGTTGGTTTTGAGCTGTCCGCATGACACCCTCGTTAACCATCTGCGATAGAAACAGACAGAAGAGCTTTATTTCATCTGCCCTATAGATCACAAGGTCTGAAAGGGCTACCTTTTTCATTATTATATTTGTGTGACTAGTTAAAATTAAAACAAAAATTTTAGACTGCTTATTTACCATAGAAATAGTTGACCTTTAATTTTTTAAGCAATCTTAACATTTCATTATAAGACTAGAAAAAGTACAAAGTAAATCCTATTAATCAATGTTGCAAAACAATCTGAATAATGACCTGAAAGAAATCCATGTCTGGCTTTGAATTGAGAGACTTCATAGCTTTAATAATCTCCTCATGTGTTAGCCCAGTGTCTGTTCTAAAGCCTTCGAAGAGAAAATCCACCTTAAAACAGACAGCAATGATTAGTTTAAATGCACATTTTTCATATTGTCTGTCAGATTTTAAAGGGGAAAATATATGTTACCAGAACTTTAAGAAAAAAAAAAGGATTTTATAGAAATAAAGAACATAAAATACTTATAGTTATCATTTGTTTCTATAGAACTATGGGAATTACTGCTTGCATTGTAGAAAAAAATATTCTGACAATCAATAGTGATTTAACCCCTTATATTTTCATTAACTTAAACCCTAATATTTTCATTGACTTCATCCCTAATATTTTCATTGACTTCATCCCTAATATTTTCATTTACTTCATCCCCAAACATTTTCTTAACTTCATTCCCAAAATTTTCTTAACTTCATTCCCAATATTTTCATTGACCTCATCCCTAATATTTTCATTGACTTCATCCCCTAATATTTTCATTGACTTAATCCCTAATATTTTCATTGACTTCATCCCTAATATTTTCATTGACTTCATCCCTAATATTTTCATTGACTTCATCCCTAATATTTTCATTGACTTAATCCCTAATATTTTCATTGACTTCATCCCTAATATTTTCATAGAATTCATCCCCTAATATTTTCATTGACTTCATCCCTAATATTAAATTCCATGTCTTGCTGGTAACTAAATATGAACAGCAGGACTCACCACTTTGTTGTACTCTGCATGAATTTCCCTGTAAGTGGGCGAGTCTTCAACACTTGGATCAAACACTAGAGAACAGAAAGAGTTACTGAACAAAGGAAATCAAGATATACATTTAAAACAAAACAAACTTTACCTTCAGCACATTATCTTCTTATCTTATCTTATATAATAGAGATGTTACTTCAAAAAGAAGATGATTATGTCCAAAGCGTCATGCATATTAACCAATGACTTAAATTCTTCCAAGTCACTGGTTTTCCTGGCTAGCTCAGGCAACCCATTCCATGCTCTAATAGCACTAGGGAAGAAGGAGCATTTGTACAAATTTGTCCTAGCATATGGGACAAGGAATGTGTCTTTATCTTTGTGTCTTTCTGAGTATTTTATTAAATTTTGTTTTTGTATTTGAAGATTATGGTTCAGTGTTTAATTGAATAATTGCTACTTTACTTTTGAGTCTTCTACCCTAAAGGCTTTCTAAATTGAGTGATTTTACTAAATGTGTTACTCTAGTAAAATGTGAATATTCATTTGTTATGAATCTCACTGCTCTATTTTGTGTCTGTTCCAGTTTCTTGTTGTTTTCTTGAGTTGAGGGGTCCCAAACAGAGGATGCATATTCTATTATTGGCCTAACCAAGGTTATTCTTGTCATTGGGGTGCAAGGTTTAAACTAAAAAGAGTTTTATGAAGTAGGATGTAATGATTTTCTTTTTTGAAGAAATGTAAGTAATATATAACAAAATATATTTGTTGTTTTATAACTTGGTTCATTGTGATGACTAGTCTAAAGCTCCTACCATTCTACCAAGCAGCCATAATTTAAAATAGCACTACCACAGGTATGTAGGGCCTACCACATTTTGCTAATATTTGTTACAAGCATCACTATCTTTAAACTCCTGTTGACAAAGGGCTTGACAGGCTGAACATGCAGTTGCACAAAATATGTGCATATCTGTGTGGATTCTCTTCTCTAAATAATATTAAATTATATTTAGATCTAGGTATTTCTAGGTCTATCTCCATAAGACAGCTGTTTAAAAAGGTGAGAGCATCATTATTAGATGAAAATCTTTGTCCTCTGAATTCAAAAGTTATGTAAGGAAAGGCAATAGTCTATAGAGGCTACATGACCTACTAGGTGGTTGGAGAGGTCGGAGCATTGCTGGGAGATGATAGAATTATATAATACAGAGATCTATATCTTTAAAAAAATTATGCAGGGAATTATAAATTAATTTGAAGAAAAAGCTAGAGGTAGATCTACATGTTTCATTGTTAGGTTAAAACTTTTCACACCAATTTTTTTTTTTAAATTTAAACAAATAAACTACAACAATAGGCTCAATAGCACTTTTTAAAATCTATGATATTAGTAACTAATATTGTTACTAATATTAGAGTATATTTTAGAATAATATATTTAATATTGAAATGACTATCGTTACTATCATTCACTATGTGAAATGTGGAAATTTGTGTGTGTGTGTGGATTATTTTTATCATTCATTCATTGTGTGATTGTTGTTCAACTTGAACTTCACTTGTAAGTCTTGTTTGCAGCAATTTATTTACAATTTAGGCTAATGTAAATTAAAATAATTAGATAAAATCGATGTGTTAGATAGATATACCTAAGCATTTGCTTTCCATAAATGACAAAACGGGAATTTGGAAAAATGGATTGCTTAAAAAACACACAAGCTCATCCAGAACATAATCAGAACGATTTGAAGACGCCATCTTGAATCTATACGACGCCGTGACATCGTTACCGCTTTGAGATGATATTTCGCGTTTTTAATTTGTAAAAATAAAGTGTATCGACTTTTATTTTAAATCTAGACATAATTTAAATTTAATAATAAAAAAAAAAAAGCTTTAAAAAAAAAGATATTGTAAATGATTCTTACTCATTCTAGCATTATCCAATCTTGAAATGAAATTGAATAATTATGATATAAATTTTCAGCGAATCCCTCTAAATAAAAGAAACGATTATTCAAAATGGAAACCTTTTACCGGTAATTGCTTAGAATTATAATGGCTCTCGTTTTATCTTTTTGTTTTTCTAGATCCTGCTCCCCAACCTCAGCAGAAGCAAAAATATTCAGTTATTTGAGTAACAAGTTTTTTTTCTGATATCATACATAGTGGATATCAAACCAAAAATATTAAGTAAAATAGTATATCTTAAAAAATTATTATTTTTTTTTTTTTTTGGGTTGAAATCATCCCTATTTGAGGCTCAAACTAACTAGCCTACCTCAACACCGTGACATGCACATAAATAGATGGATAAGCCATGACTTCACTTTAAAAGAAAAGAAACAACATCTCAATTCTGAACTGGAAGACTTACTCCGTTTCTGTACAGTGAAATACTTATAGGTCAGAGCATGGGCGTAGAAAGAAGGGGGGGGGGTTGGGGTTCAACCTCCCCCCCCCCCCGAAATGAAATCCCCCCCTTGGGGTGGGGGATCGGAATTTAGTGAATGATTTTTTGCTTTGATTTTGTTTATTTTAGGTGAAATTTTAATACTAAACCATCACTTGCCCCAGCACAACCAATGGGGTTTTGATTAAAAAAAACCCTACCAGGGGGTTTTTAGTTTAAAACCCCTTACCAGGGGGGTTCGAGTTTAAAAACCCCTACCAGGAGTTTTGAGTTTAAAACCCCCTACTAGGGGTTTTAAGTTTTAAACCCCCTACTTGGGGTTTTTGCAGTTAACTCCCCCTCTTCTGTAAAACAAAAAAAAAAAAAAATGGAAACGAAAATCCCCTAATACCAGAGCACAGTTAAGGGAGATTTTGATTTTAATACCCCCTCCAAAATTTACGATAAACCCCCTCTTCAATATAAAAAAAAAGCTAATTACGCACTCAAAATGTTATGAGCGTAGCTAAATGGGTATTGACATAGTTTTGAGTTTAAACCCCACTTCAGCGGGGTTTGAAGGTAAAAAATACCTCTTTAAAAATGAAAACAAAGCAAATTATACACTCAAAATGTTATGAGTGTAGTCAAAGGGGTTTTGAGTTTAAACTCCCCTCCAGTGGAGTTTGCAGCTAAAAAGTACCTCTTCAATATAAATAAAAGCAAATTACTCACTCTAAAATCTATGAGCGCAGCCAAAGGAGTTTTGAGGCTAAAAAATACATCTTCAGTGTAAGAAAAAAGCAAATTACGCACTCAAACTGCTATGAGCGTTGCCAAAAGAATTTGAGTTTAAGCCCCCATTCAGAAGGGTTTAATGCTAAAAAATACCTCTTCAATATAAAAAAAAAATCAAATTACACACTAAAATTATTTGAGTGTAGCCTATCCAATCGGGGGTTTTGAGTTTAAACCCCTCTTCTACAGATGGCGTTTGTTTAAAGTTTAAAACCCCTCCAGATGGTTTTGAGTTTAAGATCCCACTACTGAGCATTTTGAGTTGGAGAACCCCCAACAGATGATTTTGACGATAAAACTTCTCTTTTCGATATAAAATCTGAAGCAAACTACAGTCACTTAATTCCAAGAGCGTATTCAAGAGAGGTTACACATTTTTACCAGTGGCAGGGCTCCCTTAATAAACTGCGGTGAATAGTCATCTGCCGAAATTGAAAAACACTAAATGTGGCTCAAAAAAGATGGCTAAGACAGATTTTAGGAGTCAGTTATAGGGATCGGGTTTAAATCAAGGAAATCCTATGCCGAACTGGGAGTCGACCCTTTAGTAAGATTGTGAGAGAGCGACGCATGAGGTTTGCGGGACATGTTCTCCGACAAAATGAATTACGCATAAGAAGAGTTGCAATGATATCCTAGTACAACTTGACGCCACTCATTCATGGAGGTCCTCATGGCAGGTGGGAAGAGGCTTCAGACATTACCAGTGACAGATTTTTATGGAAACAGCTTGACGGCAAATGCGCCGAACGGCGCGGTAGGGTCTAAGTCAGTAAGAATAGCACATTAGGTATTTGAAATAAAACTTTTTAATAGCAGGAAAATGCACTGTAGATACCCCAGAACATGCATTTTGTTGGCTTTCAAGACCAGAAATAGTGCTTGGCGGCGGGGCTTCGCCCCGCGCTAAGGGAGCTCCTAGCGCTCCCCCAGACCCCATTGCTAGTAATGGCTGGGAATCTACAATTTTATGGAAACAGCTTGACGGCAAATGCGCCAAACATCGCGGGAGGGTCTAAGTCAGTAAGAATAGCACATTAGGTATTTGAAATAAAACTTTTTAATAGCAGGAAAATGCACTGTAGATACCTCAGAATATGCATTTTGTTGGCTTTCAATATCAGAAATAGTGCTTGGCGGCGGGGCTTCGCCCCGCGCTAAGGGAGCTCCTAGCGCTCCCCCAGGCCCCCTTGCTAGTATTGGCGGGGAATCTACAATTTTCCCACTAACTCATGGAAGAACCTATTCTAGGGCACAATAAACGTCTTCCGAAAGAATGAAGGGTCAGAATGCAATAAAGATTATGTACACACACACACACACACATAAAGACATATAAAAAAAAAATTCGCAGGGGGGAGGGGGTAGGGGGGGTAGAAAAAAATCCCCCCTCAACCCCCCCCCCCCCGAAAAAAAATGCTGGCTACGCCCATGGGTCAGAAAATATACCAAAGACTGGACCGGCCTCTCTTTTTGATATCCTGCTAAGAACAGCTGCTGTGCTGGAAAAATGGAGGGATTTGGTAACGTGAACTGTCACAGCCCTCCTAAGACGAAAGTCAAGGGATAGATGAGGATGATAATAGGACGTATCAATTGTACAAACATAAAATAACTTGGCCATAGTTTAGTTATTGTAGGCCTTCTTATAATAAGGCTTGGCTTCGAGTTCGAAGATTAATGAGGAATACAGTATCTCTCCAGTGGCTACGCAGCCCCAGTTGTGACCTACATATTTGGTCACTCCAGGGCAAACATAACCATTGTCCGCCGGTGGTCGATGTAGATTTTCTTTTCGCCGTCTGCGTGTGTCCTCGGCAGCAGATTTTCTTTTGGTTTCAAATGTGTATCCCGGTGCCTTTGTGAGTCACCTTCAGCTGTCTCGTTCTGAAGCCGCATGCAACCAGGTGCTCTCTTCTATGTCAGCTAAGGCAAGTTGACGCCTAAGCTGGTCTTTGAAGCGTTTCCGCTGGGCACCTCTTAGCTCACCAAAAAAAAAAAAAAAGACTGCTTTTGGCATACGTTCGTCCTCCATACGGGATATATGCCCTGCCTAGCGTAACTGCCGGACTATGAGAAGTCTACGTATAACTGATAACTGTATGTAAAGGTGACGTAACGTTTCTCTTTCCTTATTCATCAGTTCTTATATTCATTCATCAATTCTTATATTCACTCATCAATTCTTATATTCATTCATCAATTCTTATATTCACTCATCAATTCTTATATTCATTCATCAATTCTTATATTCACTCATCAATTCTTATATTTATTCATCAATTCTTATATTCATTCATCAATTCTTATATTCACTCATCAATTCTTATATTCATTCATCAATTCTTATATTCACTCATCAGTTCTTATATTCATTCATCAATTCTTATATTCACTCATCAATTCTTATATTCACTCATCAATTCTTATATTCATTCCTCAGTTCTTACATTTATTCCTCAAATCTTATATTCATTCATCAATTCTTATATTTATTCATCAATTCTTATATTCATTCATCAGTTCTTATATTCACTCATCAATTCTTATATTCATTCATCAATTCTTATATTTATTCATCAATTCTTATATTCATTCATCAATTCTTATATTCACTCATCAATTCTTATATTCATTCATCAATTCTTATATTCACTCATCAGTTCTTATATTCATTCATCAATTCTTATATTCACTCATCAATTCTTATATTCACTCATCAATTCTTATATTCATTCCTCAGTTCTTACATTTATTCCTCAAATCTTATATTCATTCATCAATTCTTATATTTATTCATCAATTCTTATATTCATTCATCAGTTCTTATATTCACTCATCAATTCTTATATTCATTCATCAGTTCTTATATTCATTCATCAGTTCTTATATTCATTCATCAATTCTTATAGTTTTTCAGAAATGTTCCATTGACTGTTTGGGGAAGATTGGCTATTGATAATTATTCTGTTTATAGGCTGTCAATGTGTCGAGTGGGGCAACCGCTCCAACCCCGCGTCTTTGGGGGGCCCCGCGATAAACAGACTCCTCTGTCACCGTCAGCCCATTGTACAAATATTCATGGCCCTGATATGACTTTTGCCCACCGTTTAAGGCCGCCTCTTATGTTCATTAGACTGTTAATCAATTATCCTACTCCTTAGCTATCTGTAGTTTGAAGTTTCCCCCTGAGAGGTCAGTCGTTTGCAGCTTTTCAATCGCTTCTTCTGCCTCCCACTGATAAACTCTTGATACTGATCCTAGTAGAAAGATCTTCACAAGTCTTTACTTGTTTTGTCGCATGACTTTCCCACTTTTTTATTTTAAAATCTTTATCTATTAAAAACATGCCAAGTATTCTTTCGAAATGATGTTTTTAATAGATAAAGAGCGAGGAACTGAAAGGTCCAACTTCAAAACGGAAGTGGAAATAAAGCCAATAACAAAATGGGGTCGGCGATGTAGGGTTAGGACGGCCTTTAGATTTGGGTGCTGGGATTTAGACTAGATCTAGGTTTAGATTTGAAGTGTTAGGAATTGGGTCAATATATTGGTCAAAATAGAACACAGCTTTGTTCGCATTTGGAATTTAGGCTGACAGGGTAAAGTGTAAGTATGATAATTTAAATTGGTAAAAAAATCTAGACCGCACCTAGACTCTGGTAGAGTCAGACTCAATAGACTAGACCTAGTAGCCTATACGTGGACCTAGAAGTGTAGAGTAGACTATTCAAACACCTTGTTAGAAAGATTTCATAAAGATGAATTTTTGTTTCGCATTCTTATGTTATAAGTCTGTAATGCTAAGACTGACGTGTTTTCGCTGAACCACACCCATTGGACAAAAGTCACAAAAGACTAAGAGAAATAAACTCTCCAGACATATATATTTTTTTGACAAAGTTACTTAAAAAATATTATAATTACGGCCTACGCGTGTCCCTAGGTCAATCTGTGACTTAAATTCTGCCAAGTCACTGGTTTTCCTGGCTGGCTCAAGTTCCATGCTCTAATAGCACTAGGGAAGAAGGAGCATTTGTACAAAGTTGTCGTAGCATATAGAGCGAGGAAAATGCCTTTATCTTTTTGTCTTTCTGAGTATTTTTTTTTAGGTTTTGTTTTTGTATTTGAAGAGACGTCATCCCACTGGTCAGCTCCATTCACTTTTTTCAAATGAATGTCCTTAAGTGCCTAATTATAGCTATTTTTTTCCCCCGCCTATCAACTTTTGAGGTGCTGTAGCTGAGTGGTAAAACATTTGGCTTCATAACCAGAGGGTCTTTGGTTCGAATCCAGGTGAAGACTGGTATTATGGCGTCCATGAATCCACCCAGCTGTAATGGGTACCTGGCATTGGCGGTTGGTTGTTGTGCTGACCTCATGACACCCTCATTAACAGTGGGCCACAGAAACATATGACTTTTACATCATCCGCCCTTTAGACCGCATGGTGTAAAAGGGGAAACATCACCTTTCTGGATATAGAATTTCTTTTCCACCGAGTTTCGAACCCATGACACACGAACTACATCCTTTATTGCACGCCACGCTAAAATGTCAAATAAAAAAATTAGATAAATCTGTTACAGTAAAGCATGGAGTTGATGGGCATCACACGGGAGGCTACCTATCTCTGTACACATGAGAACAAAGGTCCTTGTGGAGGCACACTACCCAGGTAGGCCTACAGGTGACATACATTAGTTTTACCAAAACCTTTTCGCACTCGCTTGGTCGCAATCCCGCCAAAAGTCGTCATGTCTAGTGGAAAAGAGCTCAAGTGACTTCTTGTAACAAAGCTTAATTCACTGTCTGTCTGGTAAAAAGTTTGGACACACCCAATCTCCGATTAAGTTGAAAATTTTGCACAATTACATGACAAAACAAGAATAACAAAAAATTAACCAATTAGCAATTGGTTTATTAAGTGTTGGTAATTAATTATTTTGTATGGTATCTCGAACAAGGGAAAGAAATTGTGTTAGACTGAAGTGGTTGTATATGCTGAGTTGCCCCCTTTAGAGTGAGTTGATATAAGCTTTGTAAAAAACGGGATTCGGTTCAATTTGATTTAAAGCTGTATCAGAAAAGTATTAGTTGCCATTTCGTTGATTTCATTTTCTTTCCTCCTTTCTTTTAAGCCAGCAAAAACAGTCTGCTAACACAAGGTTACCATGGCGACAGTGTAGATACGTCCCAGCGACAACTACCGTCTCCACGTGCCCGATAACTTCTGAACCTGTACTTCCACTTAGCACTGCAGCTCTTCCCAACAGGGTTGTGCCAGACGTGGCTCCAACTTCCTGCTATTCGCAAAGGCAGCTGGGAAACAACATCTTCTTTCCCTACAGGAAACAGATCGTTGCGAGTAAAATACTAACACTGCCAGAGCCACCCGATGACGCAGAACATATGCTATCCCAGCATGCAGGTTTGTATGTAGGCCATCATCCAGCCAGCCAGGATGTGTCTGTCCTATCCACCTCCAAGGCTGTGCCATCTTTACGTCGCGACCCTGAACTTCCGATGACCCCGAACGTAGGACGCAGCGCCCAGCTTGAAGAGTTTGTCCGAACTTATGGGGCTTCGAATGGCTGCTATCCACCTCCCCCAAGCAACGCGGCCCACAAAACCCTTGATCCTGGCCAACAACAGCAAGTGGAGCATGCCAAACAGGCCTACTCTGACAGCTCCTACAATTCCCCAACCTCGCACTTCTCCTCCGACATGCGGTTCATGAAGAACGCCATGAGGGCCCACCGAAGAGACAAGCAGCTTCAGATGAACAGAGGTCTGCCCATCGACGGGGACCGGGTCGTCAATGAAGGCGACACAGACTGGCATCGTGTGATGATGCTGGATGGCCCTTCCAGACCTTGCCCAGACGACCCTAAACACGATCGCTCGCAGAGCTTCAGAATTCCAGACGGTATGGGTGGAGTCTGTTACATTTACCCTAATAAGCCAGCGTCGGATACACAAGAGGGTAAGCCATCATGTGGAGGCGGGAAGATGGCGCCGCGGGGACAGAAGGTAATTGATAGTGCACTCGAGGATACTATTAAGCAAATGAAGACCATCTCTTCAGCCAGGTAAGACGCCAGGCCCAATGACGCTGAAAACATTGCAAGGTCTAAATCCCCCCCCCCCCCTTGTCGTTTTCCCGTTCAATATCTCCTCGAAATAAGTCTAATTAAGAAAATGTCATATATAAATGTGCTCTAAGACTCCTTTATTGATCTTTCTTTGAAGTTTTTTGGGATTACCTTTTCTCAAACAAAAACATTCACATAAATAGAACATACACAACATACATTAATATAGAAAAGTTTGTTGAGTGAATACATGTTAATATGTTCCCTAGTAAAGGAGTAGCGCTGATACAATCTGACAGAGTAGGGAACAAACCATTTTTTTTGTATCGTTAGGTTCTAGTCTTGATGGACAGAAGTCGCCCACTTTGCGCTGGCTTGACGTAGTTAAAATGGACCGGGTGGCTGTTGTCTTCTAAGATTTTTCCGACCTTGATGAAATATTTTTAATTTAAGAGCTTATTCAAAGTTAGTAAGTTTATGCGTGTTTTTTTTTTGGCGATCTTTTATTAAGACTGTCTTAGTGGCGCAACAAATTAGATGACAGCATGTTACCTTTCCAAAATGTTATTGCACATGTCAGTAGATTTGGCATTGTCTCACGTTAAAAATTAACCCCAGATCTTCGTTTGTAAAGTAGTAAAGTTTTTATAGGAAAAAGAGCTGCTTTGTGTTTTCAATGCCAGGATTTCAAGATAGCCTATTAGAAGCAGCGTGAGACTAAATTATGCTCGATGTAGCTTTAGTTAGACTTAATTATGCTCGATGTAGCTTTAGTTAGACTAAATTATGCTCGATGTAGCTTTAGTTAGACTAAATTATGCTCGATGTAGCTTTAGTTAGACTAAATTATGCTCGATGTAGCTTTAGTTAGACTAAATTATGCTCGATGTAGCTTTAGTTAGACTAAATTTTGCTCGATGTAACTTTAGTTAGACTAAATTATGCTCGATATAACTTAAGTTGGGCTGAAAGAGTTAAATCTTTGCATCTTTGTTTCTGAAGGGATGTTTTGTACGAACGACTCATCATTAGCGACGCAGCCATCCATGGGTTAAAACAGAAAATCTACAGCTTGCATTCATGTGACAGGTCAATTGATTCTCCAGATCTTCTTAAGGTAGATCCCTTATAGGCTAAAGAAAATTAAAAAAATCTTAACAAACTTGCATTTTGAAATAATTTTTTTTTTGTTACGTATAAGTAGATACTTCACAAACTTATGGAATTTTTTTATATATAAGAGAAAGGTCTATCACACAAGAAAGTGACTAGCACTTCGAATAGGTCTACATTCATTGTTAATAATGTAAGACTATTATTTAAGGAGTGCAATAAAAAGCAAAATGGGACACGCGATTCATTCTGTCGGAGGACATGTCCCGCTAACCTAATGCGACGATCAGTCATAGTCTCAGAATAGATTTCGTTGTGACCCGATGTCTGTCAGAAACTTCTAAAATTCGTCTTAGCCATATTTAGCTTTCACTAATGGAAGCTCTCCACTATGAAACGATACCAACCGTTACAGAAGGCCTGAACTGCAACGTCACAACCTGTGGGCAGTTTAGAACAATAGCTCCCTGCGGCATCACAGGTCTGTACGACGTGGCAACGAGCTATAGGTCTAAACTGCCCACAGGCTGTAGCGTTGCAGGCCAGTCTTGCGGCCTTCTATTATGAATGGTCTCGGTTAGAACCTCTAAACACAAGTTACCTTCCATTTTTTCTTTTA
This sequence comes from Biomphalaria sudanica, assembly GCA_036873155.1. Lineage (NCBI taxonomy): Eukaryota > Metazoa > Mollusca > Gastropoda > Planorbidae > Biomphalaria > Biomphalaria sudanica. Next base: position 382,463 of record JAZGLO010001988.1, read on the forward strand.
TTTTGATAACAGCTAAACGACCTTCAGAAGTATCATGATCACCTGCTGAATGAGATAAGAAGGCACGGTCGAGAGTTAAATAAATTATGGAAGCATCAATTCGAACTGGAAACCACGTTAACCAACCAACTTCTAGATGACGTCAAGTCCGCTTCTATAGTCCCCAGTAATTAGTTCAGAAATTCTCCAATGTTGGATGTCGCCCACCCAAAAATGTTATTGTCTAAAATAATTAGATCTATAGGCAACCGGCGTATTTTGTTCTATGTACTTCCTATATATAAAAAAAATAAAATATTTCTGTCTTGTCGTATGTGTGGTCATAAGAGGTATAAATGATGCGAGGGCGACGTATATATAGTAGAGTATATAGAAAATCAGCACAAAAAGTTTGTACTTCTAATGTTCATGAGTTCTAAAAGTAAGCAGCAAACGTTGAAAACGCAATGCTCCTTTAAAAAAAAATAATTGGCGACGTTAACGACCAAATTAATTTTATTTTCGTCTCTTGTATGTACATGTGTGTGTGCGTGTACGTGTGGTGTGCGTTTGTTTTCTGTGTTGTTGTTTTAAACGCTTGTCAATGTTTTAAGATCGTCACTCATAAAAAAAAAAAAGACGCAATATTTGAATTTATTTGATCCAGACCAAAGAGACTCAATATATAGTGTAGGACCAAATTAATTTTATTTTCGTCTCTTGTATGTACATGTGTGTGTGTGTGTGTTGTTGTTTTTTTTTAACGCTTGTCTATGTCCAGACCAAAGAGACTCAATATAAAGTGTAGGTCTAATAATGTCCTTCGACCAATTTTTTTTTGTTTGCTGTTAAAGATAGCTTTTTTTTTTTCCGGACTAAATGCTATGTACACGTCTGAAACCAGGCTACACACACGTTCAATGTGATAGGCCTACTCTCAAATATGCCACCTCTTAGAGATCTTCTGCTTATGTAAAATATGTTCAAAATGTTTAATCTGTTAGTTACTTAGCTACTAGTTCGTAACAAGACCCAATATTGTTTTTAAAGCAAAATAAAAGATTTAGAAAATATCCAATGTACACAATGGAATGAATAGACTTAAATAAAATCACATCATTGTCGACCTAAGGTTTGTGGGATACATTATAAAAAAAAAGGTTAACTAATTATATAACATCAATTAAAAAAAAATAAACACAAATTTGTACAAGATTTTTTCTTGACTTTCTTTTTCCTGTTGGTTTTGATGACACGCTGAGGTACATTTTTTTTTTCACCCTACGGCCCTTTTACATTTCTGACCCGACACGCATTTCACGGGCCGCATTTTAAAGGGCCACATTATCACACAAAACTGAACTTTTTTTAGATGTAGCCCCCCTCCCCCCACCCGGGCCATAGTTTTGGCATCACTGGAAATCAGTGTGGATGATTTTATTTCTTAGTAACGGTATCTTGTGCTAACTACAGACCATGAATTGATCTAGCTACGTAGACAGCTATCATAAAATCAAATGACTTCCAGCCACACTTCCATGATAGTTGGCACTGAGCGGTGTGCTTGGCAAGCTCATTCTGGAGGCGTGTAATTTGTTTTGACCAATTATTGTCTATAGAATTAAGGAAAGAGTCGTTCTTACTCTCAGTTTAATATTCATTCGTGTGTGTGTGAGTAGAGTGTGCCTCAGTGTGTAGACTAGTCGTCACCAGAATATTCTGTGTTATTCATGTGAATGAAATGGAATACTTTGGTTTTTAGAAGTGGGCAGAGGAAAAGGTATGCGTCCAAGTCCACTCGTTACAGAAGGCCTCAACACTGACTTGCAACGTCGCAACTTGTGGGCACCAAAAGCTCGTTGCCACGTCGTAAAGACCTGTGATGTGGCAACAAGCTATCGGTCTAAACTGCCCACAGGTTGCGACGTTTCTGGTCAATGTTGAGGCCTTCTGTAAAGGATGGTCTCGATACATTGCTACTTACTGTCACAGGTGCTTCTTTTTAGCCTAGGGAAATTCTGTTTACAGTTTATGAGAAGTCAGTTTCCCAATAGCCTCAGAAATTAAGACCATTTCGCCATAGCTATAAATTATTAGCCGCACTGCCTTATGTGTGTATGTAAAGCTAAGGGAGTAAACCCTAACAGAAAATTAATACGTTTTTGGGGCCCTGTCGGCGGGGGAAAAGTGGTAAGACCACTGCTCTCTGGCAAACTCCTGCAGTCACCTAACCCCAAATTTGATGGTGTTTCACCCATTTGAATTTGGTCAGTATGGAAGAGAGGCGAGTGTTGACGTTTGGACAGCCCTGCCCAGGCTTTCCCCCAGCAGTGTGTGTGTGTGTGGGGGGGTGTCAATCCAGCTCAAAGCTTGACGGACAGCAGAGGATGACAATAGAAAAATCTCCATCTTTAAATCATTTAGAGACAAGTCTGAAGCACATACCGCTGCTCTAGGAAGCGATCTAATTTACTTCATTGTAAAAAACAACAATAGAACCCAAATGCTTATATGATAATTTACTCAAGCGAATAGCAAACCACTAGAATTACTAGTTATTATTATTATTATAGCTTTTATATAGCGCTACTTTCATGCTCATAGCGCTTTGGTCCAATCTCATTTGTGGACCAGTTGGGGGTGGGGGGGGGGGGAATCTAGGAGTTGGTTTTCTGTGCTGCCTTTAGGCGCTCAGTAAACCTCGAGCCCCCATCTAGGTAGCCAAGACAAGCCAAGTTCAAGCGCACTTAGCCTCTCGACAACGCTTCTAGTTTCTTGAATACAATAGACCCCAAATATTTCAATGATAATATATAAAAGTGAAGTGTGTATCTCTTGAAAAAGGATAGAAGCCATTTCTGTATGATAGTTGTTTTTTTAGAATTTATTTCAGTTCAATTTGTGTTTGTACTCAGTAGACCAGCATGTTACAAAGTAAAGATTTCAGATTACAGAGAGATACAACTAATTGAATGTAGCGGGTGTTTATAAATAAAACAACAAACAAAATGCTTGTCTCATTTCAAGCTTTGCCCTAAATGACTTACTTATAGAAAGTGGATTAATGGCTTAAATTACTAGTTATATCGACTTGAACTGTCATGATTTGTATCTTAACGAAATTTTTAATACAATATAACCAAACACTATGAATGACATGATCGAAACATTGATTTTATTCAATGACTTTGTGGCAATAACTTAGTCCTCGACTTTGGATCTTTTTTTTTTTTACACATCAATAAATATAAGTATCAGGATTAAACATTGTATCTACTGGTAATTAGATTTTCACGAGAATTCTGCCATGTTAGTGAAAAGAATGAATCCGCCATTGTTTTACAGCATAAAATAAACGGATCACCTTCCTTTCAATTTCACTTTAGATCTACTTCCTGTTTGGAAGTGACTGCAACTAGATCAGCACTAGATCTGCGAAACATTGTGCACAAAATTACTCCGGTGTTGAGGCACAAAATATGCAGCTTCACCATGACCTGATTGAGACATATTAAGTACAAGATGAATAGTCTTTCTACACTCACTCCCGAGTGGTGTACACATCATACAAAATAAATATCAAAGTCTCCTTTCTTCACACAAAGCTGTGCTTCTTGAAGGATTCTCATTCTTGGACCCATGGGGATCCCAATTTTATCCAGTCTATCTTCTGTCATGTAGGGTAACTCAATCATTGTGATCTGTTCATTGTCAAAGTTCTTTAAGTATTTCTGGAGCAAAACATGCAATTAAATTCATAAATCATATACCAAATAAAAGATGATAAATTCAACCTATTTAAAAGCAAAGACAAGTATCACTGTACCTGCAAATGTATTAGTATGAAAAATTTACCTCATAACCTAATTTTTTTAAAAACAGCTCGAGTAAGGGTGGCTCTTGACCAAAAAATCTGGAAAGATATAAAAACAATGCAAGTATATCGAACTGAATGCAATCATCTAAATCTAAATCATCCTAAATATTTTTTACAGCGCGACTTTACAAAATCTGTTAACATACGGAATAACTTGTTGGCAAGGCATCGCTCATCTAACCTGTCGCGCTGTCTAGAAACCATCAAAAAAGGGCATCAAAAATTACACTCACAACATTACCACACTTAAAGGAACTTTCTGAACAAAAAGTGTCTAAAAAAATCGAAAAAATCTTGGAAGACAACGGCCACCCGCTCCATCAGAACTACATCAGGTCGTCGCGAAGTGGGCGACTGCTGTCAATCAAAACAAGAACAGAGCGGTACAAAAACTCTTTCGTACTTCACTCGGTCAGACTTCAGACTATATCACCATAAAAAGGACCATGATGCCTGTGTGTAGTCGCTGAATGAACTATTTATTTTGTGTCTGTTCTATTTGTGTGTATGTTTCTGTTGTCTTTATATGAGAAAAGAGTCCTTGTAATCACAACAAATTTCCAAAAGGATCAATAAAACACTCTTAGTCTTGTAAGATGTAGGAATAACAGTAACAATTCAATTCCTATCAAGTTCGGGGTTTAGATTAACTATTAAGTCTAATTTTTTGGTATAACTAAGCCTGTTCTGTTTCACTAAGTTCAATAATTGTGGAGGGCTCTTGTCTGCTTTTATTTTAGTTTACAAGAAAATGGGATCTTCAAACACTGGCAGCAAATCCACTCAGGCATTTTGTTTGGGAATGATAGTTCGTGGCTAATATTCTGTGTCTCGAGACATTTGAGGTCAGAAGCTAAAGGGACATACGCTAATTCGTCTGCAAATCCTTGAATTGGCTGCGATTCTTCAATCAAGATAAGATAAGATAAGAATTCTGAGAGAACACCCAAAACATTTAAAAACAAGACAACACAAAAAAACATCACTTTATTCAGAAGTAGCAATAGAGAAATGTATAAAGACTGAAGCTATTATTGATCCAGGGCCTTTGGGGGGGCAATGAAGAAATTACTTGGTGCCCTCAATGATTTAATTTTTAGTACACCGAATATGTAAGTTAGACCTACCGTTGATAATATTTCACTTATGGCCTAAGTGTAGACATATCAGAGGTGACTCAGTTACTTAATGAAATGGAGCTAATAAATTGTTGTTTAATCATATTACATCAAAATGTCAGAAATTCGAACTGACCTTGTTAATTTGCCCACACGCCGTGGGTTGGCAAAGAAAGGCGACCAGTAGCGGTATTTGTCGTGCTCGTGTGACCCCCGGTGATGTCTCATTCCAGAGTTACTTCCCTGCGTGGTTTGGCGTTCAAGTTTTAACTCAGTTATTTCCCTTTTGACGTTCTCGATCTCACGCGACATTGTCGTCTGGTTGCGTAGTTCTGAGGACAGATGCGCCACACTTCGGGCCAAGGTGATCACGTGAGACTCAAGCCTCTGGAAACGCTTGTTGATGGCTCTAGGTAAACAGGAAGTTGAAATAAGTCTCTAAATGTGCAATGTTGATCAGACATTGAATTGTCGAATTTCACGATCAAGTCAACAGTGTCAAGGACGCTAGATTGAGATTTATTTTTGCCAACTAAACAAACAACATTTAGCCACGTGATTCTCTATCTCTTCTATACAAATTACGATCTAACTTTAATACACAGTGGCTATCACGTGACAGTTTTTTTTCGTTGTTTTATCAGTATTATCCCGTGACTAAATGTTGTTTGATTACGATTGGTGAATGAGGTCTATTGAGCTGTAGTTTTGACAATATCTCCTAGCTATTTGCCCATTTGTTTTTTAAATAAGTTTTAAGCCAGGATGGAAGTCGTATGTTTCCTCCATATTAAAATTATTCTCTAGGCCTGCTAGAAACGGAAGAGGTTACATTTTATTCTGCAGTGTTAAAAAGTGCACAGAAATTCTTCCAAGCAACACTTTCATTATTCTGTGCACCCGATACACCAAAAAAGCTGGCTATTCGCAGTTTTCCCGTCATTTATGAAAATCTTCCTTAAATAAAGACTAAGGATTAACAACACAAAATGACGCAATGTTCTGAGCTTTAAAAAATCAACAACAACAACCCTACAAAAATCAAAGGCATATATGAAATGTTGATCGTCTGCTGACATAATACTTTAATTCCAGAAGGATTTTCACTAGCAGACGCCATTATTATTACCCTAGGCCAGTTGTTTCCCCAAAAATTTCTGTCTCGTAGACCTCTTGCCATGTTTTCCAGTTTTCAGTAGACCCCCTGCTTAACTTATATTGCATTTTTGCAAATTCATCGACTTCCAATTTGACAAGTTTTATTTTTAAACTGATTTCTTACTAACGAGCAGAAAAGTGGGAAAGTAATTCAAAGGCTACATTTTAAGTTTTATCTATTTGTAAATAAAATTCAAATTTAAAACAATTAAAACAACACCCCCAAAAAAACCATTTCTTCTTCTATATCTCAAATGAGACCCACTCTCGCTTGTCACAGACCCCATAATTCACCTTTTTACTTCCGTAGACCCCTTAGAAGTCTTCGTAGACCCCCTGGGAGTCTATGCTATATGCTGACCACTTAGGGAACCACTGCTCTAGACTCAACACAATGGCTCAAATCACCAGGTTGCTCAATATTTTTTTATCTTCTGTATTCTCATGATTATGTTGGAGGGTTCAGTTAACAAACTAGGTCCAATATCAGAGATCAAACTGTGTACTAGTTTTCAGAGCAGGCGTCTTGTTCAGACCTCTGGAGAAAACTGTGTAGCATTAACTTTTGCAAGGACAAAAAAAATATAATCCAAACAAAAAATACATTTCTAACACAGCGTTTCACAAACTGTGTTCCGCGAGGCCTGAATAAGTGAACTAATGGAATAATTAACCCTTAAAGTGCTGAGCTGTTTTACAATGAATGCATAAACAATGGAGGCTAACTACCACACGCGCCTTAAGGGTTAACTAGTAGGCCACCACGTGAATTAACCTGTCTAAAAAAATGAAGCAAAATGTTCCGCTAAATACTCAGTATGTTCGAAGTGTTCAATTAAGGAAAAAGTTTGGGAACCACTGCTCTAACACATTTATGTAGCCTACAACTTACTTGACATCTCTGCTTCCAATTTTCTGATTGGATGAGCGATTGTGTCTGCTGTGATGTGTCGGCTGCCTTAACGAGCTGGTATCGGAGCTGCCGATACTCCAGCGCCGTCTAGTGCGTGGTCCACGGGAGTTTGTTTCTTCTATCGTTCGCATGACACGTGAGTACATGTCTTCTAGCCTGGAAACTCAACATAGTCAATGACACATTCAATTCTAGATCTAACATATTTGGTAAGTAGCCATAAGCATATCTAAAAAAGCAAGTAACATAAAAAAAAAAGCATTTGAACTATCTGTTCCTGTTCTATGAAGCTGATGTGGTAATACTTTCTCATTCTATTCGTTTCTTATAAAGCTACAGAATTGCAAGAAGTCATTCCAGTAAGATTCCTACAATCGTTGATCTACTCTCTTGATCTCGTCTAGTATTTTACATTCTTGTAACTTACACTTGCATCTATATTGTTATTGTACAGTAGTTACGCTGAGATTGTCAATTGCAGTCAAACTGAATTTCCATTTGATTGAACCAATAAAAATTATCTTATCTTATCTTATATAAGACGATGCTCACAATTCAAGTACGTCTATTAATCTATTCCAATCCTTGTTGAAAACAATGAAACATTCAAGTCGAATGCGGGAATTCCCACTAAAGCCTTGTGACATTATGTGTCTAAAAAATCTTTTCATTGATAAAAACAATTCCGCCTAATTTAATGTAAGATGATTAAATAATTCCGAAACATTATAACGGGTCAAACCATGTGTTTAGTTAGCTAGTGATTTTTCCCCCAAAGATATACATTAACTTTCAAATTTCTAGGAAAATTGCTAGGGCCGTTTAGGAAATACAAGAAGAGATTCCATCCAACACCTAGACATGAGAGCAGGCCAATAGTAGGTATTGTAACAGAATAAAATGCAATAACTCAAATGTTTATTTGTAAGATCTATACAAAAGCCTATCCACCAGAAACATTTAAATTATTTGGTTTGAAAGTGTCAAAATGCTAGGCACAGTTTACTGCGACATAAAATATTCTCTAAAGTGCTATTAGATGTATTAGAGTTAAGGCACCTGTTGAGTTGAGCTTTGACGGAGCTTCCCGTTTTGTATGACCTTAATGTCCCCATCTCTGACTGGTCAGACGGCTCTACGGTCAGTACTGTGTTCTCTATGTCAAAGGAGATGCTGCTCTCGTTGCCGGACTCTCGGACATCCTCAAGACTTCGGCTTCTGGCTGAAACGTAAGGCGAGAGAATGGACATCAAGGAGGGGTGCGGGGGGGGGGGAGGCGTAAGGATGTGGGGAAAAAAAACAACACAACTTGTAAAACTAAGAAACACAAGGTTAATTTGTTTGAACAATCAGCGGCTAATTTCCACAGCCAGAACTTATGTGCTTCATGCTAGTGCCCAGTCACCTCTAGCCTGGAGAGAACTGATGAAATAATAGCATTTTTGTAATTACATAAAACACTATAATAATCTCTCCGTCAGCATAACATGAATCAATAGAGAAGTCATCATCTGATAGAGAAATCATCACCAGTTGGAGAAGACATCACCAGATAGAGAAGACATCACCAGATAGAAAAGATATCACCAGATAGAGAAGACATCACCAGATAGAGAAGTCATCACCAGATGGAGAAATCTTCACCAGATGGAGAAGTCATCACCAGATAGAGAAGTCATCACCAGGTAAAGAAGACATCACCAGAAAGAGAAGTTATCACCAGAAAGAGAAGACATCACCAGATAGAGAAGACATCACAAGATAGAGATGACATCACTGGATAGAGATGAAATCACCAGGTCCAAGTATAACCCCAAAGTAGCAACAAAAAAAAAAGCCATACATTTGATTTCGACCGCTAGGACGTAGCTCTTATCTTATAAAATACAGAAGTTACTTCAAAAAAGATGATAACGTCCTACACGTGTTCCTATGTCAATCTAGACACGCATGTTAATCAATGACCTAAAGCTTCTGACCTCAAATGTCTCGGACCACAGAGTATCCTATCTTTCAGGCTTCACTTAACCAGGGCAGAGTACCAAAGGACTGGAAAGAAGCTAATGTCACCCCCCTATTTAAAAAAGGAGAAAAATCTGACCCAGGAAACTACAGACCAGTATCACTTACCAGCATCACACGTAATCATCTTCTTTTTTGAAGTAACGTCTGTATTATATAAGATAAGAAGATAAGATATGATACAGACGTTACTTCAAAAAAAAAAAAAAGAAGATGATTATGTCCTACGCGTCATGCATTTAGTCATGCATATTAACCAATGACCTAAATTCTACCAAGTCATTGAATTGTCCAGGCTGACTCGTGCAACCCATTCCATGCTCTAATAGCACTAGGGAAGAAGGAGCATATGTACAAATTTGTCCTAGCATATGGAACTAGGAATGTGCCTTTATCTTTGTGTCTTTTCTGAGTATTTTATTAGATTTTGTTTTTGCATTTGAAGATCATGGTTCAGTGTTTTATGTATAATTGCTACTTTACTTTAGAGTCTTCTCTCCTGAAGGCTTTCTAAATTTAGTGATTTTACTTAAGGTGTTACTCTAGTCAAATGTCAATATTCGTTTGTTACCAATCTCACTGCTCTATTTTGTGTGTGTTCCAGTTTCTTAATGCTTTCTTGAGTGGAGGGTTCCCAAACAGTGGTTGCCTTTTCTATTATTGGCCTAACCAAGGTTAAATAACATTTTAGTTTTATGTTCTTAGTTGATTTAGAGAAATTTCTTTTAATAAACCCTAATACTTTTTAAATGTTACCCCCCCCCCCCCCCATTAAAAACTACCACTCCATCTCAAATGGAGATAAAATGATAACTTGAAATTACACGAACTGGTAATTTTTTAAAACAAAGGGACAATCTACCAAAACTAGACATTGTATTGAATTTATACTGACAGCAGGTGATCTCCACCAAGAATGTTACACACTCAGACTCACCCACATGTTAGAAACTAGTTTAGTACACACTTATTTAACAGAAATATTGCTCTTACTATATTCTGTGAGTAAATGTTTGCCTATTTGAGGACCACTGTGGTCATGTGACAAGCCGTTGTGATGCGCAGGATGATTAAGAAGCATGTTGTCTAATCTGACTGGAAACGTTCCAGCAGGAGTAGCCTTGTTCACGTGACCTTGCCTCATAATGTCCGGGGTCTTATGCCCTTCATTCAAAGAAGGAGAACCGCTTGTCAATCGAGAAGAAACATTGGCTGGAGTGGAGCGCCCTGAGCCATGAGCAGACTGCACGGGTGGTGGGCGCTGGCCAGCCTCCGCCTCGCTTTCAGCATTGTCTGAACTGGCTAGCATGTACTCCTCATTGTCAAGGTCGTCCTCGCTGTCTAGAAACACGGATCGATTTGTCCGTGTTGTAAACAGAGGTCGGGAAGCACTGTCTTCCACTTTGAACTCTACAGTGTCAGCTGATTGCGAGGAGAAGCTCCTGTGCTTCATGGCTGCAAGGCCAGCTACTGCTTGAGGCGATGCAGGAGCCAAGGTATTGCCCGCATTGGCTAATGCTGGGGGTCCTGGGAGTCGCGGAGATTTTCTGATAGATGAATGCATTGGCATGTCTGGATATCTGGCTGCAGGCCCGATAGCCGTTTCTGGAGACCTGGCAGATTTATCCTTTTCTGGTTTAAATGTACTAAAATTTCTGCTGGTTCCTGGAAACGCATGACTAGAATTAGTGTTTCCTAAAATCTGTTCTGGGTAATTTGAACTTTGACCTGTCGGGCTTTCCCGATCGTGCACATAAGAGTTTTGGTTTATAGACGTGGTACTGCCGTAGGAATAGTCGTTACGGTTGATTGGATCAGGTGCGGAGAAGTTCGGTCTGTTGACGACAGAGCCACTGCTGGGCCGCCTGGCGTTGGAGGGTGTGTTAGGGCGTGACGTTTGTTGTGTGTTAACACGAGTTGTTAGTGGAGTGTGTACTGTGTTGGTTGGATTCGTTGGTCGTGTCGGTTGTGGTGAAGCTTGATGTGGTATAGCATGATGTGGTGAAGCTTGATGTGGTATAACATGATGTGGTAAAGCTTGATTTGGGGTAACTTGATGACTCTGTACAGATTGAAAAAAAAAAAAGCTTTTTAAATAAAAAACAAACAAACAATTGGATGATCGTATTTCATGAATATATAATAATGTTGACATAATCATTAGTAAATACATGTCAATGTTTTCATTCATCTTGATATCCTAAATAATGAAGAAAATGTGGTGTGATTGTTAGGTTTAACATTTTTTTTACTCTGCTTACTTGCGTTGTTTAGTCTAATAGTTGTAATCTAATGCTGTCTGACTCTTACTTAGTACTATCCCTACCACTCGATACACCACTACTTGGTACGACCACTACTACTTGATACTACCGCTATTACTTGATACTACCATTACTACCGGATTATACCTCTACGAATTCTAATCAAAACTTACATTAGGAACAAAACCATTTTGATGTTTCTGAATGCCATCCATTGTCTGACTTTTTCTAGAGCTGACATCCTCAATCCCAAAGTTTGGACCTTGCGCGGAAATTTCCGTGCGAACTCCATAAAATCTTTGCCAGGCGTTGCGAAGGTCGTGGCCTTGGAGTCCGGGACTTAAAATAGAAGAAATGCTAAACATTTTATTGTAGCAACTGGCTTTAATGGCGTCAATATAAAACTACCAAATTACGCCTTTTATAAACAAAATTTTGGCTAAAAAATAATATATATTTAAATAAAATTTTAGAAAATCAAACATGTTTACAAATGACAGTAGTATGAATGAATCTACTGCCACACCTTTTAGGGGCAGACATCTTGTCGTCTGCTACAAAAGCCGGGTTATCCTGACCCCGAGGACTTTTGGGACTACTGCTGTAGCTACTTTGTTGACTTTTGATAACACTTTGATAGGTCCCATTGGGTAGTTGGTCACGTGACTGTGCTCTTCTGTCGTAAGCCTATCACAGAAAGAACAGAATAGATTGATTTGATTTGATTTTAGGCACATTTCTGTACAAACCGAGCGACTAGAATCAGTCAAAGATAAACGACAATTGGAGTCTCCACAACGTGTTCAATATCTCAGATTTTTTCAAATACAAGCTAAAAAAATGTGTTCTGTTTAGTGAGTCCTATGGGAATTAAGAAACTGGTAAACAATTAACATTGATAGCGTTCTAGTTCCATCTAGACGCCATTTTCTTTCGTATTAAAACTATTCTAATTATGAGAGAGAGAAAGACAACATCAAAGAATGGACGTGCCTGTCAGTGAATGAATTTCTATCCAAGAATAGAGACCAATGAAAAAAGACAGTTGACAGTTCTTGTATGGTGCTCCAACGGTCCAACAGACTCTGGGATAGGTAAAGGCGAAGGAGTTATGAGAGAGAGTCACGGTGAAACAGAATGCTGCTCTGGGGTGCAGGTCATGGACATCAATGAATTGATATTGAACATGTTAAACCTTTTCCTATGTTGCTTTTTAAAATTATTTTCAAGACTCATGTATGAGAATATTGTTCTGTAATTTTTAAATTTGACTGTGAAACTTTTTAATGAGATAATCGAGTAGGACATATGTATTTGTAGACCGGACTTCATCAAAATACATTTTACTTGTACTTGTGAGCAATACATTATGGTAACAAAACAGGTCCATTCGTTAAAGACTATTCCCTAATTCATAATAATAATAATCTTTATTATCTATAAGGAAATCCGTCTTACAATTTGTGCATGAAACCAAACAAAACATTATAACTATAGAAAACCAGAATATACATTCACACCCCCAGACTCACACATAAATTACATGTAAAAATTTACACGAGATAGTTGAATTTTATTTCATTTTATAGCATAGTCTAATTGCCAGGGGAACAAAAGAGTGTTTGTGTCTGTTTGTCTTTGCTATCAGTGTCTTGTATTTCTTTTGTGATGGCAAAATCACAAAATCCTGCCCCAAAGGGTGATTTTTATTTTCCAAAATCTTTAAAGGTTTCTGATGAATGTTTTTCGCAAACAGCTGTCCAAATTATGTTTTGTTACAAATATAGACTTCCAGGTTTTTCTTGTAGATAGTTCAAATTATTTCTTAAAAATCAAATTTTAAAATCCCAAACACTGCATTCTTTAAAGTACCAATGCCAGTTTAAATGACGTCTTGGTTTATGGTAATAGTTCTCAGTTTTTTTGTTATGCTGAATCAAAGCCATGCTCAAAATAAACGCCTAGTCACTAGTTATGACTTGTATTATACTCTAGACAGAGAAGTCCAACATCAAACGCTGCAAGTGTAATTTTACAATTTCCGTAATGGAGCCACTGGAAAGGAAATCAATCAGGAAAAAATAGTAGTTGGCTCTCGTACGTGTGAAGTTATATATTGTTCTGCGACTGAGCGTTCTATTCTTGACTTCAAACCTAGGAGAGTTTTATACCAGCTCGATTTCACTAGTATGTTGACCACGTATCAATGCGATAAAACAGCGATCGATCCATTGATTGTTTTGAAAACTATTTCATTCTATCATCGATAGAAAAAAAAAAGTCATGGAAATGGATTCTCTCGTTACGTCACAGGAAGTTGGAACACGTGGAGTTGTGACGCGAGAAGTTCCTACTTGGTGCGGTGGTGGTAACTGTGAACCGTTTAGTAACACACGTAGCAGCGTGGTCAAGTTGGGTAACAAAAGGAGGGAATAAGGATTGGACATTCGCTTCTGAGACTGTCCATAGAGTGGAATCACATTCGGCACTCTTTTGCCTACATTTTAATTCAGAATAAATAACACTGATGATATGAGTGTGAAACGTGGTCGAGAGGCTAAGCTTGAACTTGGCTTGGCTACCTATGAAGGGGGCTCGACCCCCGACTCGGGCAGAGTTGTGTTAACTGAGCGCCTGAAGGCAGCACGGAAAACCGACTCCTAAATAACCTCTTCCCCCAGTGGTCCACAAATGAGATGGGACCAAAGCGCTCTGAGCATGCTATAAGCATATATAAAAGCCATAATATATTTTACAAATTTTATTAGGTCTTGTCTTGTCAAGAAATCAAAGTAAAATTCTACAAACTAAATGATTTAGTGTTTAAAACCAGCTTGACGACGTATAGACCCATTTCCCAAATGATTTCTATTTAGATCTAGAACGATTAGTAAAAATTGAAACCCATCTGATTCTATGCACACACAAAGATAGAGAAATAAAATACACAAGGGTGACACATACACAAAGATAGAAAAATAAAGTACACACGAGGGACACACACACCCAAAGATAGAAAAATAAAGTACACATGAGGGACACACACACCCAAAGATAGAGAAATAAAGTACACATGAAGGACACACACACCCAAAGATAGAGAAATAAAGTACACATGAGGGACACACCCACCCAAAGATAGAGAAATAAAGTACACATGAGGGACACACACACCCAAAGATAGAGAAATAAAGTACACATGAAGGACACACACACCCAAAGATAGAGAAATAAAGTACACATGAGGGACACACACACCCAAAGATAGAGAAATAAAGTACACATGAGGGACACACACACCCAAAGATAGAGAAAAAAAGTACACATGAGGGACACACACACCCAAAGATAGAGAAATAAAGTACACATGAGGGACACACACACCCAAAGATAGAGGAATAAAGTACACATGAGGGACACACACACCCAAAGATAGAGAAATAAAGTACACATGAGGGACACACACACCCAAAGATAGAGAAATAAAGTACACATGAGGGACACACACACCCAAAGATAGAGAAATAAAGTACACATGAGGGACACACACACCCAAAGATAGAGAAATAAAGTACACATGAGGGACACACACCCCCAAAGATAGAGAAATAAAGTACACATGAGGGACACACACACCCAAAGATAGAGAAATAAAGTACACATGAGGGACACACACACCCAAAGATAGAGAAATAAAGTACACATGAGGGCACGTTCTAATATAAGGTAACGACTAGGGGGGGATACAAAAATTTGCTAGATTTGTTACAAGGGGGGGGAGGGGACTAAAGATTTGTTACGTAACAAAGCAACAAATATTCAAATGAAATAACAGGTACAGAGGTCACTTGACGTTAGCGGAAGTACGGGTTTCAAAAACATTAATGGAAACAAAAAAATACTCCGCGTATTTTTTTAACTCTAAGGGCGTCCCGATGCATATGTACATTATTGGTGAAAAAAAACTGATTACGTCATCACCAAACTTTATGGATACTGATTACGTGTATGTTCTTAAATGGTGAGTATCTATAAAACATTTTTTTACAATTGTTACTTGTGGAAACAACTGATTACAAAGGGACGAAATGAAATCCCGATGGCGATGAGGTGAATAGGAGAGATGTGAACGAGAGAAATTTGTGAGAATTTTTTTTGAAA
Source organism: Biomphalaria sudanica (assembly GCA_036873155.1). Taxonomy (NCBI): domain Eukaryota; kingdom Metazoa; phylum Mollusca; class Gastropoda; family Planorbidae; genus Biomphalaria; species Biomphalaria sudanica. The sequence continues at coordinate 397,955 of JAZGLO010001988.1, forward strand.
ACTTCGATCAGTGTTTCCCAAACTGAGTTCCGCGGAATCCTAGTGTTCCGCGAGGCCTGATTAGGTGTTCCGCGAGGCCTGATTAGGTGTTCCGCGAGGCCTGATTAGGTGTTCCGCGAGGCCTGATTAGGTGTTCAGCGAGGCCTGATTAGGTGTTCCGCGAGGCCTGATTAGGTGTTCCACGTACTACGGGAAAGTAGGCCACCAATTTAACTCTCTAAAGAATAAGTAAAAATATTTCGCTAAATACTCAGAATGTGCGAGGTGTTCCATTAAGGAATTAGTTTGAGAAAACACTGGTTTAGAGAATGAGATCGAAGCGCCGAAAGAAGTCGATACTTTTCTCATCAGTTGTATAGATACCATGACGAAAAAATGTGATTTGGGGAAATTAATTAATTAATAAATAAGTCTTTTGGAAAATTGCAATTTTCTTGTTATGTTACTCCTAGGGGAGGTGGGGTATTGAGTTTTGTTATGATTTGTTACAAGGAGAAATAAAGAGGGGGGGGGGTAAAAAGTTGATTTTTGGCGAACGATTCGGATACATTGTCAAAGTATAAAATACAATACCGCAGAAATAACAGAAAGAAAAGTGCATACATCAGTGGGATTCTGTTGCCTAGCAACTCCGCCGTAAACTTTCTCCGTGATGTCAGAACCATTGTAAGGGGGAGCAATGCTGATGCCGTCTCCGAAACTGCGGCTCCTTTCATGGACAGGAGTTACGTTCCCTTGTTCCATGTACCCCTACAGAATAGACAAGAAGACTTCGTGAGTGGACATGTATAGAACTCTCCCGAAACATAGATCTTGATCTTAAAACAAAATGTATAGTACATGGTATAATTAAAAAATTCAATACTAAACATAATGGCAATCTAGTTTACCAACCTTAGGAGTTTTGTTCGAATTGAATACATTTGCTGTCGGCGTGTTGATGGGAGTTTTTCTTCCATCATTCTTTATGAATAAAATACAAATAGGAATAACTATTAATATACTAATTAGCTCTTTAAGTCCCTACAGAATTAATTCTATTTAATATCACGCTGTACCCAATGAGAATATTATTACAGGATTTAAACCTAAAATGACACTGTGAAAAATGCTCACCATTCCTCATGGCCACGTAGCCTCTTAGATGAAAGAAATAGTTAGATATATGGTTAAAAAAAAGAAATTTACTGTTTGATAAACTGGTCCTCGGTCAAATCTCGGGTTTGAACTCCAGTCGCCGCCGAGAGAAGATGGAGGTCTGTCGTGCAGCACACGTTCGTACGACTTTGGAGAGGAGGCGCTGAGGGCGCTCTGTGGTCTAACAGTGGACACTGGTCTTTGAGACTGTCCGTGGAACAGCTGAGTCTGGGCCGACTGACCCGTGGCACTGTGCCTTCTGCTTTCCGAGTGAATCTGTCCGTCTGTGCCATTAGGAGCCTGTTATGGGGATTGGTGGGATACTATACTAAAGATAACCATATCATTGTCGATAATCTTAAAGCTAACATGCCTACCAGAGATAAAGATAATATAAAGAAGACATATAGAAAGTCTACCAGTATTAACACTAATAGTAGATATGTTGTTGTTCCCAAACTTTTTTGTCTAGTGGACCTTGCCACGTTTTCCGTTTTTTTTTTTGGAAGACTTACTGAGTATTTATAAATATATTTTATTTAATATGCGGCTTCAGAACGAGAGGAGGCGCGGTGGCTGAGAGGTAAAGCGCTTGGCTTCCGCACCGGGGACCGGGTTCGAATCCTGGTGAAGACTGGGATTTTTAATTTCGGGATCTTCGGGCGCCTGTACCGAGACTGCCAGTTAACCTCATTAAAACTCTTAAATAGCAATGACCAATTTTCGCGTTGTGAGATTCTGTTTTAAAATTGGATATTTAGCATCCTAGAACTGTAAAACAATCATAAAGGAAAAACAAAAAATCTTGTAAGACACAAGGCTTTAGAAAATCAAGGTACTTCAGTCTGAACCAGGAAAGTGTCTCTTCATTTTCTTCACATCACTGAACAAACAATCGTGTGTTGAACCGAGAACCAGTGCTATAGAAGGCCCGAACACTGACCTGCCACGTCACAACTTGTGGGCAGTTTAGACCCATCGCGCGTTGCCACGTCATAGTTTTTTGTTTTTAAACTTGCATATTGAAACATTAAAGTAAAGCTAAATATTATATTTTAAAACACGCATATTTAAGACAGTAATATATAAGATAAGACAGCTAAACTCTTAACAAAAAGTGCCCCTCTCGGTACCAAGGGAAATGCATTAAGGGACAGGTCACACCCCCCCCTCTTCCTCTGCGTTCACTTTGTTTTTCCCGCTCTTCACGCTCGAGGGTTTACGGGCTAGATAAAAAAAAAAAAAGGTTCGTTCAAGTGTGATATTGTTTTCCCACAACTTTATGTCACATGTAGGTGTTGTAATGTATGGATCAGTGTGTATGTGTGTGTGTGTGTGTGTAGCAAGAAAATCAACAACAAACACACGGGGGGGGGGGAGGTACTTACGAGGCAGTAAAAACAGAATGGTGCTGGAAGCAGGTGAAAGGTATTCGATCAATCCAACACAGGTGTATAACGGGAATGTGAAATGTTATTTGGTGATAAGGAACTCGAGTTGAGTATCGATTGATGGTGGACACAAACCTGATGGTTCTCAAACATTGGGACACAAACCTAATGGTTCTCAAACATTGGGACACAAACCTGATGGTTCTCAAACATTGGGACACAAACCTAATGGTTCTCAAACATTGGGACACAAACCTGATGGTTCTCAAACATTGGGACACAAACCTGATGGTTCTCAAACATTGGGACACAAACCTGATGGTTCTCAAACATTTGGACACAAACCTGATGGTTCTCAAACATTTGGACACAAACCAGATGGTTCTCAAACATTTGGACACAATGGTATTTAAAGTTCGTCACAAAATTGATTTTTTTTTAACAAGGGAATAAAGAGGAAAGGGTAAACGGAGGAAGCGATAATGTTTTAAAAGTTATCAAGGTCAAGGCTGAAACACTGGCCTAAAGACATTGTTCATTTGTGTTAACAATGGCGACCTAGATCTTGTCACCTTGCTGCTTCTCCAATATGAATGTAAGGAACATAATTATCCAAAAACTGAATTAACTTAACACGCCACATAATATTTATCTATATTTTTTTAAAATTAAAATTGTTCAACATCACAAAATTAACCAATATTTTCAAAGTAAGTATCACACGTTAATTTCTGAAATAGTAGGGACAATGACACTCTCCATAGCTATTCTTTATGACGTCAATCTTTCTCCTCCAGCAGGGCCGGACTTAGATCATTGGAAGTCCAAATAAAATAGAAAAATTAAAAAATAATTTAAAAAAAAACAGCGAAAAAAAATTTACGCAATTTATTTAAAACCCAGTGACTTCAACAATAACAGTTTGGACAGGTTTAGCTACTTCTCTAAAAAAATGTTTTAAATAATGTGCTAGGCCTCCTGCAATCGGAGGCCATAGGCGGCTGCCTAGTTTGCCTAAGCCTAAAGCCGGCCCTGCTTCTAGTTTCTTCATATTGAGTTTTGCAGTCGGTAAATAAGTTTCTGTCAGAACTTTCTGTCATCAGCATGCTTCAAACACAGGGTTTTACAGTTGTTAACAAAGCACTCCAGTATCATATAACAGCCTCACTGGCCATCTCCAGGCGTCTGTAGACAAGATTATGAATAACGACGGAACTAAGAACAAAGGAAGAGAAACATATGGACGGACATTACTTACCATTAGCTGTTGACTTTTCTGTGACCACTGATACCCGTCTGCAGCGTCTGTGGATGTTTGATGCTGGTGTGGAAGAAGTGGAGACTTATTGGTCAGTAAGCTACTCCTCCTGACAGCGGGCACTGGGCGATCTAGGAATAGAACACAACATGTTGTCCACTCTTGATGCTCACTAATTAAACACGATGTTTTTTTTTCTCATGCTTATAGGCATATATGTATAGTAATATATCCAGAAATCTGTAAATAATTAATACGGATCACGTGATTCAACGTGTCAAAGGTCGCCATTAACAACGTAAGTGTTTTGTTACACAGTTTTAGAAGTCACTTAAAACTTGCTGTATAGCTAGAAAAAAATGCACATAAAAGTCCAAAAGCTCTAAAAATATTCTTAGATCTCTCAATAAGCAGAATGTAAATGTTTCTTATCTAAACTTATACAGAAAACAAGCAAAATGTAAAAAAAAAATAAAAATAATAATAAACAACTTATCTAAGGGAAAGAACTCCGCACTTACAACTATATCTCTCAATAATGTAGGAGTTATTTCTCTAATTCGATATCAGACATAATAATCAGTTGGCAATAATTAATTAACTAATTGGTTAATTTTCTTTATTAATTCATATCTTGTCTATGACAATGAATGTTTGTGCAAAGCTTCAACTTGATCCGAGAATGGCTGCTGGAGAAATAACGTGTACGATCTTTTTACCAGACAGACAGACAGAGTGAGTGGATAAAAGCCTTTTAAATTACCTACAAGGGAGGCAACGGGTCTAGGAGGTCACTGTTGATGAATTCTTTCTATTCCTATTTGTTTCCCTTTCTACCCAAAGCACTCTGTGGGCTAATTTATTCCGCGATTAAAGTTTCTGTTATGATTTTTTATTTTATTTCCTAAAGTGGAGTTGAGCTCATTTGACTCTATTCACGAGATCCCAAGCTACTATTGTATGTTATGTCACTAGAGTTACGCCGAGAATTACTACTTGGTAATAACCAGATCCACACCAGCGGTGACACTATGATTGTATACAATGCTTAGCCATCTTTTTTTTTTTTTCAACTTCTTGAGTGTATATAAATATTTGCCAGGAACAACTTTCAATCCAAACCAATTTAATTCTTCTGTAAAAAGGGAAATGATTCCTATACACTAAGTGTAACACAAAGATATGGACAGATAAACAGGGGATCTGACGTTTAATGACATGCATACATTAGCTAAGTGTTTGTTATCGATGTTCTTGTCAACAGACTTTTAAGTAACAGAGCTATCTGCATTGAGCTTGTTCAGGGTTGTAACTATCTAATACACTAAGTAAACATATTTTCTTGAGGATCCATGGTTCGTATCCTATACAGGACTGTTAATTGTTTCGCTATATAATTATTCGCCAGTTTCTCTATTTAAAATAAACAAGCAAAATATTAAAAGAGAATTTTAAAAAAAAACTTTTAAAAAAAAAAAGCTTATATTGATTTTACTTGTAGCAATTAGTTTGGATCAGTCATGTAATTAAATTTGTAATAGATCTAGAAAAAGAATATAAAAGCTTTTATAACAATTAAAAAAAAAAAGGAGGAATGGCCTGAATTCGAGCTCAAGGCTCAAGCTTTCTCTGGCTACCCAAGCCAACACGTTAACCACTCTGCTGCATGGAAGATTATATGTTTATCTATTGTTTCTATAGTCTCGTCCTACTTTTCAGGTTTGTGTTCACTAAGACTCAGACGACGACCTTTAAAGGGGACTAATTCAGCTTACACCACCATTTCAGTCAATTATAATTTCTTCCCCTTGTTCGAGATACAATTAAATAATCACCAATAGTTAATTAACTAATTGGTTAATTTTTTAAATTGATTCTTGTGTTGTCAGGTAAAACAAATAGTTGTAAAAAAAATTCAGCTTGATCCGAGATTGGGTGTGGGAGAAATAACGTTTACAAACTTTTTACCAGACAGACAGACAGGCAAACAGAGTTGATAAAACTTTGTAAAAATCCCTTTAAAAAAAACAAAGATTACTTAAGGTGAAGTACTCAACTTTTTTAAAACCTGCCTCACATTCAAGCGAGGAACACAAAAATAACTTAACATAATATCCCCGTTAATGTGAAAAATACAAATAGTATGATACAGTTATAGGTGTACAGTTAATGTACTATCACTAACATAACAATCTAGCACTATGACTGACCTGGGGTGGTCAACACTTGTGGACCTGGACTGTTACCTATCCGTCCTGGCATGGTGATGTTCAGTGAACGAACATAGTGACACTTTAGGTCAGTGACATTATAATCCGGTACGCCAACACATTAATCCCGCTGGGAATAACACAGCACTATAAAAACTTAGTATAGTTTCATCCTAGTACTACCGAAATCTTTGTTCCAATACTGATATCAGATTGAAACATGGCCATATTTTATATCCAATAAGAACATTCTTGTACTGACACCAATCTTTGGAAGTTAAAGATTCACAAAACGTGCTTCAGACAATGCGGATGTCTGACAAAGTATGTAGGTTACAGTCGGGTCTATGTAGCCCTATGAAATCCTTCAGTTATTCACGGACTCAATATTTTTACCCTTTTATTCATACAAACATTTCCAGGCTTTGGGTCCGAATAATTCTAGAGTATATAGAAGCTGAAAAGAAAAACCACAAATACAATTTAAAAGCTTTGATAGGAAAAAATCTAATAACAAATAGCGTAGTAGTTGGCCTATGTTTTAAATAAGAAAGTTCTATTTGTGGACTAGTGAATCATAAATCAACAAGCTTTATTTAGCCAGTCTGTAGGATTTCTTACAATCAGCGTGTTTCGTCCATACACAATCTTTCATTTTTCTTTTACAATTACATCGTTCATTTCATCCATATACAATCTTTCATTAAAAAAAAAATCAACATCCTTCATTTCGTCCTTACACAATCTTACATTTTTTTTTACAATCAACATCATGCATTTTCTCTATACACAATCTTTCATTTTGTTCAATCAACATCATTCATTTATTACGTACCAACAAGATCATTCACATTCCTCGTCCCATATGCTAGGACAAATTTGTACAAATACTCCTTCTTCCCTAGTGCTATTAGAGCATGGAATGGGTTGCCTGAGCTAGCCAGAAAAACCAGTGACTTCGCAGAATTTAAGTCATTGGTTAATATGCATGACTAAATGCATGACGCGTAGGACGTAATCATCTTCTTTTTTGAAGTAACGTCTGTATTATATAAGATAAGATAAGATTCAATTCTTACAAACCACATCACTCTAGTGATGCGATTTATTCTCTGCAAATGAACTGTGCAGATGAACTTACTTTATTAAAATCGATTTTATACTGTTAATACAATATATATGCGTTTTGTCATCGGCATCTTGCCATTATTCGTTACACATTAACGACCTGTACAATCAGAACTTTTTCAACGAAATTGGTCTCAGAAGTGGAGACAGTTACTAGAAAACTTTGCGAACAGAGCGCAACAATTTTAGCGTAAAGTAAGCCAAACATAGAGACTACCTGAGTTGCTTTTGAAGATTGTTGACCTAGTAAGATCAAATGTAATAGTATATATTAAAAGTAATTACAAAAATTTAAAAAAAAAGCTCAAAATTCAGGTCCATGGGTCCATGTTGTCAAGCCGCGAACTATCCAGAACTTAAACAAGCCTACATGAAGGTAACAAACGCACCGAGGTACGGACGGCTGATCAACTTTTTTTTTTTTGTTTCATCTAAATTATTTAATGTGTAATTTAACATCATCTTGTTCAATATGTGTTGTTTTATCGCTAGCATTGTGGCCAAGACCCCTAAAAAAATGTCATCAAAATTGTGGACATAACGAAAGTTACGAGACGGAAGTGAGACGGTGCGCATGCGTGCACCAGTGGTGGGTCCGTGTGTATTTTAGAGATGAGATGAGAAAACAAAATGTCTGCACGGAGTGTGGCCAGACATTTCCATTCCGCAAACAAAACATAATGAAATACAAACGCCAATAACTACAGGGGCCACGCTGAAATGAAAACAATTGAAGGAAGTCTTCCAGTGCCGGATCTAGATGAGGCACAGGGCTGATCACTTGCAACAACAGTTTAAATATTAGCGGAATTCTTTTTACTGGAAGGGAAAACAGAAAAAAAAAAGCTGTCAGCTGTTGTGGAATTTCTTTCAAATTGTATTACTGTCCTTATAGTATACTACTGGTCGCAGTATCTACTTGGCACGTTTCTGGCCTAGACTATTGTTACTTGGTACGTTTCTGGCCTAGACTATTGCTACTTGGTACGTTTCTGGCCTAGACTATTGCTACTTGGTACGTTTCTGGCCTAGACTATTGCTACTTGGTACGTTTCTGGCCTAGACTATTGCTACTTGGCACGTTTCTGGCCTAGACTATTGTTACTTGGTACGTTTCTGGCCTAGACTATTGCTACTTGGTACGTTTCTGGCCTAGACTATTGCTACTTGGCACGTTTCTGGCCTAGACTATTGTTACTTGGTACGTTTCTGGCCTAGACTATTGTTACCTGGTACGTTTCTGGCCTAGACTATTGTTACTTGGTACGTTTCTGGCCTAGACTATTGCTACTTGGCACGTTTCTGGCCTAGACTATTGTTACTTGGTACGTTTCTGGCCTAGACTATTGTTACTTGGTACGTTATGGCCTAGACTATTGTTACTTGGTACGTTTCTGGCCTAGACTATTGTTACTTGGTACGTTTCTGGCCTAGACTATTGCTACTTGGCATGTTTCTGGCCTAGACTATTGTTACTTGGTACGTTTCTGGCCTAGACTATTGTTACTTGGTACGTTTCTGGCCTAGGCTACTGTTACAAATTAACAAAAAAACGTAAAAGAAAGTTTGTATCAATCATGGCTACAGGGCCGGCCCTAGCAATTGCGGAGCCCTATGCGAAACAGATTTCGCGAAGCCCAGTTCGAGTAGGGATAATCATAATGTCAAAGTTAAGATTTTGTATTAGAAAATAAATTCTTCTCTTCATTTTTATTAAATGAAAGCTGAAAATGCCATTTTTTAAAATCGCGCATAGGATTGACACCCCAAAATGACAATTTTGTCTATTTTTCAAGAGATTTTCATGAGTTTTCAGATTTTAATAATTTCAAATTTCCAAGACTTTTTGGTATATTTTGCAATTTCAGGAGATCTCCTGGAGGTCCTGGAAAATCGGAAGGCCACCGAAACCCTGTTACTATAATAAGTAATAACGTTTTATAGTTTAATAATTTACACCTAGAATTAGAGCAGGGCCCAATGCGGCCGCATAGGTTACAGTGGCCTAAGTCCGGCCATACATGGCTTCTATAGTGGTCAAATGTATTTTTTTTCACGTTACAAACTTATGTCGTAGACGGACATAGGTGCAACTTTATAATTGAGGAAAAACATATATTAAGTGCGATAACTTTGAAATACTCAGAATTCTACTAGATAATAAAATGTATTGGCCTTAACCAAACGCTATTAAATATGAAGTATTACTAAAGACTAGATGCAAAATATTTTTTTAAAAAGTACTTTTTTGTTTTAAATTACTCTCGGCTCAATAGAATTCATGAAGAAAAAGTACTAACGGTTATATCTTTGTAAATTAAATCCATCTTATCAGAGTAGCTGAAAAAATTAAGTCAAGTTTTTATTGGTTATCTTAATAGAAATACACTAATACACTGTAATCACATAATACAGACATTTGGAGCTTCTACGGAATACAATACAGGATTAAATAGAACACTGTGTTTATGTTTATTTTGTAAGGCCTGGTGTCATACCTAGACCACGTCAATCTCAAGAACAATTACTCTGCAAGTTAAATCGTAGGATCTATTTAACCGGCACCCTCGACGATTTAACACTAGAATACCTAGAAGGTTACCTCCCTGGAGTATCAACTCACGATATCAAGCGACACATAATATGCCTGCCAAACTTCGAGTTTACGTGTGGTGACACTATTACACCTGCTTGGGAGCTTCAAAGAGGATAGACATACCGGTGATATATCTGGAGAAAAATGTAATATTTAAGAGTGATGATACTAATTATAGCAGTAAGAATTCCTACGACGGACCTTTTTCTTGTACAATCCATAGATTTTTTTTTTGAAATTTATTTTTATTAGATACACTTTTTTTTTTTGACAAAGCTTCTATTAGCTCCCTTTCCGTCGTCTTTCTGTTCAGACTATTTTGTATGTTTCTTCTCCCCTTTCCCATTCTCGGATGAAGCTGAAACTTCGCACAATTATTCATCCTGAATCAATAAAAGAAAGTAACCAACTAATAATAATAATAATAATAATCTTTATTGTCCGTATGGAAATTTGTCTTACAATTTGTGCAATAATTAGTTAATTAATTAGTGTTAATTACTTACAGAAAAGGAGAATCTGGCAATATTGAGAGAAATGGCAGTAATTGATCGATTCTTTTCCTTATATAAACTTTAAAAAAAATATTTCTGACATATTTTATATCGATACCACTTTATCAGACACAATGTAGGTCTTCGGTGGGTAGGCAGGGAAAAAATACTGCACTCATCCCTAATCCTCGGGACTTGTATTTGTTTCATTTGTTTCAACTGAAGATTATTACACCCTACTAATAATCTCCCGCAGGACGGTGGGGAATGGTTGCGGGCGGGGGTTCAAACCCTAGCCCATACCACACAACCAGGCAGCCATGTTACTATAATTTCGTATCTATAATAATCTATATCCAAATAAATAGAACTCTAATAGTTTTCAATTATCTTAGTGGACATTAAAGATGAGTAGAAATAACTGCTTGGCCACCTATCATGGGTCTCTTGAATTCTAATTCCGACTCGAGTCATGTTTGATGAGGGACTAAAGGCAGCACGGGAACCTTCTCTCAGATACCCCCCCTCCCCCTCAGGTCCACAAAAATAAAAAAGTTTGGACCAGATCGCACATTTTTTAAAAATAACAACAACGGGCGTCTGACAGCGGAGGTCAACCCACTTGAGTGTCTTGGCTCAATGATAAGCGAGGCCAGCACAGGCGGACTATGACAAAGAAGGAGGCCAGTATGAATGAAACTAGAAGCACCCACAATGGCGATACTTACTAATCATTTATCAGATTTGAAAACTGAGAGGAGCAACGATTGTTCACCGGCAAAAAACACGAGGCAGGCGCCCCCAAAAGGAGACCACGAGTGTAGAGGCAGATTTACAACAGCTAAAAGTCCAGGCATGGAGACGCAAAGCACAGGATAGATCAGAATGGAGAGATGTGCTAATGCAGGCCAGGGCCCTCCATGGGTTGTAGCGCCACTTGGATGAATGATGGATGGTATTTAAAACATCAGACGGATTTTTTTTTCTCAGAATCTAGTTTCAAAGAAATTAGATGCTGAAATTGTTTTCATATCAATGCTGAGAAAGTTCTAGAAATATTTCCCCTTTTAAACTTTTCGTATTATTATTTTGTGGCCCAAGATTAACGAGGGTGTCATGTGGCCAATACAACGAGCTGGGCGCCATAAAGATACCGAAATTAAAAATACCAGTCTTCACCGGGATTCGAATCCTGGACCCCGCAGTTAGGAAGCCAAGCGCTTTATCACTCAGCCACAGCAACTCCTTTATTATCATTATTGTATGACAAAAGGAAGAAAACTAGTAATCGTTTGTAACACAATTTTATGACTCGATAAGTTGGGTGGTCGTGTGGTAAGCGCTCCGGTTTGTCATATCGATGTTCTGGATTTTAATCCTTACTGGCTGCCATCCTCTGCCCTCCAGCAGGAGATCTGGACCAGGACGTCATCATCATCATCATCAAACTCCATTAGAGTGAGGGCTTGAGAGGTTCAAATCCTCTCTTGCAAAAGCCCTGGACAGAAACCCTGCTGTCTTGCGTAGTGCATAAATGTCGTCATACAGGTCGAGAATTTTGGGTTTCCCAGACCTGTCGAGACTGAGATCAGCAAGTCTGGGGCAGTCAAACAGAATATGAGGCACGGTTTCCTCTTCTTCCCCGCAGCGGGGGCACCGTGAATCAAAATTTGGCCATAGCCGCGAGAAATATGAGCCAACAGGACAGTGGCCTGTCCTGCACTGTGCTATAATAGCTTGCTCAGGCCTGGGCAGCCTCCACCACAGAGAAGTGCGGTCAGGGCGCCTCATGCGCTCCCAGACTCCACGGGCTTTTTGGGACTTGTCCCAGCACTCAAACCACTTTTCCATTTCTGTTTTTTGTATTATAGCCAGGGCTTGATGAAAGCTTACAGCCTGTTCAGTGGGTGGAATTTGCCATCCCTGGTCGGCCAAAGAGTCTGCAATTGTGTTGCCAGTCACACCTATGCGACTCGGTACCCACTGCATAATTACAGGGGTGCCATAGCGTTGTTTAATGTTATGTGAAGCCGTGATGACAGTGTTGATATTGGGGGGCCATGGTCCGGGGCTTTGCAAAGCCTGTAGTACAGATTTTGAGTCAGTGACCACAACAATCTGTGTTGCCCTCATATGTCCCTCGCCGAGTTGAGAGTCAATGACTATTAAGGCTTCACAGACTGCCATGGTCTCCGCATCAAAACTGCAAACACTACCACATTGTCCAAAGATTTTGACTGTGTAAGAGCTAAGAAAGTCGATGTAGGCTCCATAGCTCCATAACACCACACTTAAAACCACACCTAACGCCACACTTAAGACCACACCTAACACCACACTTAATACCACACCTAACACCACACTTAAAACCACACCTAACATCACACCTAACACCACACTTAAAATAACACCTAACACCACACTTAAAACCACACCTAACATCACACCTAACACCACACTTGAAACCACACCTAACATCACACTTAAAACCACACCTAACACCACACTTAAAACCACACCTAACATCACACTTAAAACCACACCTAACACCACACTTAAAACCACACCTAACACCACACAAAACCACACCTAACACCACACATAAAACCACACCTAAAACCACACTTAAAACCACACCTAACATCACACTTAAAACCACACCTAACACACACTTAAAACCACACCTAACACCACACTTAGAACCACACCTAACATTACACCTAACACCATACTTAAAACCACACCTAACACCACACTTAAAACCACACCTAACACCACACTTACAACCACACCTAACACCACACTGAAAACCACACCTAACACAAAACTTAAATCCACACCTAACACCACACTTAAAATCACACCTAACACTTGAATCCACACCTAACACCACACTTAAAACAACACCTAACACCACAGTTAAAACCACACCTAACATCACACTTAAAACCACACCTAACACAAGACTTAAATCCACACCTAACACCACACTTAAAACAACACCTAACAACACACCTAACACCACACTTGGCAGAATGACACTCAATGTCATAAGATTGACAACATGAAGTACCAATAATACATCAAATTTAAAATTATAACAGACAAAAACAAATACAGGGAAGATAAGCAAATGAAACACTCAGAAAAACATTCACACACAATTTTGTTGTTGAATTGTTCACCTCCTAATAATGGAGAGAGAGAGAGAGAGAGAGAGAGAGAGAGAGAGAGAGAGAGAGAGAGAGAGAGAGAGAGAGAGAGAGAGAGAGAGAGAGAGAGAGAAATGCAAGCATTGAGGTCATGAGCGATTCATTTCGTCTGTTTCAACTAAACACTTGTGATTGGCAGGAAAGGGAGGGAAGATAATGTAGGCAATATTGAACCTTCGTTTAGGAAGATTAAAAGGGAAACAAATCATGTTTGTTTTATTGCTTTGAGCAGACGATATAAAAACATCTTTCAACTAAAACGCGACGGTTAGGAGGGACAGTGCTTACTTTGATCGCAAGGGAGATTAACCATGAGAGTTGGTTTTAAAACGTCAAGTGCTGGTGAAAAATAAAATCAGCCACATATTCTCTCCCTTGGGAGGAAGTAATAGATTTTCTTTATTGATAAGAATTATTAACTCCGAAATAATTACAGGGAGTGCTCCATTGATTATTGATTCTTTTGGAATATATCAAAAGTACAATTCAAACAATCGTAGATTGAATGCTTACGCTAATCTGGTTCTAAGCCAAATGTGCAAACGGTAGGGGGGTTAAGCACTAGATAAAAGATGTGTCGTGTTTTGAAGTGCCCTTATAGTTTACATACACAGAAATGCCTTTGTTTTACATTTCATGTGTGGGCTTCTTGTTGAGAGATTGGCAAATTAAAAACAAAAAAATTACCCCGCACAGGAGAAAATTTACGAAACTATTAATTCAATTAATTGGTATATAGAATCTATTAGTAATATTGATATCTACGAATAGCCTACAATTTCATTGTAAGACAATAAGTTATTATTGAAACAAGTGTTTTGAACTTACGCAACTCAACCGCAATAGTTTGTAACCCCTTCAAAAACGGAGCGTGCTGGTAAAGTCATGGAGTCCTTGGCTATCGAACCAAAGGTGCTTTGAATTTAATACCTTTCTAATGGGTACCTCAAAACTGCACTACAAATGTTGCGAATGCTTGTATGGACGAACAGTGTAGCAGATCGACTGCTTAATGTTCAAAAACTAGGCTGTGCAGGGCACATATCCCGTATGGGACGACGACAGTATGCCAAAGGTAACCTTTTTTTTTTGGTGAGATCAAAGGTGGTCAGCGTAACAGAGGTTCCCGACGAAAACGCTTTAAAGACCAGCGTAGTCGCCAGATTGCTTTATCTGACATAGAAGAGAGCACCTGACAGCAACCGGCTTATTATTCAAAAGTTCCTATCCAAATTTGAAACAAAAAGGAAATCTACGTAGACGGTGAAAATAGAACCTAAACCTTCCAACGGTTAGGCTATGTCTGCAGCACAGTCTGCTAAACCTTCCAACGGTTAGGCTATGTCTGCAGCACAGTCTGCTATACCTTCCAACGGTCAGGCTATGTCTGCAGCACAGTCTGCTATACCTTCCAACGGTTAGGCTATGTCTGCAGCACAGTCTGCTATACCTTCCAACGGTTAGGATATGTCTGCAGCACAGTCTGCTATACCTTCCAACGGTTAGGCTATGTCTGCAGCACAGTCTGCTATACCTTCCAACGGTTAGGCTATGTCTGCAGCACAGTCTGCTATACCTTCCAACGGTTAGGATAAGTCTGCAGCACAGTCTGCTATACCTTCCAACGGTTAGGCTATGTCTGCAGCACAGTCTGCTATACCTTCCAACGGTTAGGCTATGTCTGCAGCACAGTCTGCTATACCTTCCAACGGTTAGGCTATGTCTGCAGCACAGTCTGCTATACCTTCCAACGGTTAGGCTATGTCTGCAGCACAGTCTGCTAAACCTTCCAACGGTTAGGCTATGTCTGCAGCACAGTCTGCTAAACCTTCCAACGGTTAGGCTATGTCTGCAGCACAGTCTGCTAAACCTTCCAACGGTTAGGCTATGTCTGCAGCACAGTCTGCTATACCTTCCAACGGTTAGGCTATGTCTACAGCACAGTCTGCTATACCTTCCAATGGTTAGGCTATGTCTGCAGCACAGTCTGCTAAACCTTCCAACGGTTAGGCTATGTCTACAGCACAGTCTGCTAAACCTTCCAACGGTTAGGCTATGTCTACAGCACAGTCTGCTAAACCTTCCAACGGTTAGGCTATGTCTGAATCACAGTCTGCTAAACCTTCCAACGGTTAGGCTATGTCTGCAGCACAGTCTGCTATACCTTCTAACGGTTAGGCTATGTCTGCAGCACAGTCTGCTATACCTTCCAACGGTTAGGCTATGTCTGCAGCACAGTCTGCTAAACCTCCCAACGGTTAGGCTATGTCTACAGCACAGTCTGCTAAACCTTCCAACGGTTAGGCTATGTCTACAGCACAGTCTGCTAAACCTTCCAACGGTTAGGCTATGTCTGAATCACAGTCTGCTAAACCTTCCAACGGTTAGGCTATGTCTACAGCACAGTCTGCTAAACCTTCCAACGGTTAGGCTATGTCTGAATCACAGTCTGCTAAACCTTCCAACGGTTAGGCTATGTCTGCAGCACAGTCTGCTAAACCTTCCAACGGTTAGGCTATGTCTGCAGCACAGTTTGCTAAATCTACTTCTAATGATAGCCTTACATAATCCAACAAAAGTTCAAGTTATTAGCCATTAAGTTCAATACATAGTACCCTAGTTAATTATATAAATAAGTAGCCTAAAACCAATAGCCAGTAGATTACTGGTAATTAATTATTTTAATTGATACCAACAATGGAAATTAATCCTTCAGTATCTACATATACGGCTAAATATGTAGGGTTTCGTACCTTAAGATAATTGAACACGTTATTTCTTATACACCAATTCTCGGATCAAGTTAAACTTTAAACAATTATCTATTGTACTTAACAAAATAAGAATCAATAAAAAAAAATTAACCAATTAGTCAATTAATTATTGGTAATTAATTAATTCGTTTGATATCGAATAAGGGAAATAACTTGTAGATTATTATAGTAGTAAGTATGGAATTCTTTCCCTAATATAAGAAATTTTTTTTTGTTAAAAGATTTTTTTTCTTCATATTTGGCCTGTTAACCTTTTGCCAAGAAAACCTTCGTCTTGCTTCTTATTTATCTCTTTGAAAAGATTTCACACCTGCTTAAAGACGGCAGTGGTTCTAAAACTATTCCATTTCAAGACTGTGAAATATTTCCAAGTTCAGCAGAACAGTAATTTAATAAAACCGTAAACTTGATTCGGTCTTTAAACGAAACAATGTGTTGTAAACTTATAACCTCTTTCAAGCAGATATTATTCGTATAAAGTTAAATTTTTTAGAACCATTGGAGTACTGGCGCAGAAAACACCGGAGTTGAATATTGGTCGACCTGAAGGGCTATTGTTATAATAGGCTCTGACAGTTCCAAATAATCCGAGCTATTCATAGACCCGCATCATTGGCAAAGGTGTGTGACAACGACCTTGAAAGATCTACAGATCACGCGTATGTAGAGTAACTTGAGAGCCCATTCATTATTTTTCTGAAATATGATCTCCGCTGAGCACCGTACTTCTTTTTATTGACCTATTTGTCTCTTGTGATTGCGATCGCTTGCTTGTCGATATTTCAACTCGGGTGCGCGTTCAATACAAATTAAGGAATCAATAAAGGATGACTTGTCCAGCGACGG
>JAZGLO010001988.1:420000-489159 GCA_036873155.1 Biomphalaria sudanica
TTGTGTAAACACGCGCGGAGGGGGTGGGGGGGGCGTCCTTTTCAATCCACAGGTCATCGAACGTGTGGTCACTTGTAGCAGACGTCATCTAGGCGAGACCCGTCTCTCCCCGATTCTCATGACGCAAGACAGCCTGAATATAATTATAATTAATTATCTAGTTTTGTTGCTTTAAACCGTTGATTAATATTCGAGTCCTTCTAGGACTAGACCCTAGTGGTTCCAGTATCCATACATTGCTAAACCTACTCTGGGGGGGGGGGGGGGGTTGTAGCAGACGTCATCTAGGCAAGACCCGTCTCCGCCCGTTTCTGATAACACAAGACAACATGCATATAATTACAATTAATTAACTAGTTTCCTTGTTTTCAACCGTTGATTAATATACGAGTCTTTCTAGGCCGAGACCCGAGTGGTTCTAGTAGTCATACAATGCTGACACTACTAGGGGAGTTTGGACTTTTGACGCCCCTCCCTCCTCCAGAAAAGTTCTGAATAACTTAAACATTTTCTGAAATTTAAATGTGTAATTAGAAAACGTCGATTAGTTAATAAAGTGATAATGAATACAAGAAGTATTTGATTTTAGCGAAATTGTACGTAGTGTGTCGGAGCGAGGCTATCCGTTACAGAAGGCCTCAATACTGACCTGCAACGTCACGCCCTGTGGGCAGTTAGGACCAAAAGCTCGTTGCCACGTCGTACAGACCTGTGACGTGGCAACGACTTATTGGTCTAAACTGCCCACCGGTTGTGACGTTGCAGGCAAGTGTTCAGGCTTTCTATAACCATTAATCTCGGTCGGAGAGAGGGTGCCGCTACTTCTACAAAACGTAACGCCGATACCATAGTTGAACTCATTGTTACGCGTGAGGGGGGGGGGGGGAGGGGGAGGGTGCGCCATGTAAGAATAATAAACTATCGCTAAAAGCGCCACGTCTTATGAATTCTTTAAATAGTTCTGTTACACTGCACTGGGGTTAAAAGCTAAGAAAAAATGTGTTCCAATCGAACCATAGCAAACATCAAACAAATATATATTTTACAAAAAATCTTTTAGAAACAACAACCACCAAAGATTTTCTAAAGGGAAGAACCGCAACATCAATGTCACATGTATCAACACTGCAAAGTTTAATTCCCTTTTTCTAAATAAACAAAATTAATTAATTACTACCATCAGCTAATTGGTTTTTTTTTTGTTTTTTTTTAATTGATATACGGTTGTCATGGACTAGGAACAATTGAATCAAGTTTCAACGTGGTCCGAGAATGGGAAATGGGAGAAATAACGTGTACAAAATGTGTACCGGACAGACAGACGGACTGAGTTAATGTAAACTTCGTAAAAATAGTTTTTTTTTTTTTTGTGAGTAGAAGTTACAGACTGAGCACAAGTAATAGAGAGCAAAATATATAGCATATGAGATTGGGAGATGTGTTCTTCTATATTGTGGTACCTCAGTAACTAAGTTATAGCTAGGAAGATATACTTGTTAAATACCTCCTTTATTCCTAAAGATGTGCTTTTACTGCTGCATTCTCCCTTAGTCTTGATACTCATACTTCTTTTAAAATTATTTTACAGGCTCCAACAGTAATAATAATAATAATAATAATAATAACAGAGTAATTAGGACAAACAATTACGAGAAACATATCCTAAAACTCAATATTGTTGACAAATGCCGAAAATGTGGAAATGGGGGTGAATCAATTGAATACATAATGGCAGGATGTTCAACCCTATCAGAATCAGCCTAACTAGGTCGCCATAACCAAGTTGCAAAGCTAATACACCACCACTTGGCTTTGACACACAATTTGATCGGTAAATAAATAAATAAATATAAAAACCACAAGAGGTTCTCGAGTCTACGGAACATCTACTGTACTGGGATAGGCCGATTTTGACCGACAAAACGGTAGATTTTAATCGCCCTGATCTGCTGCTCATCGATAAAAAGAAAAAGCCGCTACCATAAGACATAAATATAAATGTCTATGAGAATATCTAATTTAATTGTTTAAATTTGTTTCGTCACATCAGCCTAAAAAAATGATACTTTTAAAAATATCTATATACTTAATTCTTGATGCCTAAACTTTTTTTTTAGAGATCATCTTTGATTTGGTATTGACATCTATCAAAATCTATCATTCTTATGATTGTATGACTATGATCTACTCTAGTCTAGGCTAGTTAATCTAGACTCTAGGCCCTAGATTCTATTTTGGATCCAAATCATTTAGTTCTACTTGATCCAGGCCTATTAAATTAAAAGGTCTTGCCAGATATCAAGAGTAATCTATCTAATCAGTTACTAAAAGTAATACTAATTAAGTTGGCGGCCGTCTACTCACGGTCTACTTCTAGTAGCGTCTAGACAAGTTAGTAGTACTACTACTAGTAGCTTAGTCGTATACAGCTATACTTAATAAAGTAAATTACTTAGATATACTAGATAGATTAGTATCTTATCTTATATAATACAGACGTTAGTCGTTACTTCAAAAAAGAAGATGATTACGTCCTACGCGTCATGCATTTAGTCATGCATATTAACCAATGACTAAATTCTGCCAAGTCACTGGTTTTTCTGGCTAGCTCAGGCAACCCATTCTATGCTCTAATAGCACTAGGGAAGAAGGAGTATTTGTACAAATTTGTCCTAGCATATGGGACGAGGAATGTGCCTTTATTTTTGTGTCTTTCAGAGTATTTTATTAAATTTTGTTTTTGTATTTGAAGATTATGGTTCAGTGTTTTATGTATAATTGCTACTTTACTTTTGAGTCTTCTGTCCTGAAGGCTTTCTAAATTTAGTGATTTTACTAATGGTGTTACTCTAGTCAAATGTGAATATTCGTTTGTTATGAATCTCACTGCTCTATTTTGTGTTTGTTCCAGTTTCTTAATGTTTTCTTGACATCGCTGTATCACTATCTCATACTTTAAAAAAAAAAAAAAAAACTGAACTGGAAAAACAACAAAAATATGGCAACATAGGCTTATGGAAATTATCGAAAACAACAATATACCCCATTGTCATATCAACCGAGGGGAAAATAACAACTGACCTCACAGATACCTTCAAGGCCCTTGGCATTCCTAGGAACATTCTCGTCGCCTGTCAGATGGCGGTACTTCTGCAGACCTGCCACATCGCCAGAGAATTCCTCGGTGGAAACCGATAAAGGGACTACGATAAATTTTGTTTCCCTTTAACAAAACTCGACCCTGGCTTCGCCAGAGAATGAATACTCGTTCTTTTCTAACATAATAATAATAATAATAATAATAATAGTACAAATAAATAAAGTGTATTTGTGATGACTACGCTACTAAAGAAATGTTCCAGACGTTGGAACATGTCCCAAAAGCTGCATTCATTCGATGACACATTTCTCTCCACACCCCACCCCACCCGCTTTTGTTTTATTTACCTACCGAAACAAAAACACTACAAAAAAAAGGATAATGAACTCAAAGTCATGTTGACCTTTTTTTTACCCTTGACATGCATCATGGTTTGTAAAATGTTTTACATGTTTCGGATGTTCCTTCAGAGTTGAAGATAGTTACTTCCTAGTCCAAACCTCCCGCAGGACGACGGGGGATGGGAGCGGGCAGGATCCGAACGACAGTCCAGCGCGCAAACTGCACGACCAGGCAGCTGTAACGGTGTGAGTAACTAGGATTCTCCACTCCTCCGGGTTCGAGGCCTTTATAGCGTATATATTTTGTACATTATGCATGCGTTATGGTAAAATCCTACACTATTTTATAGCTAAATTTCGTGATTCATCTCAGCTTTCAATTACTTTGCATGTTTGTTGTTGATATAAATCATATTTTAAACTTAGCCACAAATTATTAATGACTAACTCTATATAAAATTGTAAATACATGTCGGGTTTGAAGCTATGACTACAAGATAGAAGTTTCTCTTAAGATGAGGAGTGATAATGAACTAATCTAGCAATTAACGAAGGGGTTGTCTACACTGCAGTATCTAGGATAACTTAGATACACCTGGCTAGATATCTTTATTCTTGTGTCTGTGAGAGGGACACACATTTGATAGGGGGATCTGGGTGTATAATTTACAGGTTCGATCTGTAAGGGAAGCGGTATTAAACGACGGAAGTCCAGAGAGAGAGAGAGACAGAGACAGTGGTATAGACAGAGAGAGAGGCAGAGACATAGAGAGACAGAGAGAGAGAGAGAAAAAAGACAAATTGACAGGGAAAGGGACCTAAGACGGAGAGAAAGATAGTGAGAGATTTTAAATAAATGCACATAGAAAAAAAAAGAGAAAGACAAAGAAAGAAAGAGAGAGAGAGGGAAAAAGACAGAGGCAGAGAGAGAGAGAGAGAGAGAGAGAGTGAAAGATAAAAATAACAGACAATAATGCAATGCTGTTTTACCTTGTTGTGAAAGATTTTTATATGCCTTCAGTGCCTACACAATAGATTCCTAAGATTCCAATCGAAATATAGATCTAAATCTGACTGGAACATGGGTCTAGAATCTAGATCTAGATTAAAAACTTAGCCTAGAATAAAAAGTGGTCTAGATCTAGATTTTCTAGGCTCTAGATATTTAGACTCAAGATGACTAGACTCTAGATCAAAATCAGTAATTCAATGACATCCACAAATCAAATGGAACTCTCCGTTATTTTAGACATCTAAACCTCCAAATTCCTGTCTACTAGAACACAACCACTACTGACCTAGATGTAAACACACCTACACGACAAGCGGGCCAAAACTTTATGCCGATATTGGTACGCTTGACTCCGGAGATAATAGCGAAGAAAGAAAACCTCATTTGGGTTTAGCGTCTGCTGCAATCCTGTCAAAATAGGCAAGAGTTGTCGGTGCTTGCCGCGGCCACACAAGATCGTCTGTCGCATGTTTAGACTCAGCAAGAATAGTGGGAGGGAAAGGGAAGGCTTGATAACAAAAAAAAAAAAAAAAAGGGGGGGGGTGTATTATTGTTGAACTAGCGCGGTAAGCTCCTCCCACTGAAGGCGAACTTTTTTGCATCACGCTATTTAGGTCTATTGAGGAAAAAAAAAAGACTTATAAGCAAGGGACGAATGGGGCGAAGAGGTATACTTTCACAAAGTACACTTTAATGTAGAGTACACAATTGTATTGGACAATACGATATGAATATTTATATTTCGAATAAATTAGAGAGTTTCACACCAAAAGTTAATCACAGTAATCTTCTCTTTGTTTACAGTTTACACTGATTTAAGATTCAGCTTACGTTCTTTGAGCCAAAACAATTCATTAAGAGGTGGCCAAGTGGTATAGAGCTTAACTTGGAGTACCTGGCATACGTTATGAAACTATCCCATAGATCGCAAGATTTGAAAGGGGTACTTTCCCCTTTCTAAGAGAGAAAAAGATAAACGGATGAGCTTTACTTATCTGCCCCCACGGGGGGCTGAAAATGGTACTCGGTATATTCTTTCTAAGAGGGAAAAAGAAGAGAAAGCGGTATGAACAAATGCGGTGGAGATAGAATGGAACATACAAAAGTTTGAACATTGAAGTCTTAAAATGTTTGCTGCAACAAGTTCATGTTGCTCATCAATAACAATTTCAAATAGGGGTAATTGTAAATGCGATCTAGGTATGAATGTTTTTGTGACCTAATGCATGAGTACGACTGACTATCTTGACCATCGTGGTTCACCTGCGCATGCCATTTTTTTTAAAAGACCGCACAGCTAACATGAATTAAAAGTAAAAAAAATATATTTACAAAATTATTTCACATAAAGACAGACAACACAATACAATGGCTTCATAACGACAGACAGACTCGCAGACATGAAAAACGAAAACAAAGTGAAGTGGAAATATCAATCGTTTTATTTCTTTTTCGAGCTAGTTAAAAACTTATCCTAATTAGGTGTTCGCATCATGAATTCACCCTGATGTCCCCGCACAATCATTGACCCCACCCACACGCACACAAACACACAGAGGCCGTAAGACCAGGTGATACAAGATTTATTTAAATGGCTACAGTAAACCTATTTAAATAGAATAAAAATTCATTAAAAAATGGCAACATTTGAACATATGTAGAGTGTAAAGAATGATGATACGGACAGGTAAGGGAGTTGACCCGCTTTTTTAAAGGGAGTGAATCGAACATTAAACATTAAGGTATTTATACAATTAAAGTTTTCTCCCTTACCACGTCAGTGGTACATTGGGATGTAATCAAAGTAAATGTAATTTAAGAATCAAATGTGTTATCTCGCTGAATGGATCTCGTAGTGTACAAGAATAGGTCAGGTTCACTAGACAATGGAATGTGAGAACAGTGTCTGTTGACATGCCGTAAGTATTGTGACAGTCCAAAGATGATTTTGTCAGCGTTGCCACATTCAAAAGCTAAAGAGAAATGCGTCAAATAGTTAACAACTGGTGAAACTAATTGGCAGTATAATGATATGCACTACACAGGCTAATAACTTGAGAGGCTCTGATTTCCAATCTAACGCCCTTACTATCATCTTATTTAAGTTATGACTATAGCCTTGCTGGTAAAAATTGTCACGTATCTAGATTCTATGGTCTCCTTCAGCCGCGAAGCGACTCTGGCCCATCATCTGGATCATCATATAGAAATGAGATGAAAGCATACGCATTAGATATGGCCGGAACGATATTGACCCTGAGAAGCTTATATGCCCAAGGAAATGAATCAGTTTGGGACTTGCAGGATCTGCCAGGGGTGTGGCTACCGGCTTCTGGCTTTTCCTCTCGAAGTCATTCCAATGTTTAGGTAAAGCCGAAGGCCGCAAGGCAGAAGAAGTTTGAATTCCCAGTTTTCCTACTAGATGAGGAGCCAGCCAAGACTAACGAGCCCCATCCTGTCCTGGGCTAGCTGGTTTAGGCAGAGATAACAGTTGCACGGACCTAATATCCGAGCAACACGTCAAGCCCAACCACAAGGAACCTATCCAGATTACACTCGTTAGTAATAACTAAAGTAATTCAGTGACATGACGTCTCCAGCAAAGATGTATAGCGATAAAGCTTAGACTATAATTATTACAAACAAAAATATTATATCTTGATGACTAATACAATTTTTAGATAGGGACCATAGTCCATACTGGTAAATAGAGGGAAGACATTGAGTTAGGTCAGACAATTATATGTTGAGCTTTATTTTTATACTGTCAATGTGGATTTACAAATTCCTATACATTTATGCACCCATATTGTGTTATTTGGTACAATGCCATATGCGGTATTGTATCATTAGGTACAATGCAAGTTTATGCTATAATTTTTATTCAAAATTTAAATTGGTTTGGTGCTCTATGAATAATATTAAACTTTTGTCCAGCACTACTCTTCAATGTTTTACCAATACATCTGTCTCTATAAGCGTTACAAAGTAAAATCTACAAAACGCGATCGTCACAATAATGGTGAAAATTACTCAACGAGGATGTGAGGTGACCGTGTCAATAAGAGTGATCGGCTTTGTTATATGTGTTAATATATGGATGACAAAGTGGTCACCATCGAACCACGATGGACGAACTATATTTGTTAATAGTTTTATTCACATATTATTATTTTTTTAATTTGGGCATTTTGATTTGTTGCTCTTTAAGCGCTTTTGAACTCTGTGGCAAAAAAAAAAAAAAAAAGATTAACTTTAAAAAAAAAAACTGGTTGACACCGACCATACAGATTTGAAACTGAGGTGACAGAGGGTTAAACCGTATTTAAAAAATCTCTCATCATCGTAGAAAGTCGTAAAGTGTAACGGAACGACAACTCCAGACTTCATTATACACCTTGAACAGAAGCATAGCATGGACCGAAAATGAATCACTGACCGTAGATTTAACCCCTAACCCTAACCCTAACCGTAGATTGTAACGCTAAAAACACAGTTTTTAAATGTAGCACAAGTTAGTCGTATTTAAGACTAGCAGGATTGATAGATCAAGACTCACAGATGCCACCTGATCACATGATGACACAACGTAATCTCCAGAAGGATGACGAGCCCTTGGAGAGACCCTGGTGCACCTGGCCCATCTCTCTCAGGTGAGCACACGGTTCTATTTCATTGGCCCGTGGATCGGTAGAGTCGCTGAGTAGGCTGTTACTTCCCTTGATTTCAACAGGCTTCATCAACATTCGGACTGTGGCCTCTTCTCTAGTAGTTTTAGACTCTAAGTAAAGGATTCGTACATTTTTGTCAATACTTATTCTTAGTATAACACCGTATTAACACGGATTTTACGTGTATCATAGCTATCATAGCTAAAAAAGAGAATAAATGAAAAAATAGTAACATCCCATATGCAAAGGGAAATAATTAATATTATAATCTCTTAGTTTTATAACAGTATTTAATTCCCTTTGTTGTAAACAAACAACAACAACAA
Organism: Biomphalaria sudanica; assembly: GCA_036873155.1. Taxonomy (NCBI): domain Eukaryota; kingdom Metazoa; phylum Mollusca; class Gastropoda; family Planorbidae; genus Biomphalaria; species Biomphalaria sudanica. The sequence continues at coordinate 428,451 of JAZGLO010001988.1, forward strand.
CAATCGGACGTCCATTGTTAATATAATTTTCAGTTCATTGTCTCAGACAGGGCCGGCCTTACAAATTGCGAGGCCCAATTTAATGGATGCTTGTATTTTTTTGTACAACTATTACTATTAATCAGATCATTGTATTAACATTCATTACATAGTTTATATGGGAAGCAACTCAAACACAATAGGCCACGATGGATTAATTAACGGTAATTCAATCGTACGGTACACTAAATATGTTAACCCTTTAAGTCCTACACCTGTAAAAGCCTGTGACAAGAGCATTGACTGATACTGACATGTTAAATGTAAATTGCGGGGCCCCTGCCAGACGCGGGTCCCAATTGGAGCAATCGGTCACATCGGCCTAAGGCCGGCCCTGGTCTCAGATATTTATATTGACATTTAAGAAAAACAAAACAATGTGTGTGTGAATATGGAAAGGTTTCTTTAGCAGCAGGAAGGGGAGGGAGCTTGGTCGTGAGGTAAGTCGTCTCCACGGTCCCAGATTCGAACTCTGCCCGTCGCTATCCAACACCCACCTTGTGGAAGGTTTGGGCTATCCGAGTGTTTGGGCTATCCGAGTGTTTGGGCTATCCGAGTGTTTGGGCTATCCGAGTGTTTGGGCTATCCGAGTGTTTGGGCTATCCGAGTGTTTGGGCTATCCGAGTGTTTGGGCTATCCGAGTGTTTGGGCTATCCGAGTGTTTGGGCTATCCGAGTGTTTGGGCTATCCGAGTGTTTGGGCTATCCGAGTGTTTGGGCTATCCGAGTGTTTGGGCTATCCGAGTGTTTGGGCTATCCGAGTGTTTGGGCTATCCGAGTGTTTGGGCTATCCGAGTGTTTGGGCTATCCGAGTGTTTGGGCTATCCGAGTGTTTGGGCTATCCGAGTGTTTGGGCTAGTGCTAGGATGTAATAATCTTCCATTCTGAAGGAACATCCAAAACATACAATAATATACTTTTTAATCAATCCAAAAATGTATTCCACTGAATTCTACTCTTCCTTCCACCAACACACACACACACATACACACACTTATATATACATATTTAAGTACCTTCGTCATCATCGCAAAAAATTTCAAACACTTCCGGCGTCCCAGAGTTGGCTGCCTGACATCTCTTGGACGTCAGTTTCTCCTTGGGGTGTTCCAGAAGGGAGCTGCTCTTCTTGGAGGAGCGTTGCTTGCTCCTTCTCTTCTTCCTCTTGAGTAATCGGGGCTTATCGTCCTCTCTGAATTGGATCTTGGCTTGCTGTGTTCTCTGGTAGTCCTCGCTATACATACGGACATAGTTTTTGCCGCTGATTGCTTGGCTGCGCATTGGGGGTAACGTGGGGCCCTAGATGTGGAACAGAGAGAACAGGCGACTACGTTCAAATCTTACACACGTTAGTATCAGGATCTATATTCATCATGAGCTAGTTTATTGAAAGCTACATCCCTCATAGGCTAATTAATTGAAAGCTACACCTATGATTGATTAAAAGCTACATTCATCATGGGCTAATTGATTGAAAGCTACATTCATTCATCATGGACTCTCTTACTGGAATGGTGGGGGTGGGCTTATGTCCTAAGTTCCTATTCTCAAACAGCCGAGCTAGGGGGTTCTAGTCACCACCAAGAGATATGTTTTCCAGCTCTCAGTTCATCGGCTAACAATTATGTCACATCTCGAAAAAATTACAAAAAAACAAACGAATCTTTGAATACACTTCAAGAATCTTGTACTGGTGCTGCCAACTAAGGTGTGTATAGTTCTGTCTGATGGCTCGTCATTGCACTCAACTCACAAGTACAGGCCGACTAGATGTTGATTACTAACTGTACATTACTTACCATCATTTCAGCGCTGTAACGAAGTCGACGTAATCTCTGAAAGTACCGGAACTCGTTTCTCTTGCTCTTGGTGGTATCTTTCAGTCCGGACTTGGACGTGGAGGTGTTCCAGTTGGTCCAAGGCTCTACAACAAAACACGGGAGACCGATAGAAACCAGCAGCCCCAATGCCCAATGTGCTCTTGAAAACACTAGGAAACATGCACGCAGTGACGTGACAGGCTAAACGAGGGGTTCAAGGGTTCGGCACTACTCTCTGGCGTCACAATACTACTTTAAACGATCATTCTTTTTGGAAGGAACGTCTGGGATTTATAAGATAGCCGTGGAGATTATTCAAGCGTCAAGGGAAGTTACTCTTTTTTTTAAAACTCGGAGCTCTCGATACTACACTCCTGAATGTAGGGACCCAAAACCGAAGCAAAAATCGCGCTTTTTTTTAATTGCGTAATATTTTTTTAGTTTTAGGCGTTTTTCACCCTACCATATCTTAAAAGTATAAATATCCGATTACAGTAAAAATGGTACCGTTTGAAAGGTTATTATAAGCCCTTTAATAATATATTAACGTTTTTCCTTTAGGTCAAAAAATAAGGGTAATAATACTTAACGCGTAACATCACCGCACCGAATAAATCGTGCTAGCTGCTGTGATCGTTTTATAAATGGGATGTATGTCAACAAATGAAGGCCAAAAAATAAACGGAACCAAAAAAAAACGAGTCTTTAAAAATGTGTAACTTTCTAAATATTTATTTCACTGACATCAATGTGATCTCCTCGGTCTTCTATCCAAATAAATACAAAAATAATCTACGTGACCATTTTGAAAAATCGTTTTTGGGTCCCTACTGAATGTATGGGATTTATTAGCCAAGTCTAGGTTTTTTATATGGATTTTAACTGATCTAGTCTCCATGCAATGACTCAGTCAAGCCGATACAGACTGTTATGAAGTTATGTGCATGTTTGTATTAGCTGATGAGTTCTGATGTAACTTCAAGTAGGATTGCTTAAGATGAGTGGACAAGGAAGGGCTAATGAAATTCAGTTGATATCTGAGACAGGACAGCGCGTGTGAATATTTGTTTTATAACAAATACAGTAGTTTTGTAATGAAATATATTTTTAAATTGTATGATATCTGGTTATTTCAAAAGCGATTTTTTAAAAGTTGCTCGAGTCTGACTTCGACTCGAGCTTTCATGACGGGTAGGCCAAAGTGTTTGCCACTGAGCTATTTAAGTACTTATAAAAATAAAAGGTAGTATAGTTAGTTTAAGGGTGGTAGTGAGCGACTTATTCTCTACACAAGACTTATCTCCCCTTAGGTCAGTACATTGTATACATGAAATTGCAAATAATTTATCAACTAACTGGTTATTTTTTTAATTGATTAATATGCTGTCATCAAAAAATGAATAATTGTACTAATTTTCAACTTGATCCGAGAATGGAAAGTTGGAGCAATAACATGTAAAAGATTTTGACCAAATTTTGACCAGACGGACCGACTTCATATAAGCTCGGCAAAAAAGATTTACACTATAAAGATTAAATTAAAGCTTGACAAAAACCTGGCTATGTGTGTAAACGTTTTTATGAATGAATGCAATCTGACCTTGAACTTTCGTTTCACTAGACGACAGTTTGGCCTCATTTAGAGTTGTAAGGTCTTGGCTAGTCGTATACATTTCACACATTGAAGTTTTGGTGTAAGGACCTGAACACACTTGCGTAGCATTGCAATCTTGCTTAAACCTTTTAACAAATCGAAATTTCCCGCCTTTGCGAGTCAGTCTAGGCGCTCTCAGTACCTGAAGATACCATGAGGTAAAAATTTATGTAGGATCTACATTTAAAGCTATCGAACATTTGGTAACAATATAGACAAGATCTAGATTCCTAATTTATATAGATCTGGATTTGTAGGATCTACATTAAAAAACTATAGAACACTAAAAAAATATAGACCTTATCTATACATCTAGATCAGTATATATCTATATCCAGATTCTATATTTTTGAGTATCGATTAAAAAAATATGTTCATGCATGCAAAACTTGTAAAATTTTTGTGGAATTTAGAACTTAGTCCCTAGGTTTGGATACAATGCAATGCAACGCCTATCTAACAAGATGAAAATTATTTTATGCATTTTTTGCAGTATGCTCAATGAAGCACATTTAGATCTATTGTCGTTTTCTTATTTATGAGTGAACACCAATACTCGAGGAGGTACAATAATTGAAACTGTATTAACTGGCTCATAATCAAATATTTTATAGATCAAAGTGACAACGGAATAGGCGAAGAGTTTAATAAATGAATGTTCCGAAATATTGTATCTTCTTCTAGGTTTAGATCTCAAGGCTTATCATTAGAATATTATCAAGTGTAGTATAGTGTAAAAATAAAAATCCCTTTTAAATTAAATCTAGCATTCATTAGCTATTAAAGCAAAATAATCGCTGTGTAAGTTGTATAAACTAGAAATAGACTATTTAAAAAAAATGTTTTTTCTTGTGAGTTGCTTGTATTGTAGTTTGAACTATGTAGACGGGCCGATCATTTGGTTGTTTAGCTTTAAGAGTTGGCTTTCAAAATAATTCAATCTGTTGATTGATTTCGTTAGCGTTTGATATGCTAAAAATAATCGAATTGAATGTTTATTGGAATGTTGACTTTCGTAGTCAGTTTAGGCCTTTGGTTTATTGGTGTCTCGATTAGTTTAGATTTGAGATCTTGGTTTGGTTAATTGAAATGTTGATTTCTTTGAATCTTGATCATGACTAGTGATTGTTTCCTTACCGACTTCAAACGCTTCCACAAGCTGGTCTTCTTCTTAGAATGACTTGATGAACGTTTGGGGAAAGACCTGAAGCTGTTCTTCTTAGCTGCTGGTACGTTCTCTAAAGGCATCTTTGGGATGCACACTTCATCTGTAGACATATGTCGAGTTCAAATCATACTTAGTCATTGGTTTAGAAATAAAATTTGTTTTCACATTATCAGTTATCATTGTATAAGTCACATTTTTTTACAGAGAGATCTCATTCATGACCAAATAACTAAATATAGCTAGTTTTTTTTTACTGTAAGAATAAAGAAGCGATGATAGTTAGTTATTTTTGAAAAGGTGTAGACTTTTTTGTTTCTGTGCATTTTTTAGCTCTGCAGAATCACGTTTTCTAAGCACTTCCATTGGTGGATAACAAAATAACAATATTTAGAAACTATTAGACTTTCACTTTTATAACTTCAAACTTATTTAAAAACAAATGGGCAACTAACTAGCGGTAACAAAGAGGAGTTGAAGCGAAGATCAAACTGCGTACGTATGAAGATATTGTTTGATATTATAACGTTATTCTAGGTTGATGGAGTTGGAAACAAAAAGTGAAGTTTAAAATAGCGTCCTTGACATTGTATAGTTTATCTTTCAAATCTTGAATAGCATTGTCAACTTTAGTCAAATCTTGAATAGCATTGTCAACTTAAGTCCAATCTTGAATAGCATTGTCAACTTTAGTCAAATCTTGAATAACATTGTCAACTTTAGTCCAATCTTGAATAGCATTGTCAACTTTAGTCCAATCTTGAATAACATTGTCAACTTTAGTCCAATCTTGAATAGCATTGTCAACTTTAGTCCAATCTTGAATAACATTGTCAACTTTAGTCCAATCTTGAATAGCATTGTCAACTTTAGTCCAATCTTGAATAACATTGTCAACTTAAGTCAAATCTTGAATAACATTGTCAACTTTAGTCCAATCTTGAATAGCATTGTCAACTTTAGTCCAATCTTGAATAGCATTGTCAACTTTAGTCCAATCTTGAATAGCATTGTCAACTTTAGTCAAATCTTGAATAGCATTGTCAACTTTAGTCAAATCTTGAATAGCATTGTCAACTTTAGTCCAATCTTGAATAACATTGTCAACTTCAGTCCAATTAAAAAAAGACGACCATCAAGAAGTCACTTGGTGTTCTTTGTCAATTTGCGAACGAAGTAATACGTCTCACTGATAAAGAGACCTACATAGGAGAACTACAAATAATTAAGTCATAACGTGATTATTTTGCTACCAAAGTGTTCAAACAGGCAGCTATTAGCTTTACTGATAGGATATTCAAATATGTTTGTAGACAACACAGGCACTATACTTACAACCAGTTCGATTCATACGTCAGTCTTCTAGTACGATCAAGTTCCTAGTTTACCTGGATGATATATGCACGGCACGTCCTTGGGAAAGTCCTCGACATCCACGATGGGAATTCTTTTCACCATCACTGCTGGGCAAGGGCTGCTTTTTGTAGCTCTCAGGGCACTAGGTCGGCTCTCCTCTTCGTTCCAGCCCTCCGTGCCTAGAAGAGCGCACTCTCCATTACTCTTGGCTTTTTGAAGCGGCGCCCTGGCCGAAAGACCCGCAATAGTGGAGTCGCTGCCGATGTCGGCCAGTTTCTGCGATTGCTTCCCTTTCTTCACCCGCCGTCTGCCGTCTTTGGTTTCTTTGACAAGCGGGATGCTCTCTTCGTCTTTCTCTGTCATGTATTTTAAGGGAGACTTTTCCAAACTCACATCTAACGCTTCAGTTGCTGCTTCGACCAACTTCTCAATGTCATTACCCTCCTCAGCAAGCTCAAACAAGGTTGGTTCCTCCTCGTATTGTTCAGTGAATCTTCCGTCACCGACATCGGAACATTTCCGTTTTATTAAGGGTGAATGAGGCCCTATCGTGACATTCTGTTTCTCCACTTCGTACGGGTCTGGTACATCTCTGCCCTGCATTACCTCAGCGTAAAATGTATCCACTTCCGTCGTGTCTTTCTGGGCGGCATCCGCTGGGTTCTTTGAAATGTGGAATTCATCTTGTTCTGACAAGATTGACGCCAGCTTCGTGTCTTCCTCCTTTTCTTCTTCAGTCAGCGGATGTGGTAGAACTCCTTCAGCTGAACTCTTGAGATGTTCTCCACAGCCAGTGAACAAATCTTCGCTAGTAAAAGCATCGTTCTTTGACCCTTTCCCATGCGTTGAGATACATTCAGTTGCCTCTCCAGCAGGAACGTGTCCACTTTGTTGATTCACCTGAAGTACGGGCTTTATTTCAACCGTCACAGAATTGGCCAAGGAATGGCTGTCGAACAACAGCTCTCGGTCAGTGCCGTCGTGTGACGACCATTGGTCAAAGCTTTCCAGGATTTGCTCGCTGTTTACTAAGTCCGTAAATTGCTTGTAAGTTTCGTCTTGACTGGACACGCCCGAGTAAACATGGTCATCGTTGAACTTTCTTTGATCCTTCCAAAAAGCATCCTCTTCCAAAATCTCGCCTCGACACAAATCGGTTTCCGCTTCTCGAGCCAGTTCTTCATTCGGGTCACTTAGATTAGGTGCCGACTGGTACTCTCGGTCTAAGTTCAGGGACACAGCGAAATCAAGACTACTTATTATAACATCGTCAGTAGTTTCTTGTTGGTTGGTTTCATCTTTTTCTTGGTCTCTTGTTTCGGTTTGTTCTCCTGCTTCATCTTGTGGTTTGAGTTCCATATCTAATTGGTTTAGGGCTCGGAGTTTTTCATTTGCTTGATTATGTGGCTTGAGCTCTTCGTGGTCTTGTTTGATTTCATCACATATGTGTTCTTCTTGTTTGATTTCATCAAATCTTTGTCCCTCCTCTTTGATTTCATCAAATCTTTGTTCCTCTTGTTGGATTTCAACATATCTTTGTTCCTCTTGTTTGATTTCAACATATCTTTGTTCCTCTTGTTGGATTTCAACATATCTTTGTTCATCTTGTTTGATTTCAACATATCTTTGTTCCTCTTGTCTGATTTCATAAAATCTTTGTTCCTCTTGATTGATTCCATCAATTCTTTGTTTCTCTTGTTTGATTTCATCAGATCTTTGTTCCTCTTGTTTGATTTCATCACATATTTGTTCTTGTAAACTGTTATCGACTTCTTGGTATTGAATATTGATTTTATTACATATTTTATCTTCTGGAATGATTTCATTACATTCTTGTTCTTGGCTTTCTGGTTCTATTACATCATACTGTCTGTCTTCTAGTTTAATTTCATCATTCATTTCAATTCTTGTTTCTTGTTGGTCATATGCCTCGTTTTCTCTGTGTAGGTCTTTGATATCATTCTCTGGTTCGCTCTGATTAAATTCCTGCTCAAAGTGTTCATATTTATTCTGAAATGTTTCTGCAAGTTGTGTTTCATTGATCATCTGTTCCAGTAGATCTGTCTCATTATTTCTGTCATTAAGTAACGTCTTCGATTGATGCGTTTCGTTTAATAACATGGATTCCTTATTAATAAATGAGCTTAAATACATAAAGGGGTCTGCAGCCACGGAATCGTTGTCCGTGTTTGTATCGTTGTTGGTGAGCAGTTCTTCTTTTTCAGAATCAAAGTTGTCACTGATGTCCTGTCTCTCTGACGAAAGAAGACAGCTGACGTCATCAGAGTCGCCAACCTTTGCGCCGCTGCTTAGTTCAGCTAGCGATCCATCCCCAGCTTCTTTGGTGACATCATTGATTGGTTGGTCCAACACAAGACTCTTCGCTTCTTGATGCAACTTTGTGACAGTGTATTCGCTCGGACACGATTGTCCTTTTAGACTGAACAAATCACCGTCGTTGGTAACTGTTATATTTTCCTGTGCTTGTTGTTCACTGTTAGTCAGTTGGTCCGTCACTGCAATGTTCTCATCAGCAACCGATTGATCCTTTACAACGTCTGTGTCATCAACAGATACTTGCTTCTGAACTGCTAACTGGTCATTAGCTTCCAGCTCCTCGTAAATAGATATCTGATCTTTACCAGCTGTTTCATTTTTATCATCTAATTGTTCATTGATGTTTAGTCGGTCATCGACCTGTTGAGAATAGAATGTGGCTGGTAGACTGTCCAGCTGGTCGACACCATCTGGTTGATAATCGAAATCTGGTTGGTCATCAAAAGCTAGTGGTTGGTCACAAACTGCTTGAGCGTCAAACTTTGGTTGATCATCAAACTTTGGCTGATCTTTAAACGTTACTTGGCAACCTTGCGGGTGTTTCTCTGTAGCTAGTTTTTCCTCAATAGATAGTTCATCAGTAGCTGGTTGTTCATAAATGGCTGTTTTTCCATCAATATTTGGTTGTTCTGTAATGGATAGTTTTCCATCAATAGTTGGTTGTTCTGTAATGGATTGTTTTTCATCAATAGTTGGTTGCCCATCAAGTATTGGTTGTTCATTAAAAGCTACTTCTTCATCATCAATAGGTAGCTGTTCACTGATAGCTAGTTGTTCATTATCAATAGGTAGCTGTTCACTGATCGCTAGTTGTTCATTATCAATTGATAGCTGTTCATTGATAGCTGGTTGTTCATCAATAGGTAGCCGTTCACTTGTAGCTAGTTGTTCATCAATAGGTAGCTGTTCACTTATAGTTAGTTGTTCATCAATAGGTAGCTGTTCACTTATAGTTAGTTGTTCATCAATAGGTAGCTGTTCACTTATAGTTAGTTGTTCATCAATAGGTAGCTGTTCACTTATAGTTAGTTGTCCATCAATAGGTAGCTGTTCGACGATAGCCATTTTTTTGTCATCATTAGGTAGCTGTTCATTGAGAGGTAGTTTTTCATCAATAGGTAACTGTTCACTGATAGCTGGTTGTTCGCCAATAAGTGGCCGTTCACTTATAGCTAGTTGTTCATTATCAATAAGTAGCTGTTCACGTATAGCTAATTGTTCGTTATCAATAGGTAGCTGCTCACCGATAGCTGGTTGTTCATTATCAATAGGTAGCTGCTCACTGATAGGTGGTTGTTCATCAATAGGAAGCTGCTCACTGATAGCTGTTTGTTCAACAATAGCTGACCCATCACTAGTTGCTAGCTCACCAGTAGCTGGTTGTTGATCTATTGCCAGTTGGTCATTAATAAATGTTTGATCTTCAATCGCTTGTTGATAATAAGAAGCTACATTATCATCATGTATAGGTCGCTGATGGATAGCCTGCTGTTTATCATCATGTATAGGTCGCTGATGGATAGCCTGCTGTTTATCATCATGTATAGGTCGCTGATGGATAGCCTGCTGTTTATCATCATGTATAGGTCGCTGATGGATAGCCTGCTGTTTATCATCATGTATAGGTCGCTGATGGACAGCCTGCTGTTTATCATCATGTATAGGTCGCTGATGGATAGCCTGCTGTTTATCATCATGTATAGGTCGCTGATGGATAGCCTGCTGTTTATCATCATGTATAGGTCGCTGATGGACAGCCTGCTGTTTATCATCATGTATAGGTCGCTGATGGACAGCCTGCTGTTTATCATCATGTATAGGTCGCTGATGGACAGCCTGCTGTTTATCATCATGTATAGGTCGCTGATGGACAGCCTGCTGTTTATGTTGATCCCTTGTTTCGTTAGCCTGACTTAAGTCATAAGCTTGCCTAGCCGGTTGTTCCCTAAAGGACTTTGGTGTCTCAACTTCTCTTTGATCAACACTTAATCTTGTCTCTTCAGCTGGAGGAGACACAGCTACTTCGACTTTATAATCTAGATCAGTTTGACCAAAAGCTTGTTCATCCATAAGTGATTGCTCATCCATAAGTAATTGTTCATCCACAAGTAATTGTTCATCCGCAAGTAATTGTTCATCCACAAGTAATTGTTCATCCGCAAGTAATTGTTCATCCACAAGTAATTGTTCATCCCGAAGTAATTGTTCATCCACAAGTAATTGTTCATCCACAAGTAATTGTTCATCCACAAGTAATTGTTCATCCCGAAGTAATTGTTCATCCACAAGTGATTGTTCATCCACAAGTGATTGTTCATCCATAAGTAATTGTTCATCCATAAGTAATTGTTCATCCATAAGTAATTGTTCATCCGCAAGTAATTGTTCATCCGCAAGTAATTGTTCATCCACAAGTAATTGTTCATCCGCAAGTAATTGTTCATCCACAAGTAATTGTTCATCCCGAAGTAATTGTTCATCCACAAGTGATTGTTCATCCGCAAGTGATTGTTCATCCGCAAGTAATTGTTCATCCACAAGTGATTGTTCATCCACAAGTAATTGTTCATCCACAAGTAATTGTTCATCCCGAAGTAATTGTTCATCCACAAGTAATTGTTCATCCATAAGTAATTGTTCATCCACAAGTAATTGTTCATCCCAAAGTAATTGTTCATCCACAAGTAATTGTTCATCCATAAGTAATTGTTCATCCGCAAGTAATTGTTCATCCACAAGTAATTGTTCATCCACAAGTAATTGTTCACCCACAAGTAATTGTTCCATAAGTAATTGTTCATCCATAAGTAATTGTTCATCCATAAGTAATCGTTCATCCACAAGTAATTGTTCATCCACAAGTAATTGTTCATCCACAAGTGATTGTTCATCCACAAGTGATTGTTCATCCATAAGTAATTGTTCATCCATAAGTAATTGTTCCATAAGTGATTGTTCATCCACAAGTGATTGTTCATCCATAAGTAATTGTTCATCCATAAGTAATTGTTCATCCACAAGTGATTGTTCATCCATAAGTAATTGCTCATCCACAAGTAATTGTTCATCACACGATTGTCTTGTATCACTAGTTGAACGTTGAACATCTATTAGGTTATTAGCTTCCTGGATGTCAGAAGACAGTGGCTCATTATTTTCTAGGTCCCCAACAACTATTAGATCATTAGTTTTATGGTCATAGACAGCTATTTGGTCATAAATATCTATTTTGTCATAAACAGCTGTTTGGTCATAAATATCTATTTGGTCAAAAACAGCTATAAGATTAATAGTTTCTTGTTCATCCACAAAAGTTTGGTCATTAGCTTCTTCGATACCAATAGCTATAAAATCATTCACTTCTTGGTCATCATTAGCTATTTGATCAATGGCTTCTAGGTCATCAACAACTATTTGTTCATCAACAGCTATTAGGTGATTGACTTCTTGGTCATCGATAGCTATTCGGTCATTCGCTTGTTCGTCATCAGCAGCTATTTGGTCATCAATTGCTTGGTCATGAACAGCTTTGAGTTCATCAACAGCTATTTGTTCATGAACAGCTATTTGTTCATCAACAGTTATTTGTTCATCCACAGCTGTTAAGCCACTGGCTTCTTGTTCATCAGCACATATTAAATCAATACCTATTTTGCCGCCAACATCTATTTGTTCAACAACATCTATTTGTTCGTTTATAGCTATTTGTTCATGAACAGCTATTTGTTCATCAACAGTTATTTGTTCATCCACAGCTGTTAAGCCACTGGCTTCTTGTTCATCAGCACATATTAAATCAATACCTATTTTGCCATCAACATCTATTTGTTCAACAACAGCTATTTGTTCATTTAGAGCTATTTGTTCATGAACAGCTATTTGTTCATCAACAGTTATTTGTTCACCCACAGCTGTAAAGCCACTGGCTTCTTGTTCATCAGCACATATTAAATCAATAGCTATTTTGCCACCAACATCTATTTGTTCAACAACAGCTATTTGTTCGTTTATAGCTATTTGTTCATGAACAGCTATTTGTTCATGAACAGCTATTTGTTCATCAACAGTTATTTGTTCATCCACAGCTGTTAAGCCACTGGCTTCTTGTTCATCAGCACATATTAAATCAATACCTATTTTGCCACCAACATCTATTTGTTCAACAACAGCTATTTGTTCATGAACAGCTATTTGTTCATCAACAGTTATTTGTTCACCCACAGCTGTAAAGCCACTGGCTTCTTGTTCATCAGCACATATTAAATCAATAGCTATTTTGCCACCAACATCTATTTGTTCAACAACAGCTATTTGTTCGTTTATAGCTATTTGTTCATGAACAGCTATTTGTTCATCAACAGATATTTGTTCATCCACAGCTGTTACTCCACTGGCTTCTTGTTCATCAGCACATATTAAATCAATACCTATTTTGCCATCAACAGCTATTTGTTCATCAACATCTATTTGTTCAACAACAGCTATTTGTTCGTTTATAGCTATTTGTTCGTTTATAGCTATTTGTTCATCCACAGCTGTTAAGCCACTGGCTTCTTGTTCATCAGCACATATTAAATCAATAGCTTTTTTGCCACCAACAGCTATTTGTTCATCAACAGCTATTTGTTCGTTTATAGCTATTTGTTCATCAACAACTATTTGGTCATTAACGGCTATCAGGTCATTAACAGCTATTTGGTTATTAGCTTCTTGTTCGTCAACAGCTATTAGTTCGTCCATAGTTATTAGTTTGTCAACAGCTATTAGTTCGTCAACAGCTATTAGCTCATCAACAGCTATTTGATCTTTAACAGCTATTTGTTCATCAACAGCTATTAGTTCATAAGTTGCTTGGTGAACTATAGTTTCTTGGTCATGAACAACTATTTGGTCATTAGCTTCTTTGTTGTCATCAACAGTTTTTTGGTAAATAGCGTCTTGGTCATCCACAGCTATTTGGCAAATAGCTATTTGGCCATCAACAACATCATCGACAGCTGTTTGCTCATTAAAAACAAAGTTGTTTTGGTCTTCAACAGCTAATTGATCATTACCTTCTTTGTTATTAACAGATTTCTGGTCACTAGTTTCTTGGTACTCAACAGATTTCTGGTCATGTGTTTCTTGGTACTCAACAGATTTACTGTCACTAGTTTCTTGGTAATCAACAGATTTCTGGTCATGTGTTTCTTGGTACTCAACAGATTTACTGTCACTAGTTTCTTGGTACTCAACAGATTTCTGGTCATGTGTTTCTTGGTACTCAACAGATTTCCGGTCACTACATTCTTGGTACTCAACAGATTTCTGGTCAAGAGCTTCCTGGTACTCAACAGATTTCTGGTCATGTGTTTCTTGGTACTCAACAGATTTACTGTCACTAGTTTCTTGGTACTCAACAGATTTCTGGTCATGTGTTTCTTGGTACTCAACATATTTACTGTCACTAGTTTCTTGGTACTCAACAGATTTCTGGTCATGTGTTTCTTGGTACTCAACAGATTTCTGGTCATGAGTTTCTTGGTACTCAACAGATTTCTGGTCAAGAGTTTCCTGGTACTCAACAGATTTCTGGTCATGAGTTTCTTGGTACTCAACAGATTTCTGGTCAAGAGTTTCCTGGTACTCAACAGATTTCTGGTCATGAGTTTCTTGGTACTCAACAGATTTCTGGTCATGTGTTTCTTGGTACTCAACAGATTTCTGGTCAGGAGTTTCGTTTTCCTTGTAAATTTGTTTTATTTCCAAAGCAAATTGTGTCATGTTTACTGGTTCACAAACGTGCAGGAAGTCGATTGTTTCTTGATATCTTGTTGTCTCACAACAATCAACTTGAAAATGGCTCTCAATCAATTGTAGAGATTGTTTGTCCTCTTGAGTTTCTTGATACTTTACATTTTGTAGCGTGTTGTTTATTTCTGAGATGTTACTAGCGTGTTGTTCCACGCTGGCTTGTTTGTCGTCACTCATGTCTACGTTCGTATTAGATTTGAGGAAGTTATCAGCTAATTGTCCGTCATTAGTTTGTAGGTCCTCAGATTCTTGGACGTTAGCAGCTAATTGGTCGTTCTCTGATTCTTGGACGTTAGCAGCTAACTGGTCGTCACTTGTTTGTAAGTCCTCAGGCTCTTGGACGTTAGAAGCTAATTGGTCGTTCTCTGATCCTTGGACGTTAGAAGCTAATTGGTCGTTCTCTGATCCTTGGACGTTAGCAGCTAATTGGTCGTTCTCTGATCCTTGGACGTTAGCAGCTAATTGGTCGTTCTCTGATCCTTGGACGTTAGCAGCTAATTGGTCGTTCTCTGATTCTTGGACGTTAGCAGCTAATTGGTCGTTCTCTGATCCTTGGACGTTAGCAGCTAATTGGTCGTTCTCTGATCCTTGGACGTTAGCAGCTAATTGGTCGTTCTCTGATTTTTGGACGTTAGCAGCTAATTGGTCGTTCTCATAATTTTGTAAGGTCTCAGATTCTTGGACGTTAGTAGCTACCTGGTTGTCACTAGTTTGTAAGTCCTCAGATTCTAGGACGTTAACGGCTAATTGGTCGTTCTCTGATCCTTGGACGTTAGCAGCTAATTGGTCGTTCTCTGATTCTTGGACGTTAGCAGCTAATTGGTCGTTCTCTGATTCTTGGACGTTATCAGCTAATTGGTCGTTCTCTGACTCTTGGACGTTATCAGCTAATTGGTCACCATGTGTTTGTACTCCTTGTTTAAACGTATTTATATCCACGTCTTCCTGTTTTTCTTGGTATTCAGTTACTTGTACTTTCAAACCTATGGGGCCAGTATTCTTGTCTGCGTCATTAACTAGTGGCTCCTTCAACTCTTCTTTTCCTCTACGAGTCAGTTCTTCCTCTTTACTCTCTTCGACATGGGAAACAAATATCTCTTCTTTACCTCCTCGGGCTTCAATAGCTGGTTGTACTTCACTAGCCGGTTGTACTTCACTAGCTGGTTGTACTTCACTAGCTAGTTTAACGTCTTTATACTTTTGGGCTTCAATGCATAGAGGTTCAATATCCTCTTGGGCATCTGTAACCAGCTGTTCCTTGGCTTCAGTACATAGAGGTTCAATATCCTCTTGGGCATCTGTAACCAGCTGTTCCTTGGCTTCAGTACATAGAGGTTCAATATCCTCTTGGGCATCTGTAACCAGCTGTTCCTTGGCTTCAGTACATAGAGGTTCAATATCCTCTTGGGCATCTGTAACCAGCTGTTCCTTGGCTTCAGTACATAGAGGTTCAATATCCTCTTGGGCATCTGTAACCAGCTGTTCCTTGGCTTCAGTACATAGAGGTTCAATATCCTCTTGGGCATCTGTAACCAGCTGTTCCTTGGCTTCAGTACATAGAGGTTCAATATCCTCTTGGGCGTCTGTAACCAGCTGTTCCTTTGCTTCAGTACATAGAGGTTCAATATTCTCTTGGGCATCTGTAACCAGCTGTTCCTTGGCTTCAGTACATAGAGGTTCAATATTCTCTTGGACATCTGTAACCAGCTGTTCCTTGGCTTCAGTACATAGAGGTTCAATATCCTCTTGGGCGTCTGTAACCAGCTGTTCCATGGCTTCAATGCATAGAGGTTCAATATCCTCTTGGGCGTCTGTAACCAGCTGTTCCTTGGCTTCAATACATAGAGGTTCAATATCCTCTTGGGCGTCTGTAACCAGCTGTTTCTTGGCTTTAGTACATAGAGGCTCAATATCCTGTTGGGCGTCTGTAACCAGCTGTCCCTTGGCTTCAATACATAGAGGTTCAATATCCTCTTGGGCGTCTGTAACCAGCTGTCCCTTGTTAGTCTCTTGGCTTTCTTGGATGTCAGAAATTTGTTGATGGTCTATAACGTCTTGAACTTCCCTGGCTTGTACTTTTTCATTACTTCTTTGTGCGTCGCTTGCTAATTGTTCATCCTCTTTGGCGTCCACGCCAAGCTGTTCTTCGTTTTTCTCTTCCAGGCCAGTATCAAGTTGTTCATTCTTAACCTCTTGCAGTCCAAGAGCAAGGATTTCTTCTTGATTTTCTGTGACATCAATAGCCAGTTGGTCCTCACTAGACGTATGGGCGTCAGTTACATGTTCATTCTCATCACAATTTCTCGCGTCAAATGTTTGTTGTTGAACATGATATATTTTAGCGTCAATAGCTTGCTGTTTCTCATGTCCCTCTTCAGCTTCAATACCAATTAGTTCTACATTGTTTTCTTTGGCATCAATTAGTAGTTTCTCGTCACCTTCTTTGGTGTCAATGGCTAATTGTTCATCTTTACCCTCTTGAGATTCATTGGCTACATGCTCATCATTATCGTATTGGTAGTAATGAAGTAAAAGTTTTTCATTATAGTCATTGTATCTTTCTTCCCTGGTATTCGGCTGACCAGGGACATCATGGCTTTTACTAGCAAATAAACCTTCTGCAGTTGGGGTTTCACTTTCCTGCTTCGCGTGTTCCAAAAAGTTCCATGTCCCGAGTTGTCCACTCTGATCTGAGGCCCCTTTCATTTCAGAAAATATTTCTTTGCCCAGGCTGGGATTTAGACCTAACTTGTCCAGTTTTGGCTTGGCATCTAATTGGTGAGCGCCATCTTGTTTAATAGTTTGGATGTGTAGGCTTTCGTTAATTTGAATGACGTCATCATTCAGTGAGATGGTTTCTGTCATGCTGATTGTTTTGGTTGGCGTGGAGAATATTCGCGTATGAACCATCGGGTTAACACTGCTGTCTGCCTGTGTATCCAAGGAAAGAATATTTTGTTCTTTTCCCCCAAATGTTAGGTTTTTCTCGGAAATAGTAATGACCTCTTTAATCTGAACGCCTTGTTCCGAGACGTTAACGACTTCTTCGAGATGAATACATTGATCAGCAAGTCTCACAGACTCAGTTAAGGCGACGCTGGCTACGTGAGCATCATTGTGGACCTGGTCGCCAGCTTCAGTTGCCATGTCGGCGTTGTCCGATGCTAATGGGCTGCCACCGGGCTCTTCCGATGCCCCTGCGACATCCTGTGTGATCAAAGTGTGTGGAACGTCCACAGAGTCTGAAGTGTGTGCAGGCCGATGAGAATTGTTGACAGCTATTTCGACGGTGCTGCTGATCTGGTGGCTGAAGGAGTGCTCGTCTGCAGCATCATACGAGCCTACAACACCATCCGTGCGTTCCACAGAGCTGTCTTCGTCGTAGAGCTGTTCGTCGGCGTCATCTATGTAGAAATGATTGCGTAGAACCAATCTCTCTTTACTTGGACTATCATAGTCCTCTAATGTTTCCCTTTTCAGATGTACCCTATAAGCATAGAGAGTAACATCCTCATTGGTACATTGAATATTGTCTGTTTTTTTTATATAACGAGCTTCGACACGTTTTTGTTCATTATTTGAAAGTTCATTTCCAGAATCTTTGATTTCATCCTGAACATTTGTTTGTTTCTTATTAGTCTCTGGCAGTTCAAAATGTTTGCATTGATCCAGATGATGCATGGACGTCAGGTCGGGAGAATCCTTTGCTTTTTGTAATTCATTTAGCGACGAAACATCATTCAGTGTTGGGCCCTCCTTCGGCGATGAAATAGTACCCATCAATGGAACATCATCTGACGAAGGCGCATTTTTTGGACACGGGGCGTCATTCGGTAAAGTGACACCATACGACACCTGATCATCATTAGGCAATGTGACATCAAGCAACGGGACCTCATTTGGTGATGTAACATTATGTAACAATGGGGCATCACTCTGTGATGTGAAATCATGTAAAAATGGGACATCGTTTGGCGATGTGAGATCTTGCAACAATGGGGCATCACTCGACGATGTGAGATCATGTAACAACGGGGCATCATTAGGCGATGTGAGATCTACTGCATTTCCTATAACTCTACTTTCTCTAAAGGCTTTCAGCCGTCTAGTTATATCCATCAAGCCCACTTCTGCTTCCCATTCATCCTCGAAATAATTATCGTCTGCAAAGCGTTCTGAGAATGATTTCCCATCATTAGTAAAGTCGTTTGCATAGGCTTCATTGACGTCATCCCCGTTTGTTTGATTTACTTCCCTTGTGAAGCCCGTTTCGAAAGGTTCCCCGTTCTCATCGTAATGTGTGCATTCAGCGTTTTGTTCCTGATTGAATGATTCAGCATTACCCATTGGCACATCGACAGGTGTGCGTCTGTCTTCCTCTAAATCACAATGTCTGAAAGTATTGAGCCTTCTGGTCAAGTCCATTATATTGGTCTCTATCACCCAATCGTCGTCTAAATAGTTCGTGTCAGGTAAGAAGTGAAGATGTCGGATGTCTCTGTCGGCGAAGACATCATGCACGATGTACTTGTGGCCAACATCCTCAGTCTCCGAACCTGGCACATCAGACGTGTCAATGTTCTCCAAAGAGTCAAAAGTGTCTTTGTCAATGTTCAAGGCGTTGTGCTTCACATGCTGATCACTTTCAATATTTTCATTGACTTTCTCTGAGGCAATGTATTGTCTACAATGAACATTGTCTGATTTATCTGCATCATAGTCTTCTTCTGATTCATGGTCTTGAATCCTGATCTGCCTTTCAGAAAATTCATCTACTTGATTGTATTGTTCATCTGGTATTTTTTCCTGAACATTTGATATGTCTTCATAAACTTTCTGTTCATCAGATATTTCTTCAAAGCCTTTCTGTTCATCTGATATTTCATCAAAGACTTTGTGTTCATCTGATATTTCTTCGAAGACTTTCTGTTCATCTGATATTTCTTCAAAGACTTTCTGTTCATCTGATATTTCTTCAAAGACTTTCTGTTCATCTGATATTTCTTCAAAGACTTTCTGTTCATCTGATATTTCTTCAAAGACTTTCTGTTCATCTGATATTTCTTCAAAGACTTTCTGTTCATCTGATATTTCTTCAAAGACTTTCTGTTTAACTGATATTTCTTCAAAGACTTTCTGTTCATATGATATTTCTTCAAAGACTTTCTGTTCATCTGATATTTCTTCAAAGACTTTCTGTTCATCTGATATTTCTTCAAAGACTTTCTGTTCATATGAAATTTCTTCAAGGACATTCTGTTCATCTGATATTTCTTGAAAGACTTTCTGTTCATCTGCTATTTCTTCAAAGACTATTAGTTCATCTGTTATTTCTGCATAGCCTTTCTGTTCATATGAAATTTCTTCAAAGACATTCTGTTCATCTGATATTTCTTCAAAGAATTTCTGTTCATCTGATATTTCTTCATAGACTTTCTGTTCATATATCTCTTCATAGACTTTCTGTTCATCTGATATTTCTTCAAGAACATTCTGTTCATCTGTTATTTTTTCATAGCCTTTCTTATCATATAAATTTTCTTCCAGAACTTTCTGTTCATCTGATATTTCTTCAAGGACATTCTGTTCATCTATTTCTTCATAGACTTTCTGTTCATATGAAATTTCTTCAAAGACTTTCTGTTCATCTGTTATTTCTTCATAGACTTTCTGTTCATCTGATATTTCTTCAAAGACTTTCTGTTCATCTGTTATTTCTTCGAAGACTTTCTGTTCATCTGATATTTCTTCAAAGACTTTCTGTTCATATGAAATTTCTTCCAAGACTTTCTGTTCATCTGATATTTCTTTATAGACATTCTGTTCATCTGATATTTCTTCAAAGACTTTCTGTTCATCTGATATTTCTTCAAGGACTCTCTGTTCATCTGATAATTGTTCAAAAACTTTCTGTTCATCTGATATTTCTTTATAGACATTCTGTTCATATGAAATTTCTCTAAAGACTTTCTGTTCATATGAAATTTCTTCGACATTATGTTCATCTGATATTTCTTCAAAGATTTTCTGTTCATCTGATATTTCTTCAAAGACTTTCTGTTCATATGATGTTTCTTCAATGACTTTCTGTTCATCTGTTATTTCTTCAAAGACTTTCTGTTCATCTGATATTTCTTCAAAGACTTTCTGTTCATATGAAATTTCTTCAAGGACATTCTGTTCATCTGATATTTCTTGAAAGACTTTCTGTTCATCTGATATTTCTTCAAAGACTTTCTGTTCATATGAAATTTCTTCAAGGACTTTCTGTTCATCTGATATTTCTTGAAAGACTTTCTGTTCATCTGTTATTTCTTCAAAGACTTTCTGTTCATCTGATATTTCTTCAAGGACTCTCTGTTCATCTGATAATTGTTCAAAAACTTTCTGTTCATCTGATATTTCTTTATAGACATTCTGTTCATATGAAATTTCTCTAAAGACTTTCTGTTCATATGAAATTTCTTCGACATTATGTTCATCTGATATTTCTTCAAAGATTTTCTGTTCATCTGATATTTCTTCAAAGACTTTCTGTTCATATGATATTTCTTCAATGACTTTCTGTTCATCTGTTATTTCTTCAAAGACTTTCTGTTCATCTGATATTTCTTCAAAGACTTTCTGTTCATATGAAATTTCTTCAAGGACATTCTGTTCATCTGATATTTCTTGAAAGACTTTCTGTTCATCTGATATTTCTTCAAAGTCTTTCTGTTGATATGAAATTTCTTCAAGGACTTTCTGTTCATCTGATATTTCTTGAAAGACTTTCTGTTCATCTGATATTTCTTCAAAGACTTTCTGTTCATATGAAATTTCTTCAAGGACTTTCTGTTCATCTGATATTTCTTGAAAGACTTTCTGTTCATCTGATATTTCTTCAAAGACTTTCTGTTCATCTGATATTTCTTCAAAGACTTTCTGTTCATCTGATAATTCTTCATAGACCTGAATTGCAGCTTGTTCTGATTTATCTTCACGGGAAATGTGTTGTAATTCATCCTTAAGTGCAATTTGTTCTGAATTATCCTTAAGAACAGCGTGTTCTGATTCGTTTTCAAATGCATTATGTTCTACTTTATCTTTACGAGCTATGTTTTCTAATTTATTGTCAAGTACAATTTGTTTCGATGCATATTCAAGTACAATGTATTCTGATTCATCTTGACCTGCGATATGTTCTATTTCATCTTCACGAGAAATGTGCTCTGATTTACATTTACGTGAAATGTGTTCTGATTCAACTTCAAGATCAATGTGTTCTAATTCAACGTCAAGATCAATGTGTTCTGATTCAACTTCACTTGAAATGTGTTCTGATTCAACTTCACTTGAAATGTGTTCTGATTCAACTTTACTTGAAATGTGTTCTGATTCAACTTCAAGATCAATGTGTTCTGATTCAACGTCAAGATCAATGTGTTCTGATTCAACGTCAAGATCAATGTGTTCTGATTCAACGTCAAGATCAATGTGTTCTGATTCAACTTCACTTGAAATGTGTTCTGATTCAACTTCACTTGAAATGTGTTCTGATTCAACTTCACTTGAAATGTGTTCTGATTCAACTTCAAGATCAATGTGTTCTGATTCAACGTCAAGATCAATGTGTTCTGATTCAACGTCAAGATCAATGTGTTCTAATTCAACGTGAAGATCAATGTGTTCTGATTCAACTTCACGTGAAATGTGTTGTAATTCAACTTCAAGATCAATATGTTCTGATTCAACTTCACGTGAAATGTGCTCTAATTCAACGTCAAGATCAATGTGTTCTGATTCAACTTCACGTGAAATGTGCCCTAATTCAACGTCAAGATCAATATGTTCTAATTCAACTTCACGTGAAATGTGTTCTGATTCAACTTCACGTAAAACGTTTTCTGATTCAACTTGAAGATCAATGTGTTCTGATTCAACTAAATGTGAAATGTGTTCTGATTTAACGTCACGTGAAACGTGTTCTGATTCATTTTCACCTGCATCTTGAATTTCAAAGTGTTTTAAATCATTATCATAGTTCAGAATAAGTTCTTGCTTATGTCTTAACATTTGTTCCTGATCAGATTTAGATATACAAACATCTCCGTAGATGTCATCATCACTATTTCCCTGCTCATTTTCGATGTGGCTATTTCGTTGTCCGCCATCACTGTCCATCATCAAGGGTTGATCTTGTGTAACAAAGAGTTCAGCAAATGTCCCGTCTTCATTGGTTTCCGCGTCATGAAGCAAGATGTTCTCTCGAATGTAGGGCCCTGTCTCGTACTGTGCAGCATTCTTGTCTGCTGGCACATCTCCATGGGAGGAGTCATACTCCGAGAGTGGGACAATCTCCCTGTTGGTTGCGGCAGTGTTGTTAGGTTCCGAAATCTGGCTTTTTGTGGCCTCATCAGGCATACCCTCTAAGCCTGGGGCATCCTTTTCAAATATTTCCTTTTGAGCTGCGACAATCTTCTTCACAGCATTGTCACACGTGACCCCTTCACATATTATATTTTCTTCTTTCTCTTGGGCACGTACTTCTCCAAACAGCGTCTTATCCAAATGTACCATCCCCAAGGACTCGCCCGAAGACAGAACAGTATAGACAGTAGCATCACATGGTCTCTCATCTGCTTCCTTGTTATCACCTACATTATCAAGAAATCTGAGTTCAATGTTGTCTGTGATGGTTACACCTGCAGCAGCCGTTGCTCCAACTTCGGCCGTATTACAGCCAGCTGTGTCTTCAGCTTTACTTACTCCTGCTGTGCCAGCTTCAACTGTTTCAACACCGGTCTTATCAACATGAACTATGTAGTTAACCCTTGAAGTTTTTATGACATCAAGTGTTTCAACTCGGAATAATTCAGAATTATCCTTGCCTTCAGCTGAAGCAACGGTCTCAGCAGTATCATGTTCAGCAATGTCTAGTTCAGATATGCCAATTTCAGCAATGCCATTTTCAGCTATGTTGACATCAGAAATGTCAGTTCTGTCTGTACCTGTACCATGTATAACAGTACCTCCATTACCATCAGATTCTTTAGCCCCATCATCAGCAGCGAAGTCTCCACACACTTTCTCCTGGTTGTCATTACGAGCTAATTCATCCACATCACTCTTTCTAGCTCCGTTCGCTTGATCGACGGCCCCATCAACATTGTCACTATCCTCTACATCGATATGATTACACTTTGAAACTGCCACGTCAGTATCAGCGCCTCCTTCGTCCACACCGCTCTCCAACCAATCCACCATCTTAGATCTTTCTTCTGCTTTAAATAAAACAGCATTAGCCACATAGTCAATGTCTGCGGTTTCTTTTATATCCTGTTGCTTTTGACCAAGATCGGTAACTCCGGCTGTAGTCTGCTTAGCAATACATGACGTCATTTCTTTTCCCTCATAATTGCCAACTTCGATATGTGTGAAAAAAGGTTCATCTACGTTGCTGGAGGTACCTATGTAACTTAATTTATCGTCTATCGATTCCTCTTTATAACTTGAATCGAAACGTCTGATTCGATCTAGATCATCTTGGTTGTAATCGACTGTAGATTTATCATTCTCATAACCATGGTTATCAACAGCACTGTGTACAGCTTCGTTATCAACGATGCTAATTCTAGCGCCATCTTGACTGTCATTACATCCGGCCACGTGGTCGACACAGCTGTCTGCATACTCATAGCTGACGTCATTGACATTTTCGTTTCCTGTTTCATCAGAAGTAATTCTACCATCGGCTGCTTCCTTATTTCTAGAATTATCTTCAACAATGTCTTCCCCGAATTGTGATAATTGCTGTTCAGAATAGTTTACTTCATTGACTTTTTCAACAGTTCCTTGAACATAGACTTGTTCAACATGTTCTTTATCAGTGTCTTGTTCAACATTTTCCAAATCGATGACTTTTTGACTGTTTTCCATCTTAGATTCTAAAACGCCAATTTGTGTTTTATGTATTTGAAATGATTTTTTCCAATTTTTCTTGCTATTAAAATTTTGAACATCATAGCATTGATCAACATTTTGAAAATCACAGACTTCCTCAACGATTTCAACATTATCACAGACAGCATCAACATTTTGAACATCACTGACTTGATCAACATTTTGAACATTACAGACTTGATCAACATTTTGAACATCACAGATTTGATTAACATTTTGAACATCACAGACTTCCTCAACGATTTCAACATTATCACAGACAGCATCAACATTTTGAACATCACTGACTTGATCAACATTTTGAACAATACAGACTTGATCAACATTTTGAACATCACAGATTTGATTAACATTTTGAACATCACAGACTTCCTCAACGATTTCAACATTATCACAGACTGCATCAACATTTTGAACATCACTGACTTGATCAACATTTTGAACATCACAGACTTGATCAACTTTTTCAGCATCACAGGCTTCATCAGCATTTTCAGCATCGCAGACTTGATCAACATTTTCAACTTCACAGGCTTTCCCATTGCTTTCTGCACCATTCCCCTCGTCAATATCATTAACATTCGCTGCCTCGCATAGTTGAACGACCATTTCATCCTTTTCTGTGTCTAGCTCATCACCACATCCCAAATCATTGTCGTCACCGCCATTCCCCTTTAGTTTGGTGACTACGTTGGTACCGTTAGCCATACCACTGTCAGTGTTATCAACACCAACATTTTCAACTCTATTTCCATAGTCTGCATACTTAACATCCATCACGCCATTCTCATTATCAACTCTTTCCTCACTCTTGACTTGCTCATTATCTTTTTGAACATCATCGGACTTATCCACTTGGTCTAAGTCAGCGAGATAATGGATATTTCCGAGTTGGGTAACATCGTCGACATCACTGATGTTATCAACGTTATCAACTACGTCTACAGTATCAATATGAATCTTTTTCTCATTCTTTTCTATTGCGGTCTCTTCTACATCATTGATTGTATCAACACAGTCTATAGGCACTACATCATTCATGTGAACATTTTCTAAACCATCGTTTATCAAAAGATCGGACATGGTTTCAACATCGTCTTTTTCCAGTTTATCAACTTCTTTAATGGCTCGCTTTTCATCCTCTTCTTCTATGGCATTGAGTTTATCAACATTGTTCATTTCCTTGTCATTGATTGAATCTTCATAATTAATCATGTTATCAATACCACTGACTTTGTCTACTGCCATAGTTTCGTTGCCAAATTTAGATTCAACGTCTTTGAGGTCTTCTCCTTTCACACTATCTTGACTCTCCAAATGATCTACATTGGCAGCAATGTGTTCATGTTTGGTACTTTCAGTTGTCATTGCCAGCACAAGTTCGGCGCTAGATGATGACCCAGTGACATGACCCGTGATATTTGCATACGTTTGGTTCACACTGTTCCGTTCTATTATCTCGTCGACGTCGCTTTCAACTGTAGACGCGGTTGTAACCTCGCCGACATAAGGTGTTGCTTTGTAAGTCACCTGGGAGAGAGAGGTGTTGACCACACAGACAGGCGATCTGTCCACGCTACTGATTTTTGAATCCACGTCAGATTCTGAACCTGAGCCAGCCGATTTACAGTTAGTTGCACGATCTTTATCGATCTTTACCTTTGTCATTGACTTAAATGGGATGTTCTGTCCTTCCATTTGTATGTTGTTGCTAGCCTCTGTATCAACAGTAAAATAAACTTCATTACTATGTTTATCATGAGGAGTTGTTTCCTGGCCGTAGATTCCATTTAGTTCAAATGTTCCTGATATGTTAATACTATCATCGAATTGGTCAACAAGACTAGATATTGCATCACTAATGTCTGTTAGTGATTTAGAGCGTGCTATGGGACTCAAACCAAAACCATTGAATGGAGTTTGATATACATTCTCGTACATCTCCTGCTCAGAGGACTGGACAAAGTCAACATTAGATCCTACCAGTCTTACAAGTGTTTCATTCTCTTCTTGTTGGGGATCTGGGCCTGTGTTGGATGTCGCCTTTTTAGGAGATTCAACTTTGTCCGATGTATCGTTCTTAGTATGTACAACTTGGACTTCGTCAACCGCGGTATCAACTTCCTCTATTCTAGACTTCAGCTCATGTAGGCAGATGTTTAGTCTTGCATGGTAGCTTTTCATGTCATCTGAGTCCATTTTGACATCGCTGATCTTAGAAACCTTTGCCCAGTTGGAACACGTGACAGCATCGTCAACGTCAGTGCCTTCAGCTTCAGCAATAATTTTAGTAGTGTACTGAAACGGATCACCGCTTAGCACGGATGTGTGTACGGCCATTATTTTATTGCACATCTCACTGCTAGTCTTGTTTAGTACCCTTTTGCTGCTCTTGTTAGAAACACCGGGTGAAATATCCGGTGTGCTTTCTGAGTTTTCACCGTGAAGTGCACCCACATCAACACAGCTCCCCTCAGCGGATGCCAAACTAGTCACGTTACCATCAGGCAACCTATTGGTGACACCTACATTAGCGTTCGGCTGTTCTTCCCCAGCGCCAGTTTCAGACAAAGTGCTTCCAGAGTTGGTGCCTAAGAAAGCAATTGGTATGCCGAAGCTGCTTAAGGTTTTGGAAACTATATTGGAAACATTGCTTTGGAGTCCACTTGCAACAGTATCCGTTGGACCATCATCTTTGAGGACATGTTTACTCTCTTTAGCAAGGTTTGAGTGGTCTACTTCATCCGTCTCTTCTATTACCTCAAGATTGTGTTCATCATCTGGTAATACTGATAAATCTTCTAAATTTTCTACTAAATTTTTGTAATCCTTTGTTGCTGCTTCTCTCTGGGTTTCTAGTGTAATGCACATCGTCTTAACCTCATTCCTAAAGTCTTCATGTTTATGCTGATATGGCTGGTCAACTGATTCTCCTATATTCTCAGAGTGATTATCTAAACAACCACTAGATGATATCTTTAGGTCTATCTCGAGAAAAGCTTGAGACTCTCTGGTGGACATCACTTTATAAATGTGGTCCTTTTCCTCATTTGATTGTGGTTCCAAAAATGTCGCTGTTTCAGGGATGGTGTTATATAGATCCATGTCTTCTTTCGATAGATTTATGTTACCTGAATGCTGTGGTACCACTTCATCATGCTCCGACACCTTCCCTTTAGAGTTATCGCCTGCATCGTGGAGTCTTTGTGTTGACTCGGGCTCGTCGCATTCATCTGCAAGAAGCGCCGTTTGATTGTCACCCCCAAGATCACCGGGAACCTGATTATGACTTTCAAAAAGTGATTTAGTACCTTCACTTTGTACATTAGCCACAGCTACAGGCATGTTTCCTGCTACCGAGGTGTCTTCAACCCTTACGTCTTTGGTGTAGAGCTTGTCGTGTTTTTCTTCATTATATTTCAGGTCTTTGACATCTATAGCACCCAGACGAACATTATCATCAGTAAGACGGTGAGCTGATGCTTGTTCTATTTCAATGATTTCTACATGTTCTTCCCAAATGGCATTGCATAGGGGCACAGCTTCGCCCATTCCCTCTTTTATAGGCTCCTCTTTATGGAAGTTAAGTTGTTCTTCTTCTTGTTCCTCTCTGACCTCTGCAGGAGCCAAAACAACTTTATCACCAACGGTCTCATGAGCCGATGCTTGTTTTATCTTAATGCTTTCTTCTTGCTCTTCCCAGATGGCGTTGCCTAGCGGCTCAGCTTCGCCCACACCATCTTTCACGGGCTCCTCTTTATGGCAGTTAAGTTCGTAAAAGGAATCGTCTTCACAAGTCATCGACTGCTCCGAGATATCGTGCAAGTTAACGTGAGAGGCAACAAAATTAGCCGTCTCACAACCAGTGTCGTATCCCATCTCTAGGTTGTTAGCTGTGAAATACTCTGAGACGTCCATGTTCTCTTGCTGGCCGGTGGAACTCTTCTCGGAAGGCTGCGTTGGCCTTGACTCGAAAGTGTTCTCCCTGGCAAGTTCATGCTCGCCCTTTCCGGCAAAAGCACCCTCGGCATGGTTGTCATGTGGACCGATTGGACCTCGACTGTCTCGATTTCTCGCAGCAGTGTCGACATTTTCTGCAGGTTGTACCTCGTTTGCTAAATCGCCTACCTCAGATGATACCCGGGAACAGTCCGTTGGGGTGCTCTCCAAGTATTTTGGAGGATGGTTGAATGATTCATCATACATGACACTCAGCGGTTCCAGACCACAAGATGCTGTAATAAGAGATTGCTCTGTGTTCTGGCCTTCCATTTCCTTGGTGCATGTCTGCATGTCATCATTTCCTAATGTGAGATAAGAGCCAGCTGAGTGGAATAAATATGTACTCATGTCTGTGGACAATAGTTCACCTTCCATTTGTTTGATGTCCTGCACGCAGATCAGTTCTCTCCCCTGATCCACGGAAGACTCATGCCGCAGATCGTCTTGCTCAGGAATAACCGACGCGCTGTTCACTACACTTCCGCTTGTTGGATGTTTCTGTCGATGTAGCGAAGTTCTTTTTCCTAATCTGCTCGAGGCGGGTTTACTCAACTCCGCGGTTGTAAAAGAATCGTCCCGGTTTTTCTCTTCTTCTTTCTCTGTATCGCTAGAAACGGTGGGTCTGTGTGAAGCTCTGGCATCATGATAGTCTGCCAACGGGGTTACCTCACTGTTGGCAACGGTCTGAGACTCGAGCCCGCATGTGGACTTCAAGTTGCGTTCTCTAACATCCCCGGCATCTTCACTCCTTGAAGTTTCCTGAGTGTCTAGCAATTTAGCTATCTCCCATAGTCTCTCTACTACGGCGTCATTCGGCGTCGCTAATCTATCTTCTTCCTCAGACTTCGAATCAGCTTGCGTCTTTGCCTGAGGATGAGAAGTCTCCTGAAGGCTGCCCACATTATCTCCCTCCATCAGCTCATTGTTCATCCTGTGGACGTGCCCCAATGTATTCCGGAGCCATTTCGTTTTCCCCGTGGAGCTGGCGCGGTCATCGCGGTCTTTCTTCCTCTTATTTCTTTCTCTCTCCCTCCCACGTGGTTTGCCCAGCGTCTCTTTATCTCTCGCTTTCTTCACTTCCTTGTCCTGCATGTCCTTGTCCTGCTTCTCTGAGCTCGTGGAGTCGGCCGTGTGCTCTGAGTAAGACTCCCTAACTGCGGACACGTCACCGCTGCCAGAGATAATGGAATCCGAGCCGGAGCTTTTAATTCTGGAGGAGTTTGGCGCAGTGGATGATTTGGATATTTCACTATTCTGACTTCTGACATCTTGCAAATCATGACCAGGCTGCAGTGCCTTAGGGAGAGGATACATATAAGTGCATGATAATGTTCTTATCTAGATTTATACACGCACTTTTCACAAACAATCTTTTATATCGAATGGAATATTGGAATGGTCACTAGTGATGGGAACTAAACTAACTTTTCAAAGTTAAACTAGTTTTCAACTAAAATAAAGTAGTTAAACTATTAGTTTATCATGAATTTCAAAAGATAGTTAATTAAACTATAACAAACTATTCATAACTTTTTTTTGTGGGGGGGAGGGGGGGTTAAACTAGACCTATATAGATATAATCATCCGACTGTATGCCTACGGTTCGATCTTATTCTTTTCACATTCTAGTAATATTTATCTATAATAAAATCAGTATTAAGGAATATGTTTCTTACATAAACGTTAATGCACAATAAAATAAAATGTCAAAATAAATATGTGTGCTTGTATTTTTGCCTTGAGTTAAAACCTTTAGAAAAAAATGGTACCCTTTTAAAAATATATATATATATTAACTTATTATATAACGGAAAATCTTGCTTATACCGGTACCGGTAAAGTTTAAAATCTCATTAAATAACATGGATTTAGAATTTCAAATTTAGATCTAATAACCAAAGAAATAGAAACGAAATCGTTGGAGTTTAAAAACATTGGACCCGTATAACCATTTTATAGTGTCAAATACATGCTGGACTAACCATACCGTTAAACGCGCAAGGGAAAAAAAAACAGGGTGGTCTTATCATTATGGACTGCACACTCAGTACACTATATATGCCTACACGAGTACGTCTATCTGGCCAGATTGTTACAATCAGTCGGACACACCGTCTATTACTTTCTGGGTAGGGAGGGTATGTTTGACTAGCCACGCCAGTGTGTTATTTTCTTGTCTGACCACTAAGCAAACACTATTGCATAACGCATAATGAAAAAGATGCAGGGTAATCTTGTAGTATCATCGACTACACACGTAAAGTACACTAGGCCTACATGAGTATGTCTAGCTGACCAGGTTGTTAAAACCAGTTGGATACAGTCTATTCATTTACTTAATGGTCAGAGAGGGTGTGGATCAAGATTTTTTTCTCAGTTGGTTATCCTAATGCCTTTAGATCAATATAGGCCTAGCTGTTGATTTAGACTTAGATCTCAATAATAAGTCTTAAGTCTCTGACCTATATGCTTCCTGCAGTTAAAAAAATTATTGTTTGCGCAAATGAATTAATCAAAACCACTTAATATTGAGCTAACCCACTAATCAGATTCCCACTTTATACAGAAATGACACCACTATGTGGCTCACAACCCCCCCATTCCTAATATTGCATAGAAGCTTTTGGCAAAAAATGATTAACATTTTATAATACTACTACTTTCAATTGCAAATATTTACTTCCATAATCCATAACTTCTACCAGCGTCTTACTTTACCCTCTTCAAATGCAGACTGACTAAATAGTTGTTAACTGCATCCGTTTTTTTTTTTTTGATAATCAAAGTAATTGATATCACATGACCAGAAAACAGGGATGTGCATTTCAGCCCTGACCACATGTTGAAAAGTTTTACAAATTTTAATTAAACTTTTTAGTTAGTAACTAAAAAAATAATAATTAAACTACGATTTTAACTAAACTTTTTTATTCTAGTTAAACAATGGCCCCTTAATTAATTTTTTTTTAGTTAAACTAATAGTTTCTAACTTTTTAGTTCACTTTTGCTCATCACTAATGGCCACTCGTTTAAACAACGTCTTGTCAAGCACAAGAATAACGAGTTCAAAAAACATTTTAAATATTAAAAAATAATAATAAGCCTAAGCCTCATGTACATGTATCTCTTTGTTTTCTCCAT
Organism: Biomphalaria sudanica; assembly: GCA_036873155.1. NCBI lineage: Eukaryota > Metazoa > Mollusca > Gastropoda > Planorbidae > Biomphalaria > Biomphalaria sudanica. The sequence goes on from JAZGLO010001988.1 coordinate 459,699, forward strand.
TTATTCCTTCTATCAAGGGCTTTACCAATCATTTTTTTGAATACATTTAACCCCCCCCCCCCCCCGCTTGGTTTATTGAGTATCAATAAATTTACAAATTACTTCTGCAGAGGCCTATATGTAAAATTCGCTATTGAACTTACTGCGAGAACGTCGGTCATTGTGACGTCATCCATCACGTGACACAGGGACCTGTAGACAATATGTTGAATATACCTGTCCAGACTTGGGTAGACTTCAGGGGCCTGGCCAGATGAAACATTGCGTTATGACAATAACATCTCCTAACTGACGATACCAGCGTTGATTCCACCAGAATGTGGTAAATTACGGAGAAAAAGAGTTAATATACAGACAAACGGGCGTTAGAATTGACAGGCTTGTTTTGTTTGACATGTTTTGGATGACCCTTCAGATTTGAAGACTATGACATGCTAGACCTGCAGAGACTACAGTAAAGAGCTCATACCACACGGCTGGTAAACTGTAGGTATGTTAAATATTCATGTACTATCAGAATGTATGTGTGACTGAGTGTCAGAGCCCATACCACACGACTGGTAAACTGTGGGTGTGTTAAATATAAATAATATAAATGTAATATCAGAATGTATGTGTGGCTGAGTCTCAGTAAACCGCCTGACGGTGCTCGAGTTCGAACCCCCTGTAGACCAGAAATTTTCAATAGACTCGAGCTGATTTTGTTGGGCGCCTTGAGGGTAGCTAGAAAAACCTCTTCCAGATGCCCCCTCCTCACACATGATACTTTCTGTAAGCAATGACTGTCAAGTTTATTTGGTTTCTACTTTGATCAGTTGACAATAAGTGTTATAAATGGAACCTTCGGCTACGTAAAAGATAGTTAAATAAAAAGAAAAAAAAATACTTTAAAAAAAAGCTTATACGAAGTGTATTGTATCAATAAGTTTGGATCAGTCATGTCATTAAATGTGTAATAGACCTAGACCAACAGCAATAAACCTGTGCGATTAGAAATAGTTTTACAAAGTTTATATAAAAAAGAAAGCGGTGAATGACCTGAACTCGAGCTCCTGTCCCCCCCCCCCCCCCCACTCAAGCCGACATAATAAACACGCTGCTACTGAGGTGCTTATGGCTATAGAAGATTATATAGTTATGTATTGTTCGTTTCAACCTTACTTTAAAGCGATGACCTATAAAGTGGTCTAATTCAGCTTATACCACCATTTCAGTCAAGTACAATTATTTTCCCTTGTTCGAGATACCAAAGAAAATAATAAATTACCAATAGTTAAATATGTAATCGGTTAATTTTTTATTCTCGTGTTCTCAAGTAAAAGAATTATTGTGCGAAATTTCAGCTAGATCCGAGATGGGTATCGAAGAAATAACGTGTACATACTTTTTATAAGACAGACAGACAGAGTGAGTTGGTATAAGCTTTATAACTATGTAAAGCTCGGTACTAGTCCGTCAAATTCGCCAACTAGTATACCTGTTTGTCAACAGGGACGTAACCTATTTTGGAAACCTTTTTCTCCATAAGAGTAACACTTCCATAGATCCGAAAAACGAATAAGATCAAGATATCTTTCGACTAAGATTTACTTCTATCATTCTCCTTTTAACTACTCAATAGACAATTAAATTATCATTTTGCTATCCATTAATTACTTATTAAAGAACTAACAACAAAAACTAGTCTCTTTGAGACTACTTACAATACTCTCGCCAGACGAACATGTTTCGCCAACAGGAAGAATTTGTTCTTCTCCCAATGTGAAGTAAACGTCCCCGCACGCATCCATTGGTTCCTCGGCAGGCTTGTGTATATCGTGAGAAGCTACAAGTTCTTGAGAGATGGACGATTCTGTGGGCTCCGTGTCGTCCAGAAATTCGTTCGCTCCACTCCCGTAAGGTGCCGACACGCTGACGAGGTCATTGCTGTGGTCCTGGAGGCTGGGGTCATTGACGTCGACAGTGATGGCATCGTCGTGGTGTGAATCTTCCTCCGTGCCTTCCCCCAAGTCATCTGTCGGTTGGTCTGTCAATGAATTGGTTTCTTCCACGGGATCTGGTTTGTTATTATTTGTGTCAAGCTCATCCATGTTTTCATTGGCTACATTCCAGGGAGCTGCTTCAAAGAGTTTGTGCATAGGGCAATCTTCAGCCTCCATTGAAGCACTGCAGACTCGGTCGTCACGCGTCAACAGCCCTTCGCCACCAGCTTGAGCTGAAAGAGGCGGCTTGGTTAGAGGAGTTTCACTTTGGGGCGTCAGATCCTGAAGCTTTTCGGGCGTCATGAGCTCCGCCGTCTCCTCGCAGACATCCCTCAGGTCGGCAGCAACATCCCCGTAGCCATGACTGAAGCCTTTCTTTGATTCGTCCCCCAGAGCTTTGCTCCTCTTGCGAGAATTGCTATCGACTTCGGTCTCATTCTGGAAAACGTTTCTTAATATCCTTTCTTCGGAAATACTCGTCAGCGCCGGTTTGCTGCTCACCCTTCCGGTAAAGAAAAGGCGGGATGTTAGAATAGATGAGGCTGACCTTGACCCGCTTAACCCGAAGTCCTCCTTGTCTTCGTTCAGCGACTCCTCGATGGCGGGCAAGAAAGTCACAGAACGAGGCCGGCTGTTGGCTGAGCGGATGCCATCGACAATGTCCAAGGTGTCCTGGTGTAGACAGGAGATACCCGCCCCACCGACTTGAGCATCTATGAACGGTCTATGGGCGAGGTCAACGTTTGGTTGCAGACGGTAATCAAGTTTAGAGGTTGGTCCTGGCTTTTTCTTATCCAGTGGATGGTTCTGTGTGAAATTGAAACAATAAATGGAAAATTATAATTAATAAATAGATTGTCAGTAAATTCATGTAATGATGTGTGCCGTCTTATATAATGCAACAAAGGATACTTTTTAAAGATAATTCATCTTTTATTACAATCCAATACATATTTACCGCAGTTACAAAACAAAAATAGATCATTAAAATTGCAAACATGTCAAAACAAAACGGAAACATAAAACCTTTAACCCGATCGAGAAGCAAACTGCTTCGACTTATGGACGGTAAGGTGTTTAGTACAGGACTTATGGGCGATAAGGTGTTTAGTACAGGACTTATGGGCGATAAGGTGTTTAGTACAGGACTTATGTTTGTTTGTAAAATGTTTTACATAATTCGGATGTTCCTTCAGAGTTGAAGATAGTTTACTTCCTAGTCCAAACCTCCCGCAGGACGACGGGGGATGGGAGCGGGCAGGGTTTGAACCCTCGACCGTCGATAAATCCGAACGACAGTCCAGCGCGCAAACCGCACGACCAGGCAGCCATTATGGACGATAAGGTGTTTAGTAGAGGACTTATGGACGATAAGGTGTTTAGTACAGGATTTATGGACGATAAGGTGATTAGTACAGGACTTATGGACGATAAGGTGTTTAGTACACGACTTATGGGCGATAAGGTGTTTAGTACAGCACACAAAGGGGTCCCAGGTTTGAATTTCGGTGAAGACTGGGCTTTTTAATTTCTAAATTTTAAGGGCGCCCCTGAATCCACCTAACTCTTTTAGGTACCTGACATTTTTTTTGGGGGGGGGGGTGCGAATAAAGCGGTTGGTCGTTGTGATTCTCCGGGGCCCCCAAATCCCGCTACCGGCGCTACGCCACTGATCATTAGACGTAAATAATTGATACTAAACGGAAGAATGATCCAACTCAATAGGTCTAATAAAGAAGCTTACAATCCCGTCAACCGTGGGAGAAAAATATGATATGATAATAGTATAATACTGATATCATATATAATATTATATACAGAGTAGAGTATATATATAGACTCAATAGAGTCTATTTCTAGATCTAAATCTAAGCATTAAACATTAAAATAAGGAGCAGCTTTAAAAAATACATTATTTCGTTTTGTGCCCATGTCCTAAATATTGCTAATAGATCTACTATTATCTAGATCTAGTAATAAAATAGACTGATAACTGATAGACTCGTAGTCAAGATCTAGTTATAGGCCTACTAGTCTATCTACAAGACGTGCATCCGCCATCTTTAATATCAATTACCATGGTGATGTCTTGTTACAATGTAAAATGCATTCCTTCACAACTAGATCTAGATCTAGACATTAATTTGGAAAACATTATCGGTTTAAAGATTCGTTTTCTTGGCACTTCGCTACCAAAACCTACCTCAGACTCATCGTGATCCATGTGGGTATGACCAGATAAACATTATGGTTTTAAAAGTATAAAAACATCCCTTAAAACATAACAATCTCTTGTAGATCCTCCGGAATGTGATTTACTTTGCGTCATCTGCGAACCTGACGTCATTCAAATATGGGGTTTCTAGATTACTTTGGGCGATTGAAAAATTAGGAATGCTCGAAACAAGGGCACAATTAGGCATTGCTTTATGTTTTCCAACCAGAAGTAAAAGTAAGACTGCAGCTTTTCACTTCGAAGCCACCCAGACCCAGACATGGTCTATATATTTACTACATCTAATGCACAGTAAAGCCGTAGTCCGGAGGTGTGGGGTCGAGTTAAGTTCTCTTTAGGTCGTAGGGGTCTGTCTTTGTCGGCATTGCTCCTTGGGTCACAAATTTAACCAAGATTTTGACATATGCGTCTTTCTTAGAGTTATCCAGCCGATTCTTTCCTAGCGACATAGATAGACTGTCCCTTGTTTTCTGTGGACAATTTAATGAATTATTATTTTGATGCTTCGCGCCTAGGACTGGAAGGGGTAGGGACGACAAACAATAATAATAATAAGGCTTGTCTTCGAGTCCGAAGATTAATGAGGAATGCAGTATTTCCCGTGGCAAAGCAGCCCCAGCTGTGACTTACACAATTTGCCACATTCAGGGCAAGCATAACCATTGTCTGCCGGTGGTCGATTAACATTTTCTTTTTGCCGTCTGCGTCTGTCCTCGGCAGCGGATTTTCTTTTGATCTTTAAGTCTTTCATGTGCATCCCGCGTCCTTTGTGACTGACCTCCAGCTGTCTCGTCCTGAAGCCGCATCAAAGTAGGCGCTCTCTCTTCTATGTCAGCTAAGGCGTGTTGGCGCCTAAGCTGCTCTTGTAATCGTTTCCGTGGGGTACCTCTGTTAAGTCAACCACGTTTGAGCTCACGAAAAAAAAAGGCTGCTTTTGGCATACGTTCGTCTCCTATAGATCTACATCTAAGTTTGACAAAAAGCACCAGAACGTGGAATACCCAAAACACCAGCTGACTTCTAAAATTACCATAACTTTCAACTTCAGTTGGCTGCAATTCGTAGCATGTACAATGTGTATGCTTACTTATAAATGACATCATCATATCTTTACTTTTTTAAAAATATAAACTAAAAAGCAAAGACAATACTATCTATCTTATACAGACGTTACTTCAAAAAAAAAAAAAAAAGAATGTAATTACGTCCTACGCATTTCATGTGTCAATCAAGTCATACATGTTAATCAGTGACTTACACTCTGCTAAGTCGTTGGTTTTTCTGACTGATTCAGGCAAACCATTCCATTCTCTAATTGCACTAGGAAAGAAGGAGCATTATTCATTTGTATTTCCTAGTTTAGTAGCTTTAAATTCTCATCTCTGCCTTGAGTTGAATCGTAAGAGTGATTCGATGGTTCGCTTAGCCAATTTCCCTTTTCTCTTTCCTGTCAGCAGCTGTCCTTAGTAGAATATCATGTGAAAGGCCTGTCCATTTTTTTCACGTTGTCCAGCCAGCTTTTCTTGTCTTTCTTTCATGCTGCCTTCACTGTACCTTAAAGAATGACTTTTGAAAGAGAGTCGTGCCTTACAATAGGACCGAACCAGCTCAGACTTCGTCTCGTCACAGTATTGAGATTTTTTTTATATTTGAGAAATAAAGTGTTGAGTTGTAAAAGAGCAAACCTATTTGATTTTTTTCCCTGGTATCGATATCTAGCAGTTTTTCTGTAGCATTTGCTCTTATCTTATATAATACAGATGTTACTTCAAAAAAGAAGATGATTACGTCCTACGCGTCATGCATTTAGTCATGCATATTAACCAATGACTTAAATTCTGCCAAGTCACTGGTTTTTCTGGCTAGCTCAGGCAACCCATTCCATGCTCTAATAGCACTAGGGAAGAAGGAGTATTTGTACAAATTTGTCCTAGCATATGGGACGAGGAATGTGCCTTTATTTTTGTGTCTTTCAGAGTATTTTATTAAATTTTGTTTTTGTATTTGAAGATTATGGTTCAGTGTTTTATGTATAATTGCTACTTTACTTTTGAGTCTTCTGTCCTGAAGGCTTTCTAAATTTAGTGATTTTACTAATGGTGTTACCCTGGTCAAATGTGAATATTCGTTTGTTATGAATCTCACTGCTCTATTTTGTGTTTGTTCCAGTTTCTTAATGTTTTCTTGAGTTGAGGGGTCCCACACGGTGGATGCATATTCTATTTTTGGCCTAACCAAGGTTAAATAACATTTTAGTTTTATGTTCTTATTTGATTTATAGAAATTTCAATAAACCCTAATGCTTTGTTGGATTTTTTTAAATAGTTTCATCAATATGTGGATTCCATGACAGTTTTTCATTTATTATAACACCTAGATATTTTGAGTTTTTAGTCTGTGTTACTGGTTTGCCATGAATAAGATAAGTAGAATTAATTTGTTTTAGTTTTTTTGTTACTCTTAACAACTGACATTTTTCTGGGTGGAAAGACATGCTCCAATTTGATTCCCATTTCTGTAATTCATCTAATTCTCTTTGTAAAATATCTGTGTCTTGTTTTGTTTTTATTGTTCTATATATTATGCAATCGTCTGCAAATAATCTGACTTTTGTTCCTGAACTAATGCAATTTGGTAAATCATTTATGTAAATTAAAAATAGTAGTGGACCCAAGACTGTTCCTTGAGGTACACCTGAGTTTACTGTTATTGGTGTTGATTTAGAGCCATTTATTATTACAGTTTGTTCTCTCCCTATCAGAAAATCTTTAATTCACTGATGCAGTGGACCGTTAATGCCGAAATATTTTAATTTTTTAAGCAAACTATGGTGGTGAACTTTGTCAAAAGCCTTGGAAAAATCTAGTAAGATAGCATCTATTTGTTCACTATTATCTAAACCTTTTGAAAAATCATCAATTAGTCCTATTAGTTGTGTTTCACATGATCTATGTTTCCTAAAGCCATGTTGGTATGGGGTGAGGACATTATGTTTGTCTAAGTGGTTTATGATATTGCTACATATTATGTGTTCTAGTATTTTACATGTGATGCTGGTAAGTGATACTGGTCTGTAGTTTCCTGGATCAGATTTTTCTCCTTTTTTAAATAGGGGGGTGACATTAGCTTCTTTCCAGTCCTTTGGTACTCTGCCCTGGTTAAGCGATGCCTGAAAGAGTATTTTGAACACTGGGGCTAGCTCATTGCTTAGTTCTTTGAGTAATCTAGCTGGAATACCATCAGGTCCAGACGCTTTATTTGGTTTGGTGTTGGCTAATAGTTTTTGAATTCCATTTTCTTGTACTACTAAATCTTCTATGTTGTCTACTTGGTTCAAATTAAGAAATATGTCTTTGTCTCCTGGGGCTGAGAATGCTGATGCAAAGTATTTGTTTAGGATGTTTGCTTTAGTTTCATTATCATTATGTATTATGTTATGTTCATCTTTTAATGGCGCTATGCCTGTTGTTTCCATTTTTAGACTTAATGTATGACCATAGGTTTTTGTTGTTATCTTTAGATATTACATTGTTTATGTATTCACTCTGCAGCTGTCTGCTTACTTTTTGGGTTAGGCTTTTTAAAGGAATTTTATTTGGTTTATATACGACAAAACGAAAATTTAACTCATCTTTGATAACTGTAAACAGGGAGCAGCCATCTTGTCAAGAGCGCGTAATCATCTTTAGTAGGTTTGTTTAGTGAGGCTGTTGCTCTCAGAGTCTAGAACTCTTCTTTTAGCCTCAGCGTTCAGCGTCAACTGTCAAAGCCAAATGTAGATCCAGAATAGGCCTAAAGAGACCCCTAGCGAGGAACAGAGTTTTAATTTTACGTTGAAGCTGTTCTTACTCTTCCAGATATTTGTTTTCATTATAACGGAGGAAATAATGACTAGGATTACTATGTACGTCTACAGTAGATTGTCACTAGTTAAAGTTTTTCATGAAAAAAAAATAATCAAAGCACCTTGCACCTACATTGTGTTTGTTAAAGGGAAACTCCGGTGGTTTTGACAATTTTTGATATGATATGTGTTTTGATTTACAGATAATGAATATATTCTTCTTTTTTTAAAATGTGCAATAATAACTTAGTAATTGATGTTTTTCCGACGTAATTTTCCTGCGCATCCAAAACAGTCAGACTTTCACCGGGTTTCTATGTGACGTCACAAAGGTGTTTTAATCTATTGACTTATTGTATAACAGGAGATCATACAGCAAAGTTTACATTCTCGTAAAAGAAATATATCTTGGTCTATGCAGTTAGATATAGGATCTTGTAAGCAAAGAAAAATGCGTATTAAAAGTAGATTTACATGCTTGACTAACCACGGCAGTCTGTATTGTCTCGCCAGACCACTCAACACACAACAAACACTATCGCTTGGTTGTCTTGTCATGACCGACTGCACGTAGTCTCGACTAGCCTTACACTGACCAGTTTGTTCGAATCAGTCAGACACACGATCTATTTACTTCTTGGGACAGGGAGGGGCTTAGATGAAAATATTACTTTTTTTTCTCGAGTTGGTTATCCTAATGCTTTTGGATCTATCTATATAACTGTATCATAGCTCTGGACTAGGCCGTCACTAAGCCTAACAGCCTAACAGCTACTGTAAGAATGAATCGATACGATTGGTTAAATCAAGTTACTCTTTCAGTATTGTTGAGGGAAGTGACGCATGAAATAACTTAAAACAAAATCTCAAGAAATCCCGTTTTTTTTTCAGATGTCAAGTATTTACTAATTTATTAAATATAAAATTTTCTAAGCATTTAAATAAAAAAATGATATAATGTTTACTATTACAACTTTTTACGCAGAATTTAAATATGTCAATAACTCAAATTGGAAAAACTATCGGAGTTTCCCTTTAACAGATCTTTCTAAATGAACGTTATGTAGAGCTGGTTAATGGTTATAATAGTAAAAGGATAAAACTCGAAAATTGTGATATAAAACCTTCATTTACATATGTTTCTTTGTACTTATTAGGTCACATCTTCTGTGTTAGTCACATCACAGTATTCTACTGTTATAACTCTGCCATGCGCACCGCAATCCAGGCTAGTGCAGAAAGAAGGTTTGCTCTATTAGTGACAAGACTAAGTCGAATGTTGACATTAGAGAGAAAAGGATTTCCGCCCAAGTGAGAGCTGATGTAAAGATACTGTGCTCCAGACATGTTGTTCTACATGTATTTGTGATGTCCTGTAAATAAACATCTATGTCTCGTTGAGTTTGCCTCCCTTCAGTTATTACAATATGCTACATTAAAAAACATATCTATCTCTTTATGTACAATTGTACATTTACATATTTTTCTTTGTAAAAAAAAGTCTTTCTCGTATTCTCTAACTAAAGTTTCTTACTTCTTAGTTTCACTTCACTGTATTATACGCTAAAGAAAAGCACATCTATCTCTTTGTGTACATTTACATTTCTTCTTTGTAAACTAGAAGGAAAAAAAAAAGTGAGATGAAACCTTGGGCTTCAATCAATGTCGGAACGATGGCCCCCCCCCCTCCCTCACCTTCCATGCAGTCGTAGTGTCCAAGGGGAACGGCAAATAACCCCATCCCCCCTCTTTTTTAAATTTTTATTTACAGTATGTGTAAGTAGAATGAATGATAAAGAAATCAACCAATTGTATTTGCTTTACATGAGTCATACACAGAAAGCAAACATGGAGCCCGAACGATAATTTTATATAGTATTTGAAAAATCGACATTGTTCAGCCTGTCGTCAAAAGATATTCAGCAGATCATTGCTAACGTGTGAAATTCTGCCGGCTTAATGTGTGTCCCCAGGCCAAGGAAAGTTTCATTTCTTGATCAAGTCACTTTCACGACCCCCACCTTTTGTTTTTTTTTTTTTTCCTTTTTAAACCTACTTTAGTGTAAGAGAGTGACTGAATACATTCATAACGTCTGTTATTATAATATTGTGTTTTTTTTTAAATCCGGATTCTACTAATAGATCCAAATCACTGCAAAATGATGATTCACCTTGAAATTATTTACAGCTAGATAAATTTAGAAATGAATTCATAGTCTTTTTTTTTTAATTTTTATTTTCTCCGGAATTACCTAAGGGAGGTAATTCTACAGGAAAAAGATATACACATCACTGACCTATGAATACATTATTCAAAATGTCTAAATGGACTAAGCTGGCTAGATAATCAGGAAGCGTTTTATCAATTAAAAATGACTGAAAACAAATTTATAAAATGTGTTGTTGTTGGTGACGGAGCAGTTGGGAAGACTTGCATGTTGATGAGCTATGCAACTAATAAATTTCCAACGGAATATGTACCTACAGTTTTTGACAATTACGCTGGTAGGTGAGTTTTTACACTCTTACTCTACTACACTACACTGACTACAGTCTACAACCCAAGTAGATCTAACAAGTACAATGAGTTTATGAGTTTATTTTGAATGAGACACTCGACACTACATTACAGACACAGACAGACAGATGGAATCTATGATTCTTTAGATCTAGATTAGTATTAGAATCTAGTAGTCTACTCAGACTTGGGCTTAAGGAGTAGGACTAGAAGAATGTAATAATAGTCATTGATTAGTCAATATTCAGATCTAGAATAGAATCTAGAGCTACATGATCTATCCTAATATCCTAATCTAGGCATTAAATTAAATCTACTTCTATCTAGACTCTTGATTCTAATTTCTAGATCTAGTAGTACTGCACTGAGCTGGGCCAAATGGTTGTTGACTCAACTGAGACTCAACTCAGTCATTCTGCTATGAAAATCAACAGTTGTTTCATTCATTCAAGTCATTGATGATTGATTACACTTGTTGCTCAAAATACTTTTAAATTTTTTTTTATAGAATCTAGATCTGCTTCTCAATATTGATTATTAAATGCTTCTTGTTCTAGTCTTTAATAAGCTTTAAATATCTCTAGATCAAATGAGTGTTTCTCCTGTACTGTCTTAACTGACTGGTATTAAAAAAAAGTCTCACATAAGGCTAAAAATTAAATTTGAAGTTTTTGTTTCATTTCAAGTGTATTCACTTCTTCAGCTATTGTACTTTAAGAATTTATCAATAGAAAAATAATTGGAATACATACATTTCCATAGCAGTGCTGGTTAAGGGGGTACCCACTTTAGCATTTCAGGTGCATCACTGATAAATTAAGTACAACTAAATATTTAGGTGCGTTTTTTTGTGTGCATGATTTGAATGTTTCTTTTGTATTAATCAGCTTGATAAAGAAATTTAAGTTTTTGACACTTAAGTAATTTTTGAGCTCAGTTTAAAAAATGGTAGCACCTGTAATACTAATGATAAAAAATTTTCAAATAGTTTTTTTTGTAGGATAACAGAACTTAGGAATTTATGGTAATTTGCATTATATAGCTAAATATATTTAAGCTATTATATATCTGAACAATAGTTCAAGCATTTATTATAACATGACTATTATATCACAAAATATTATGTTTGTTACAACTGGACACAAATTTGAAATATATAGCTTTTTTTTTTCAATACATGCTGAAATACAACTTTTTAAAAACTATCAATGGACCTCATTCACCAAAACAAACGGTCACGTGATAATATTGATAAAACAACGAAAAAAAAACTGTCACCTGATAATCATTGTTGATTAAAATTACATCATAATTTGTATAGAGGAGATAGAGAATCATGTGGCTCAATGTTTGTTTGTTTACGGTTGGTGAATGAGGTCCATTATTCTTTTATTAGGGGATTCACAATATAGTTTTCTATAACCACAAATGTATCTACCAAGCCTTTAAGTGTGTGTGTGTGTTCAGCAATACTTTAAAAATATAGCGTAGTCTACATAATTGCCTTATAAAGGACCTACTCATAGACTAAAAGATGCAGCTTTCTTAGTTCTAATGCACCAAGAACAACATTTAAAACTAGATTTACATATAAATTGAAATATAGAATAGCTTTGAATCTGCACTAGACCTTTGGTAAAATCTTTAATTTTAGAAAGCCTTCAGGACAGAAGACTCAAAAGTAAAGTAGCAATTATACATAAAACACTGAACCATAATCTTCAAATACAAAAACAAAATTTAATAAAATACTCAAGAAGACACAAAAATAAAGACACATTCCTCATCCCCCCCAAAAAATTGTACAAATACTCCTTCTTCCCTAGTGCTATTTGGATTGCCTGAGCTAGCTAGGAAAACCAGTGACTTGGCAGAATTTAAGGCATTGGTTAATATGCATGACTGAATGCATGACGCAAAGGACGTAATCATCTTTTTTGAAGTAACGTCTGTATTATATAAGATAAGATAAGATCTAGAATAATCTAGATCAGAACTTGTTCAGTGTTCCATGAAGCATCACAATTAAGCAATGATAAAACAATGAGGTTTATTTCAACTTAGATGTTTTTAAAAGTATTCTAAGTATTCTAGATCAAAATTGAGAATAATAAGCTTGATCATATTGTTTTTCAAAACTTATATCCAGATCTCTGAGATTTTCTGGGTTGATTTTAAAAAAATGTCAACTGCTGTGTTTCAGGGGTTACAGTGAAAATATGCGGGACACCATGTCTATTAATGTCTCTTGTTAATTACTTTGTAGCGTTTTACCAATATAATGGCACTACTTGTGTACTAAGCAGTATCAGAGATACCATAAAAGTAATTCCCATCACATTAATAACTTTGCATAAAAAATGTCCTTATTGTCAAGCGCGTTTGAGGTGCTTCATCTGCGACACCAAGACCTATTTTGCTTAAAAGTTTTATAAATTTTTGCAGTTTTAAAGAAAAACTACAGTGTTAATAAATTTTTGATGCTTTTAGTAACAGAAACACACTACAGGGAGCAGACTGCTTAAAAATTACTTTGTTTACAAATGATAGTGGTTTTATGCACCTGTGACACCTTATTTACGATGACATCAAAGTAATACACAAATAAATATAAAATAAAAAGATATAGATAATGCAATGTAATTATGCTGTTTTTTTTCAACAAGTATGTCTGTTCAATACTACTTATTACCTCAAACTAAGCCAGGTGTTCCATGTTACATTAAAAGATGACATTTTGTGTACTATTTCACACATTTTCTACAATTTTAAAATTACACTTTGCACCTTATCTTACCGTTCAAGCTCAAAATATCACAATTTATACATTAATCATTTCTAAATGCATTGAAATAAAAACTGACATTTCAATAAGAATTTTTTGAGACATAGACTTTTTAGTGAACCAATACCTTTTGGTCACCAGTACTGGAGAAACACTCATATATAGAGTCGAATCCAGATTATGATTATATAATAGATAAAGAATCTAAATCTAGATCTATAATATACATCTAGATCCATTAAAATGTAGTTAATCCTATTGACTAGCTTGTCCACAGGTTTAATAAATAAAAGATTAAAATATAGCCAATTAATTTTAAAACCATTTAAAACAAAACAACACTGTACTGTGTTTATTGAAATAATTAAAATAAAGACAGAATCTACAGACGGGAGAAATAGTTATTCTTCATATTTTTTTTAATTGATAGTTGACTCAAACACAATTATTACATAAAGCATTAATACACTTTAGTTCTGTTATCAAAAACAAAATAGAAGAAATTGTCAGTGGGATCAATATGATACCATTCTAATTGCTAATCAAACTACCTAGTTCAGAGCTTCTTAAAATAACAATGTTCTAGATAAAGATAAAGTACATAAGCCTCAAAATTTAAATACACAACTTTGCTAGATCTCGAGGGATCAGTAGTTAGTCTTTTGACTGTCTGATTTCTTATATACGTAGAATTGAGAATTGTGAAAATTGATATTTATATGTTTTAGGGTTATTATCAAAATGTCAATATTAAAATCAATCAGTTTTCCAGTCAAGTGACTTTTTCAACTTTACGAAATAAAAAAATATCACAATGTAAAAGAAAAAAGGTTTGAGAAAAAATGCAGTTGTAAAAAATGTGATTTCCACTTTGAAAAAAAGGACTGAAGTTAGTCCTTGTTGATGCTCGATAATTTATTTTGTAGCTCCAAACAGGTAGTGAAACTAAACTGATGTAGGCGTATTTAATTCTTAATGAAATAAACTTGAAAAGACCCAATATAACTAACTTTTATTAACCATATTCACAGATTGAACATAAGAATAGGTTACATTAAAGACAATTAAAATCATATTTAAACAAAGACCTAATTCACAAATATAAAAAGCATGTCCTTACTGTCTCACATCTCTTGAAATACTTTCCCCTCAACAATCACATCCCTGACTTTAACAATCATTATGATAGACCAGCTCCAACCTACCCAACCAAAAATATCCACTCCCCTTTCCTCGTCATTACCTTGGAAACCACACCTATACACTGCATGACAGTCACGTTGATTGCATATGTGATGGTTACATCAACTACGTTCATGAGTTTTCCAAGGCGTGAGTCAATTGCGATTCCTCTGTTTTGTTTTACATGTTTCGGATGCTCCTTCAGAGTTGAAGATAATTACTTCCTAGTCCAAACCTCCCGCAGGACGACGGGGGATGGGAGCTGGCAGGGTTTGAACCCTGGACCATCGATAAATCTGAACGACAGTCCAGCGCGCAAACCGCACGACCAGGCAGCCATCCTCTAATTTGGATCACTAAGAATATGATAGGTCCTTTATGAATATATAGCCAGAATCATTCCCTTTTATTGACTTAGATTTTGAGGTTTTATTTATTTAATCTTCAATACTGCTCAAATCTGACATTAAATTCTTCATTAAGAGGTGTACACCATACATTTTAATAGTAATTCTACTTGATTTTCATAATTCAAGTTGATCTATTTCTTTATTAATCTATTTATTTATTTTTTGGCATTAATTATTTATTTAGCATTTTTTGTTCTATACAGTGACAGTCAATATAAAAGGTCAGCCTCACCAGTTAGGGTTGTTTGACACAGCTGGCCAGGTAAGTGGAATTAATTTAGGTTCAAATTTTAATCGTTTTTTTTTTTTAAATATTTGTTGTAGGGAAATCTTTAGTTTCTTGTCATTATTTTTGTAGTTGACTGCAGCTTTTGAAAATTAATATTGACAATATAATACTTTGCTTTTCTTAATATTTGGTTGCACTTATGCCAACTAATACAACTGTGAAACTCAACAAGGATCAAAAAGTAAAAACATTTTATTTTAAAAATTAAAAAAAATTAATTGTTTGCAAATATTTTAAATTATAGATCAAGGTCGTCTTCTTCTTCAAAAAAATCCTACATATTCTTGTGAGAAACATCAATAGAACTTAATAGATATATATATCTATACTATAAAGTAGAATGTAAGGTGTATGTATGTGACTTATAGACATCAAAACCGCTTGACCAATCTTGATAAAACTTGTCAGGAATGTTCCTTGGGTACCAACTTAGACCATAGTGTATGTATTGTAGCCCTAAAACAAACTTAAGACCCTAAAAAAAAACAAAGTTGTCCGACTCTATTACAGCTATAGTATTTTATGGATCTAGGCCATGGTTAACAATGTTGACATGAGAAAAGATTGAAAGGATTTAGACCTAGATCTAATTTTAAGAAATACACTTTGCGCACATAGTTTTTTACTTTGACACATGAAAATACAAAAGAAGATCCATTGATTTCATTATATAATAAAATTAACCTTCAATTTGTGTTTCAAAAGCATTTTTTACATAAATTAGTTCCTGATATCTGTGACTACAGATTTCCTGGCGAACATTCTTTCATTAGACATTACCAATTGGTTACACATTAACACATCTCTCTACTGAGTCTATTCCTAGGCCTAAAACTCTTATTGAACTCTAAGATGATAAAATTTCTTTTTGCAAAGATAGTTTTGTGCTTTAACACATAAACATACTAATTATTGTCCATTCATTTCATATTTTAATCAATTTAACATTCAAATTTGTTTTTCTAAAGCATTTTCAATACATTCGTTCCCTGTTCGCTAAAGTTGCGTAGCCGTGTTGAGATAGGCCTATATTCGTTCATGAAAAAAGGTCACGCATGCGCAACACAGAATGAACTCTATAAAAGCCAATTTTTAACTCTAGATTAGTGTAGATTTAGATCTATGTCTACCTCAAGATCTACTTTATACTTTAACACATGAACATACAAAATTAAGTCTATTCATCTCAAATTTTAATTAAATATATGTAGGCCTACAAGCAAATGTTTTAATTTGAAAAATGGATTTAAGCCTATTAGCTATTTTTATTTGATAGCTTCATTCACACTATTTTTAAATTGACACATTTGCTTTACTTATTACATTATCATAGCATTTATATAGCGCTTATAGCAAGCTCAGAGCGCTTTTGGTCCAATCTCATTTGTGGACCGGTGGGGGGGGGGGTATCTAGGAGTTGGTTTTCCGTGCTGCCTTTAGGCGCTCAGTAAACAAAACTCTGCCCGAGTCGGGTGTCGAACCTCGAGCCCCCTTCTAGGTAGCCAAGTTCAAGCGCACTTGGGCTCTCGACCACGCTTCCCATCGACTATATCGACAGTAATGCGCAAATAAAGACCCGCGTGTTGCGGGTAACATATGTCTAGTATAATATATACTAAAAGGTTTGTCAAAAAATTAAGGAGAAATCCAGGTCTTAGCTATGATTTACATATTTGGGCACAACTACAATTGACTAAACCAATAGCACTTATAAAAGATATAATTATCTTAACTGACAGCTTGCAAAACTTTAATAGTAGTATTGTTAGTAATTACTAAGAGCAGGCAAGGTTAATCAAGCCAATGCCAGGAAAGAATATAAGATTGATTCTGTAGAGGCTAAAGGTGACAAAAAAATGATGAGAATTAAATCCTTAAAAAAGAGATTGGCATTCTTTTTTTTTTTCTTCAATGCTCAGTTTTGTTTATTTATACATTTTGCATAAACCTCATTTTAGATTTATTTTAATAATTACATAATAATAATGAGTTACTTCATTTGCAAAAAATGGAGTTTGCATTTTGTCCAGATATTTAAAAGGCTAATTATTGTATTTTATCTGTCACTAGGAGGAGTACACAAGCTTAAGGATATTATCCTATCCTGAGACTAGTGTGTTCTTGGTTTGTTACTCTGTGGTCATGCCCGAGTCTATGAGACACGCTGAGGCTAAGTGGGTACCAGAGTTTCATCATACAGTGCCAAAAGCCCCGTTCATCCTTGTGGGCACACAGATTGATCTACGAGACGACGAGGCCACAAAACTCAAACTGCAGAAGAGGAAGCTGCGCCCAGTAACGACAGAGGAAGGCCAGCGGCTGGCTAAAAGGTTGGGCGCTGACTCTTACGTGGAATGTAGCTCCCTAACTCGGCAAGGTTTGAAAGATGTTTTTGACGAGGCATTACTTGCTGTTCTTGAACCCAAACATACAAAGCCGGAGAGAAGAAAGCATGGTTGTAACATTTTATAATCTATCAATCTCCTAGACTTACATATCATTGGGGCCTGCTTTATCAAGTAAATCCAATAGTGTTGTTTCCAGAGCTGTAAGAGATGGCAAAACTTTCTCTGTTTGACTTAACAAACTTGTTACCCAAAGAAACTCATTTAGTGCTGGACTTAACATTTTGAAGAGCCTCCCCATTTTGTCATATCACAGCACTTCAAAAAAGTGCCTTAACACTGCGTCATAAAATGTTGCCCTAGTCTGTGCTATAGTTGGCTTGTAGCTTGCATAAATAGTCTCTAATGTTTCCTGTCCAATTTTGAAACAAATTAGCACAATCTTCATATCATAGATAAACAATTAAAAAAAAGGAGATTTGATTATAAAAAAGAAATTATACGGTAAAATGTGTGGGTTTATTTTGTTTCTTTCTTTGTTTTATTATGTTTTTTAAAACTTATTTTTAAGATAGCGTAGAAATATTTATGTCCTTTCTTTTCAATTTTTAAAAAATAATAATCCAAACGAAAGAAAAGATCCATTGTAAATTTTTGAATTTTCGTTAATGTTGACATGCTTCTTTTCAGATTATGTAGATTGAAGCTGGATAGTGAAAAATTGATACGACTTTTTTTTATGACAGTTAACATAGAGCAAGCCACTAGCCAACAATCAAATACTAACCAACAGTTGTGATGGTGTCTCGCAGACATCTGCTTGACACATTAAAACAAAATGAAGTAAATTGTAAAAGATGAAAATGTTTGTAATAAAGTCTTTTTAAGTGGACATCCTAACACTTATTCGCAGATCTCAAAAACCTTTTCAACTTACGAAACCCTTTGTTTCAATATATTCTAAATATTAGTCATAAACTGAACCTTTTAAGTCATGTATAAAAAAGACAATTTTGTCTACAAAATATTTATTAATTGCTTTTACCCTTTGTTTATTCTATTTGTTGTAGACTGCACTGCCTCTAGCAATCCCTGCATTTATTTTTCAATACTGTTTAACATTAAAAAAAACAACAACCTCAGACTATTTTGCATATAATACTATTACCTAATATATTTTGTTAATTTTTAAGTAACCTATAATTTTAGCTACAGTCAATATTTTGTTTTCAGTTTTTATTGCTTGTCTCCCACTAATATATTTGTTTTGTAACATATTCTATTTTGAGGGGAGCTATAGAGAAAAATACAATAGTTCACTTATATACAAGGAAAATATTTTTTTTTTGTTTTGTTTACACTTTCAAGCCCACTTCTTATCTTGCATTATTTTTTGTAATGCGTTCAAGTATTGTTATTTTGTTTACATGTGTATATTGTTATCTAGGAAGTCATTACACCTTGCTCACTCGACACACATTTAAGCTAGGGTACCATCAAAACCTAAAATAACTTCAAATGTATTGTTTGTATGTTATATGTAACAGTTATTTGATCAGCTCACACTTAGCATAGATCCATAGTGGTATACTCTTTGAGGCACAAATTATTATGTACAGTAAAACTTAATTACCAGTTTGTCAATCAGGATGGTACATTATTAACATTAGAGTAAAGCTGGTATATTCAGTATATGTAAGCAGTTCATGCCAGAATAATGGCCTAGTGTCCAACATCAGCATGACTCTCAACCTGTGGGTCGCGACCCCCTTGGGGGTCGATTGACGATTTGCCAGGGGTCGCCTAAGACCATCGAAAATAAGGATTGTTATTGTCTATTCTTCTATTGCTGTATGTGTGTGTGTGTGTGCGGGGGTCGCGGAAGAGTGGGGAATTGTAAAAAGGGGTCGCGGAGCATAAAAGGTTGAGAACCGCTGCCTTAGAGCTTCCGATATCATCGGCATTACAGACATTGCGATTTTTAAATTTCATCTTCTTCTGCGCTCTCATTATTAAGTTGCAGTGTTCATATGACTAGTCCTATCTCTGAGATAAACTGTGCTGTAGTTTCACTTTCCATTTAGTTTTATTTCTTTAGAGGTGTTTTGGTGCCAGTTTCTTGTTTGGGCCTCTTGATAGAGAATGCACCTTTAAGGGCATTGTTGACATTATCTGGAGACACTGCACAAGGGCCAATTTCACTAGTACCAATTTTCAGATTACAGAACATGTGTTGTTTAATTCTTATGTCTAGTTCTGTGGCAGTAACTTGTTTGATATTCATTTTCCCACCTTTGAAAAGTTTATCAGCTCCTTCTATTTTAACATTTTGAATTTCATCTAAATGACTTTTTATCCTTGATTCATGGGCTTTGATTGTCTTGGCTTAAAATTAGTTCTAGAGTTTGCTTGTCTTGGCTTAAAATAAGATAGTTCTAGAGTTTGCTTGTATGGGCTTAAAATTAGATAGTTCTAGAGTTTGCTTGTCTTGGCTTAAAATTTGATACCCCAGTAGTTCTAGAGTATGTTTGCCTGGGCTTAAAATGAGATAGTTCTAGAGTTAACTCTTCAAAATCCAAGTTAAGAGTGCATTTTTTAAAAACCAGCTGCTCAGTTTTCTCACAAGTTTTTTTAACTGTATACTTCTTTTGTGTGCATTGATTCAATGTACTTAAATGATAGTTTCAATCTATCAGGCTCAGATATAACATTTGAAGCTCAAATCTTAAACAATATATTTGTTTTCAAACATTGGTTTTGTGTGCCTTAACTTTTTTCATTTTGTTCATCCTTGATTCATTTGTATTCTTTTATTTTTAAATAACTATTTTATGCTATGTGTTCATACAAAATTTTGTTTAATATATTTCATTGAATGGAGAGCTTACCCAAATGATGCAAAGTTTAACTGACAAAAACATATTTGAGGATAGCAAATTTTGTATCTGGCTGACAACAAAGTTTTAATCTGGCTTTTGCTTTGTATTCAAATATTTCAGCATTTAAATCATAACATTTAATTAGTACATCATAACTGAAATTATTGACATTAAGTATTGAATCATGTGATACCCCAGTAGTTCTAGTATATGTCACTGTGCTGACTTAACACATTTTAATAAAGGTTACCAGTTGTAAATTTGGTAAGGCAACAGTAGTTCAAAGATGGTAACATTCAAATTAAAAAATTTGCCCATTTTTTCTTTCCTCATTAAATATCTGTATTAAAGTAAATTTTAAAAAATATACTTTAAAAAAACAAATCATCAAACAATAACTGCCAAGTAATTTATAGAAATGTCTACATGATAATTCATCACAGATTGAACCAAAAACAAATTTCACATGATTTGGCTTTCTTATCACATGTAGCTATTTTTATTAAAAATCTTTTATTACCAATTTGATCACATTACAAAATAAGTATTTTTTTTTAAAATCATTTCCTGGTGTAGAAATAAATAAAGAACTCTGTCTAACAGTTTCCTAGATCTCCAGGCTTCTGGAAAGAGATTCTCACTTTATTTATTTTTTTATTATTTCTTCACTAGTCATCATTTATTTCAATTGGTTTGGCTTCTGTATTTATTGTAAACTATAAGTTTCTTACAAGAAACTCATTTCAAATGTTTCCTTGTGTTGATTGCTGCCCAAAGAAAACATTTTATCATTTAGCTTTACTCTAGATTCATTCCATTTTTTAAAATAGATTTGGCCAGAAAATAAACTTTTACTATTAATTGTACTTACAGTTGAGGTTGTAAAATAGTAAGTTTTCAAACAAGCAATATCTTTTTAATACTTATAAGTCTAGCAAATAAGTAAGTAAGTAAAGTTTCCCCTTTCAGCCCAGTCCTCACCGGGATTCGAACCCATGGCCTCAGGTTCAGAATACCGCCCCCATAAGTCTAGCAAGAAGAATTTTAGAGTTAGAGTAAACTATGTGACAACGACAGCCTATACGTTCTGAATAGTTTACAATTTATTTCTTTATTCAAAAGACTGCATCTGAAAATAAATTGAATAATAGTTTCCTGTCGCGTTTTTGAATCCTTAGTCTAATTTTAGAACATAATATAGTTCTAACCATTTTCATAGTTTATTTTTGAGTAGTGTATGTAATGGACCATCTTGCTTTGTTTTGTTTGTTATTTGTTTTGGCAATGACTTGTATACTCATGATGCTTTTCAAGTAGTTGAACCTTTTGCATTTAACATGTATTTTTCTTTCTTCTCTCCCTTTGGTCTGCTGCTCACAACTTCAAAAGCTGCAGCACTTTTTAATGAAAAAGAAAAGTTAAAACCAAAGCAAAATAAAGAAAAATGGGATAAAATTATTTTATGCATTTGTAGATAATAATAATTTTTTGTATTCTTCCCTACTTTTATATGATTCATGTATGCTCAGTTTCTGACATTATGACTCATATATTTGTTTTGTTTGATCAGCATGACCTTCTTTTTGTTTTGCTTATTATATCCTGTACACAATTTTATTTTGTTCAGTCAAAATGTATTCTTTTCTTTTCTTTCTTTAATTGTGTTTAATGATCAGATTATGAATTCTTCCAGAGGCTTTCTGATTATTATTTTTTTTTTTTTAATTATGGATTTAAGATTTTAGAAACAGAAAAAGAAAATCTATAAAATATTTTAAGCCATTTAATGATTTACAGGTGTTTGTTTGTTACAGACCTGTACAATAAAGTAGTTTTAAAAATATATTTAATAAAATCTCCTAGAACCAAAAAGAAAAATATAACAGAACAGCAAAACCTTTAATTAGACATTAAAAAAAGAATAACCTGGCCAAAATTAATTGTTACAAATATGTCAGAGCTATAATTAAAGAAAACTATTTTATATTTAAAATTAAAAAGGAAAATCTCTTGTTTCTCCTTAACAAAACAATCTTTTACAAAAAATGTTTTTGTCATATTCTCATTACCAGTTTGTTTCTTAAATATTTTTTTCTTACCGGAGGTAAAGCTGACCTCCCTTGATGAATGAGTAATTGGTTGGTTTGTCTAATCCTATCACTGGCCTGCAAATATTCTCAAGTTACATGTCTCAAAGGCCACTGCTGCAATAAAAAGATGTTGAGATCTCCTCCTGTGGTGTTTCCTTTCATTCAGAATTCCTCTTGTCTTTCTCATTTGGGCATCTTTTGTGTCATCGTAATGAATCAAGTTGGGATTAAGCTTTTTGTTTTTCTTTTGAAATGTAGCGTAACTGTTGGATTCTGAGAAGTTGAGAAAAGGGTGAAGGTTTGACTGTTTTTGGGCTTATGCACACTCTATGAAAAAAAAAAAAGATGTGATTTACGTACAAATATGAAGATGTTTATGAACAAGTTGTCTGAGTTTGATGATACAGGCTTTTCTTCATAGTGATAAGATAAGAGAGTTTTGTACACTTTATAAGATAAGTTGTTGACTCACTTTCACTCAACATGGTGAATATGTGATTAGGGGGGGGGGGCTGACAGCTTTATCTGGCCCACACTGTCAAGTCTCATCATCATCTGTTCCTTGACCGTCGTCATAAGAGTGCTGTGACAGTTTGTG
Organism: Biomphalaria sudanica; assembly: GCA_036873155.1. Classification (NCBI taxonomy): domain Eukaryota; kingdom Metazoa; phylum Mollusca; class Gastropoda; family Planorbidae; genus Biomphalaria; species Biomphalaria sudanica. The sequence goes on from JAZGLO010001988.1 coordinate 482,857, forward strand.
TCACCAAACCCCTCCACTTTTCTCTGTCAGCAGGATATCAAGAAATAGGCGGGTCCTTTCTTTTTTTATTGTCTAGCCAACTTTTCCTTGTGTTCCTTCTACTTGGAAGAATGATTTTTGACAATGAATCATGTCTTACAATAGGACCAAACCAGCTCAGCTTTTGTCTGTTTACAGTGTGGAGGGGTTCCTCTTTTTTGCCAGCCAGAGTGTTAACTTCCATGTTAGTCAAACGGATTATTTATTTGTAGAGCATGAAAAATGTATGCTGCCTATGACAAGTGAAATTTGGAGCTGATTTCTCCCAGGCTTAAGTTCTTGATGTATGCTCTGAATGCTGTCTAGCAGTTTTTCTGTTGCCAGGATCTTACAGCTTGGTGACCTGGAACTTGGCTTTTTACCTTGTCTAAATTAAAATGAAGTGTGAATCCTGTGTTCACAAATACTTAGAGAAAATAGATGCATACTCTTTAATGAAACACATTATTTTTATGGAGTTGTTATTATGGCTTCCACTAGCTCCCACTGGAATAACTTGCCCAGTGTGCAGCCAAATATTCCAGGCTCACATAGGTTTCACAAGCCACATGACGAGGCACAAAGTAGCAGTGCAAAGCCCTCAGCTTCCTGGGTGGCCAATATAGTCGTCATTGTATTATGATTGATGAAGTATATCATGGCTTCCTCTATCTTGAAAGACAGTGGAAGTATCCAGAATTAGAATTGATAGTCCCATCGCCTAAAGGGGCGCCACCACTGCTTTTTCCTTGAAGTCGACTTCTAAACTCTTTGCTTGTTGATATACATAACAATGAATAAATAAATCTAAGCTCTGAATGTGTGCAGGTCAATTTCTCTTTCCATTGTTGTAATGACCATGCACTCTAGATAGTACTTAGCTAACCCCAGTATTTCAAAGCATGTGTTCATGTGTGTACTGTTATGAACTCAATAGTTGAGTACCTGCCATTGTTTACAGTTGTTTAGTTGATTGGCTCAATATAACTTTGTGATTCTTTGACCTGGTGTTTGGTGTAGCAATGTTGCTACCTGCAATGATCTATGTTTGTGTGATTCTCACCTGTTCTAGTCCAAACTGATTAATCAACATTTGATGTATGAAGTATTCTCGTGAAGTCACCAACGGTTCTCATTATGGTATTTGCTGTCTTCTTGGTTGAGACTGATGGTCTGTTGAAGAAATGCACAGACTATAAAAATAGATCTTAAATTTATCCCCAAAAGCTCACTGTTTCCTCTGCTTTAGATGGGACAAATAGATTTTAGAACTGTATCACATAAAATTCTTAATTTTTGAATAGAATGGTTCATTATTATTGTAACACATGGTAATATAATTTTATTGTATTTTCATTAATCTAATAGCCCACTTTAAATTTAATTTTAATTTTTTTTTTTTTAATACACATATGTAGAAAACTAAAAATAAAATACATAAATCTTTGGTTCCCAAATGAGGTCATAATTTATTTCTGTGGCTGTTCTTAAAATCCTATTATGGTTTGGATTGTGGGTAATTAAAAAAAGATTTGCTTGAGATTTAAAAATTAAAATATTGAGATCCAAAAAGTTAAATCCCTTTAAAAATAAATTTGATGTTGGTTCCCTTAAGAACACAGCTTTAGGAAACAACAGTTAAAAACCTAGTTGAAGCTAATTAGTAGAAAATAAAACACAGAATTACAATTTTCTTTATGAATCAATGTTTGATGTATTTTCTATTTACACAGTCAAATCTTTTTGAACAATAATTTGTTATTTAGGGCATAAAATACATTGCACATTTTTTGTTTCTTTTACTCTCTTAAAATTGATTTCTAAAGCATTTTTCTAATTGTGTTGTAACTCAATTAAGCAACTCATGTCTCATTTATCTCTCTTTAAATAGTATCAGAGTTGAGTGAGTTCATTGATTCATTTGTTTAACTTATTCTGATATATTCAACTCACCCTGTTTTAAAGTTGAGGTTGCTATAGTGCATCCACTGTACATTTATCAGTAGAGAGACTTCTGTTTTTAAATACATTTGTATCTACATCCCATGCAGTCAAAATATATTGTATAATTGTTTCGGTGTCCATGGCACTTCCAATTCTTAAAGTATAGAGTAGTAATCAAAGTTGTAATTCTTTATCTCTTGTATTTTCCTTAACTCTTTCTCTCCTAACTGACGATACCAATGTTGATTCTACCAGAATGTGGTAAATAATTAGGGAGAGAAAAGAGTTAACATCATGTTGATCAAATCACTAACAATTCAAAACAATAAGCTAATGCTATTATGCCGTCCATGCAAGAAGTATTATTCCTCCCTCCCCCCTCTAAATACAACTCATTTATTTCCAACATCTGTGATTGTTTGTCCATCGCCTACCCAAAGTAATCTCCCTTGTTAGAGTTAGCTGCACTCCCCCCCCCCCCCCCCCAACCTGGTCCTCCCAATGTTGTTCTAATCTTAGCTGTGATGTCATCCTTCCCAGCATGCCTTACTCATTAATCTATCTATTTATTTTTACAAATGTATATTTCTGTGTAAAATATTTAGTATAATATTTAAGTGCTCTATTTATCTTCATTAAAAGTCAAAAGACTTATGCAACATGGTGCAACTAGGGTAGACAATAGGAACCTTTTTTTTTTCAGTATGTTTTGTGAATATTTGAAAAGGTTTCATGTTTTTAAGATTACTAATATATTATGTTTTTAATAACTAAATGCAAATAGAAGGCAAGTTCTAAAAGTACTTAATTGTGTTTTGTCATTGTAAAAAAAAAAAAAAAAAAAAAAAAAAAAAAAAAAAAAGTGTTAATAAACCTTTCAACATTGATTTAATTAATGAATTACTGAATTTAGTATTTTTTTTGGTCTATCTCTATTATAATATAATTTCAAGTATACCACTTAAGGATAGTTTTATTCTCTCAACATTTTTACCCTGTAGAATGATCATAAATTGAGAGAGATTGTGTCTATTTGTATACCACTGTAGAATCTGCCCCTGAGTTTGACTCGTCTGCCCTCCTCCAGGAGCTTTGGGCTAGGACATCAACATATCTTCTATCCTGAAACTTGTAAAACTTATCTTGCAAACTAAGTCATTTGTTTGGGAACATGTCTTGCAAACTAAGTCGTTTGTTTGGGAACATGTCTTGCAAACTAAGTCATTTGTTTGGGAACATGTCTTGCAAACTAAGTCATTTGTTTGGGAAACGTTCTCAAGAAACACTGCAAACAATTTTTCAGGATTAATGTTATAGAAACGATGCAGGGAAGTGGTGCACTGTGTTCTACCTGGTATTATTCCGATTTTAACTTAAGTAAATTTATCATGTACTTATTTAACTTTTATGTTTGTGCATGTTATTAGACCATCTTTTGTTTAAAATACTAAGAATTTTTCTATTTGCAGTAAAGAATTTTGACTACAAGACTTTCAGATTCCATTTTTTTAAGGCATTTAATTTGTAATAGTAATACATTTGTGTGTAACTTTGTGACATGGATTTATAGGCATGGTGCTAAGTTTATGAACGCCATTGCTAGAATTAGATCTAGATCTGGAATTAGATCTAGTCTAGGTCTATATTTTGAATTAACCATTTGATTGTCATTGTAAATTAGCTTTCACTTTAGACTTAGACTTAACTTAGGCCATCTTAGGCATTTTTAACCTTAAACTAGAATTAGACTAGACCTTTAAAAACTAAAATCAACAACAGTCATCATGAAATTGCTCTGGCTATTTATCCTAATAATTACTAAATACACACTAATTGAACACAGAACTAGATCTACCTCAGTCAACACTTAACTTAAAAAGGAAAAAACAGTCATAATCAATCATCACACTTAAGATCAATGCAACTTCAAAAATAAGCTAACATACACATCCATAACATTAAAGAAGATTACCTATCACAAATGGAAGTTCTCAATCAGACACAGTAGAAATAAATACCTATCACTTTTAATATTAATAGCAGGAGATGTAGAGTCAAATCCAGGGCCTAGATCTAAAGATAGATGCAACATCTGCAAAAAAGTATGCACCATGAAACAGAAAGCCATTCAATGTGACACCTGCGATGAATGGTACCATGCATCATGTCTCCATATGAATACACCTGTGTATTATGCCTTAGGCAACAAAGATGCATCATGGCACTGTGTACCGTGTGGGTTACCTCAGTTAACATCAGGACTGTTTGATTCCACTTCTAACCCATACAACATCCTAAACACCATCACAAAACAAACTCACCAACCACTAGCCAGATCCACTCCTGTTAAACCTAAATCTACTAAAATTAATACAGCAGCCTCACTAGACAGACCTGCTAAAGAAGTAATACCAAAATACCTTAAAACCTTAGTAATACATTTTCAAAGCATTAGGAACAAAACAGCAGACTTAGAAATTTTATTAGAATGTGAGAAACCAGACATAATTGCAGGAACAGAAACTTGGCTACATCCTGAAATTTATTATGCAGAAATTTTCAATAGTGATTATGAAATTTTTAGAAAAGATAGGGCTGATAATCATGGAGGAGTTCTTTTAGCAATAAAAAACACTCTTATAGCAGAAGAAATTACCTTACCTAACTCAAAAAATATAGAATCTACATTTTGTAAAATTAATACAACCTCAACATCCCTAATAATAGGCAGCATTTACAGACCACCAAATTCTAGTTTAGAATACATGCAGGAACTATGTAATCAGATTACTACACTTAAAGAGACAAATAAAAATGCAGTTTTTTGGATTATGGGTGATTTCAACCTACCTGATATAAATTGGAAAACACTAACCATAGATATACACCAAAACCTTAAGAACATAAATGAGCTTTTCATAGAAACTTTACACAACCTAAGTTTAGATCAAATCATTAAAAAGCCAACTAGATTAAACAACACATTAGATCTCACTTAACCAACAGACCTGGATTAGTAGTTGATTATGATATTATCCCTGGTCTATCAGACCATGAGATCATACAAATACACAGTCAGATAAAAGCAGTAGCCAATACAAAACCCAAAAGAAACATCTTACTCTGGAATAAATGTAACCTAACACAACTACACCAAGCTGCATTAAACTTTCAACAAACATTCTTATTAGAAAAAGACATTAACCAACCAGTCGATGACCTCTGGAATTTCATTAAAAACCATCTTAAAAGCATTATAGAAAATCATATACCAACTAAATACACATCAAACAAAATAAATAAATGCTGGTTTAATAATAGACTAAAGAAGCTTTGTAAACAGAAGGAAAACCTATATAGAAAATTTAAAGAAACCAAGGCAGAAAGAGTTTACAAACAGTATATAAAAATTAAACACCTAACCCAAAAAGTAAGCAGACAGCTGCAGAGTGAATACATAAACAATGTAATATCTAAAGATAACAACAAAAACCTATGGTCATACATTAAGTCTAAGAAAATGGAAACAACAGGCATAGCGCTATTAAAAGATGAACTTAACATAATACAAAATGATAATGAAACTAAAGCAAACATCCTAAACAAATACTTTGCATCAGCATTCTCAGCCCCAGGAGACAAAGACATATTTCTTAATTTGAACCAAGTAGACAACATAGAAGATTTAGTAGTACAAGAAAATGGAATTCAAAAACTATTAGCCAACACCAAACCAAATAAAGCGTCTGGACCTGATGGTATTCCAGCTAGATTACTCAAAGAACTAAGCAATGAGCTAGCCCCAGTGTTCAAAATACTCTTTCAGGCATCGCTTAACCAGGGCAGAGCACCAAAGGACTGGAAAGAAGCTAATGTCAACCCCCTATTTAAAAAAGGAGAAAAATCTGATCCAGGAAACTACAGACCAGTATCACTTACCAGCATCACATGTAAAATCCTAGAACACATAATATGTAGCAACATCATAAACCACTTAGACAAACATAATGTCCTCACCCCATACCAACATGGCTTTAGGAAATATAGATCATGTGAAACACAACTAATAGGACTAATTGATGATTTTTCAAAAGGTTTAGATAATAGTGAACAAATAGATGCTATCTTACTAGATTTTTCCAAGGCTTTTGACAAAGTTCACCACCATAGTTTGCTTGAAAAATTAAAATATTTCGGCATTAATGGTCCACTGCATCAGTGGATTAAAGATGTTCTGATAGGGAGAGAACAAACTGTAATAATAAATGGCTCTAAATCAACACCAATAACAGTAAACTCAGGTGTACCTCAAGGAACAGTCTTGGGTCCACTACTATTTTT